>OAMR01000408.1:36129-81099 GCA_900205405.1 Echinochloa crus-galli | reverse complement strand
GCATATTCCTAGTTCAGACGAACAAGGATGCCATAAGATTGCAAGAATTATCTCGGTGCTTCAGGCTAAACAAAGAAGTTGAGTTCAGGGCTTACCTTGCTTGCGGGCTTGTTGCCGAGACCAAATCTGTTGGCAGGCTTTCCATCTGGTATCTTGTAGTCTCTGAACCAGTCTCTGATGGCAGTCAGTGTCCCCTGAATAGATATACCAAAATAGCCAAAACAAATGTAAGAGAAAGTGGACATTGGCTGCACACACAAAATTGCAGTAGACTGTGTGATTCAACTAAAAACATAAGCCTAATAACAACACAGAAAAACAAGGACAAATTGGTTACAGTCTGATCATTTTCAATGCCAAAGTTTGCTACCAACGATTAACTTTCAGGCTCTTCAGTTGAATCTAAGAAACTATAAACAGAAAGCAGTAGTGAGTAGTGGCATAATATGAAGGCATCCCACTTTACCATCATGAACAGTGAGTATTTTATGCAATATTTGCTTTTAACATCTTCAAGTGATTTTTTTTTAAAAAAGCACAATAATAACGACATTTTTCTCAAGAAAAAAAGGCAATAACAGTGACATAACATAGAGAAATGCCCCCGCTTCCCCCAGGGAGATCTGCAATAGATACTGAGGGAGAACAAGGACAAGCACTACAAGAGAAAGACGAGGACCACAGTCATACCGGAAAATGTTTCTCAACATCATCGACATCATTCACAAGAGATGCTTTGGGGTCATCCAAAGAAATGGCCACAATTTTCCAATCAAGCTCCCCCTCATCAATCATCGCTAAAGCTGCCAATGGTTTAACCTTAAGAACATCCCCAATATTGGCACGTCTTTCACCTATCTCAACAACATCAACTGGGAAAGAAAGCCACCGGAAAGAAAGATTTAGATAATCTGAAGCTATGAAAACCATGTTTGTCAAACATAACAAATAAAAATGTTAATTACCAGGATCATTATCTCCGAATGCTCCTTCAACATCAGAATTTGCAGAAGTTGGGTCCTCCCATGTTTGAGGTAATAATCCATAGTTCCAATTAATATTGTACCTGATGTAACAAGTAATGTCAAAGAAAACCGTGCAAAAAATGTGTCACGAGGCCAATAACAGCTTAAACTCAATTGCATTGCTAACGAGCATGTAAGTCTCACAGTTGAGCCTGATAACAACTTAAAAACAGGAACATTTCATTAATATCATGCTATCTCAAAAATAAAGGAATCGAGTCAAAGCATAACAGAAGAGCATCAGACTGTCTTAATTTAGAACAAATTCCCCTTGTTCATTTCATCGATGTATCATAATTAATCATGAGTTTCTAGCATGATTTCAACTACCATTCTCCTTAAGGATATCTCTGTAAAAGCTTTTTCTTCTTAAATCTACTTATTAACAGAAGAACCGAAGATGGTGGGAACCTTGCCACTTGAAATAAAACACCAAGTTAAATTTCCCTTGTTCATGCTTGATAGCACCTACTGTAATGGGTATATTGACAGCATGTCAGGCACAGGCATTTGACCAGAGCAGTTCCAATGTACCTCTAAAGACAACTTAATTGTTTCCATGACCTTAAATATCAAACTGAAAAATATTATGAGTATTTATCATAGAGAGCAGCGTCAAATCTGAACTGCACCAAGCTAAGAAGCTAGACCAGCAATTTCAGTTCCCATCAAAACATTATAGTAACCTATAGGGTACAGAACTTTCCCAATACTAAAAACCATAAAGGTGCTATTGCATAGCCAACCCAAAAGGCACTGAACAACTATCAGTACCCCCATTCAGAGCCCATCAGATGGGATCAATAGAGCAAAAACCTTTTAAAATGCTAAGTTTTCGACTATACCACATCATTCAATTGAATCAGTTGGTTGGCCTACCATCATGCCCTCAATTTACATGTTTTAGTTTCAATTCACAAAAAAAAGGCGAAACCTTTTTCTGAAAAGGAAAAAAAAAGAACAACAAGAACTACACATTTCTTATCCAATTTTCCTGGTTTCATAGTCCTTACGGGTAGTAACGGAGGTTGCCCTTCTTGGTGTCCTGCTTGATGGGCGTGACCGCTGTCGCGGACGCCGTCGCCGCGGTCGCCATCTGCGCGCGCTCCGGGGGACGCCGGGAACAGTGGTGGTGGTGGACTGGTGGTGGAGGCGGCGGGGGGGTTGGGAAAAGGAGGCGGCGGCGGCGGCCACTGGGAGTGGGCGCTGCGGATGACGAGGCCAAGGATTTGGACGGGGTGACGGGTCTCGCTCGTGTGGTGGGCTAGCTGCCTAGCTAGCTGACTAAGTGGGCCCACTCTTGTGTGGTTAACAGACTATCAGGCACACGATTGGATTATCCGTAGATTCGGGAATGTTTCGTGGGCTAGGCTAGTCCGGCCCAGTTGATCATCCAGGTTGGGAAAGCCTGGGCCAGATGAAAGTGGGTGGCGGGGATGGCATGATGATAACATTCGCCGCTCATCGATGATGCCGTTTCATTTCTGCGCCACACGACACACAGGCAAGTCAATCCGCCTTCGTGGGAGATGGACATGGACGATGTGATGCTTGTACCCGACTCGACAGTGACGCACATTACCAAAAGGTGTCCAAATATACTAGCAGAAATGGAGTATTATTGTGCCAACTTGCCGGGAGCACGTCTCCGCCTGGGCCTTGATTCACTGTGCAAAAAAGATACTAACAATAACGTACGCCTGGATTCAGCGTCACCTTCTCACCGAGCAAATCCAAATCCAAATGGACCATTGGATTGGACCCCATGCCACACATCGTGTTCTTCGTGTGTCTGCCAATGCGTTGGCCGGGTGCTGTGCAGGATCGGATCTCAGAATTCGGTCATCGCCACTTACAAACTTCCACGCCCTACCTGGCCAGAAGCTGCTGCTTCGTTATGAGCGTCTTGGTGTGGCGAGCCATTTCCGTGGCGGCGATGCATGATGCATGGCGAGCAGCGAGGGTACTCCATTCAATGGCGCAATCACAAGGCCACAAGCCCACAACCCAATCCACAACTCGTGGACGATGGAAAAGCAGGGCGCAAGTGAGGGTTCACGCATCAGACATGGCTTTGATCGTGTCTCGCGGGGAATGCTTCGTTGATTTGGTAACCTGAAGATCTGTGTCATCCTATCTTTTGGGTAGCAAGTTTTAAGACAGTTTGGTGAGCTATTCTCTCCGTTTTAAATTAAAGTTTGTTTCAGATCCTAAACCACCAACTAAACACACTATTGGAGTATTGGGGCATATGGATTCAATGAAACTAATTTGACATAAGTATCCCATGTATGGTCTTATCCTCATGACAATATTTATATCTTCATCGTACTATTTAAACATGATCACAATCCCCACAATATTGGACTACTCAGCTTCTAAATTTCACATGTGAATTAAGGCCAAGTGTCCTCTGGTAAGACATGATAATTGACGAGTACTGAATGTGAACACATCTAAGTACTCCGTAGGAGCCAACTCTTTTTTTTAATCGGAAGCTGGAACATTTACATCCAATATTATATTAATAAAGCAGATGAAAACAGAAAAAAAACAACAATTACAACAACACGACCACCATTCCACCCAACCATAAGGAGACCAACCACCTAAACCCTAACGAAGAAAACTGATCAAAGCCACGGGTGAGCAGGTTCCTTCGTGCCATTCCTTGCGTCGCCCCCGCGGTGACTCAGGAGGGACGCCATCCACACCGTCTGCGCGCCCATTCCGATCCATCGTTCTCTAGTAGATCTATTTTTTTGTTAGATTTATTTTCTTTCAAATAATTTTTCTTTCCTCCACAATAATTAGGTTAGGTTATAGATCGTCTATTTGATGTCTTCGATCCGGCTTTCTACTCCGCACTGGATCTCTTCCGGTGGATGCGTCGTTTTCTTCGGAGGCGCCGTGTTCTTCGTTGAGGGGTCAAGGTACACTGGCATAATCATCTTTGAGGAGGGATTGGATCTGTTTTTCCCTCTGGTGGAACTATCATTCTGGTCATCGGTGCTACTACCGGCGTCGGCGGATCTGCTCTTCCGGCCACCGTTGGCGATGGCTAACGGTTGTGTCAGATCTTATGGTCGGTTCAACCTTCAGAAGATATGGTCGATGTGCTTTCGGTGCATTTTACTCCCTACAGTGGTTGAGCATACAACGCCTGTGGCTTTCACATATGTGGAGTCTTCTGTTGGTTGGGACTATGGTTCTCGAGTTCGGATCTGGTGTTGTTCCGCAGCGATGGAGTTTCCCGAAGCGGTGGATGGCGCCGGTCGTGAGGAAGATGAAGGGTAGAGACCCAGTGGCATGCTTCAATGTAATTTTATTTTATGTTGAAGTCTCATTCGTAAAAGGGGTTATATTTTAATGAAATCCTATCCCTCTCTCTCGAAAAAAAAGTTCCTTCATGTCTGTCCTTTTAGACCGCCTTCAGCCTAGTATCCGCCGGCCCATCGGTCGTCACCAGACCACCAATCAAGACAAGAACAAACACCAGCATGGCAACCACGATAGCACCAATAGCGACCAACATTCAAATCTCCAAAACTAACCTCGCGGACTGCAATAATAGCTGACCAGGCCCCGAACCACCACAATACCTCGGCGCCCAACACCCATCTAGATGCGCCACCCCCATGGCCGCCTACCAGCACGACCAACGGCCACCATGCACCGCCTATCCGCCTGAGCATACCTGCGACCACCACGCGCTGCCTCACACCACCTGCACGCGTCTGGGCGCCTCCTTGTGGCCCGCTTGCAGCCACCGCCGGCCGCATATGCTTGCAGCCGACGTATAGCGCCTCTGCGCCCGTGTCCGGTCGTCCTTCGGCCCACGTGCCGCCTTGACCGAGCGGCCTCGCCGTCGCCTAGCCCCAGTCGACCGCCCGTGCTTCCTGCGGCGAGCACCGGCGACGGTGAGGCACTTGGAGAGGGTGGCGACAGTACTAGGGTTACGTCTGCCTCAACCAGCATGGATCCGGATGCGAGATGAGCAGATCCGGCCTCCCGGACTTGGATCAAGATAGTAGAACGATATTTTTTTTCTCAAATATACAGGATAGTTGCATATCTTTATATTCAGAAAAGAATTAATGAACACATTACAAAGTTTACAAGATGTGAGAGCTAAAACATCACCGTGCTTCAAACCCTCAAGACGATTATGCACTGAGTTCTATTACATGCCACCTAAGCAACCTAGTTTCGCTGCTCTTGCCAATACCCAAAGCACCTCTTGCTGGTGCAGCGGTCTTTGCACGTAGAGCATTCGTTGGTCGTGTCAAGGGTTTTAGTTACGAATTTTGATGAGATTCCGCACAGCACTACTGCTGCTGATAGCTGATTAGTGATGACAAGCTTCGCCACGTGGCTTTATCTAGATCGATGCAAACTTCAACTTGCAGAAGCTGCGCCATGACTGTGTTTAGAAATGTATAGCATGCCGGAAAAAAAATACCACTTGGTTGCTGCTACTGCACGCAACATTCGTTTTGCAGTCGGTTATGGAAGAATGTTTGGCGAGGTGCATTGGCCTCGGTGCTGGTTGGCTCTGGTGTCAGAACTCAGGAGGGACACGTTTGATTCCAAATTAAACTAAAGATCGATGGAGACAATTCAAAGATTATAGGTATAGTTATTTTAAGTATCGCAGTTTCTAATCATCAGTAGCAATTGGCAAAAGACAGTGTTAATAAGCGAGAGAGGACTTCAATTCCAATATCTTTTGAACGGCACGTACAGGACAAGGTAGCTAGATAAATTATTATAAAAAAGTTGTATATATTCAACTTTTTTAATTGGATTTTGTTTGCAAATCTAAAATTAAAACTTCCATTAAGATAGCCTTCTTATATGCTTTATATAAAAGCAATCAAGGTAATCGTTCTAAAAAAAACATCTGTTTCACTTTATCACGCCAAACTATATAAACGTACTTCTTGGCTTATTTATAGCAGTCTTGAATTAAACAGAGTTTCAGATTGGGTGCTGAGAATGCGGAACGTACGCCATCAGCGGATAAGATCGCCAAAAGGAGCACTATTCTTCTTTCGAACAAAGGGGAGCATTTTTCTGACAAAAGAAAGGCAAAGTTAGATGTTCCAGTATATCGCATATCGAAGCAGGGGCCAAGAGAACTCCATATCTTAGGCCACAATTAAGCACGTAAACAATATTTTAGTCTGGCTCAGCGTCGCAAAAGTTGCAAATCATTGATGCTAATGACGTCGTCGCGTGGTTCATGTAAGCGCGCATCGGCTTTCAGCTGAATATTCGTTGGTTCGGCGTTAGCCCCATGTGACAAGGTTAGCATTACCCGGCCCTCCATTAGCGCTGATCTGATGTTTAATAAGAAGCTGATGCTGCTGATGCTGAAATCATTCCGAGCACGCCGCCTGATATCAAATGCGTTTCTGTTGATTCGGTGCTCGATCTGCTGTGCCCTTGCATATTTACATGGAATAAGGTAGGAGTGTGTAGTTGTGCCGTCGTATGGGGAACAGTAGAGAGTGCAGCACAGGCCGCCCCGGGGAGCAACTTGTCAATGGAAATGCGTAGCCAACGACTCGCTATCAGCTGGTCTGACGAAGTGACGAGCCCATTGTTTGGAGTCGTTGCTGGGCTGCACCTGCATGGATGGATGCGCAGCGCACCATGGCGCAGGCATTCTGCTTTCCGCTGTCGACAGATATTGACCTGAGGAAAAGGAAAGGGGAGCATGCAGCAGCTGCAGTGCGTGTGGTGTGGTTCAGGGCCAGATCAGCAAGAGGCGGTGCTGTGGAGCGTATGGTATGACTATGATGCTTCCTCCCTGTGCTTGCACCAACACCATACCTGAAGTGCATGCAGGCAGATGCATGCATGTATTTCGCTACCTTGGATGATCACCTTTCCAAGGCGCCGCGTGACGGCGACAGGAGACAAATTAAAAGGCGGATACGGCGGGCGTGCCGCCGAGGACAAACCCATGATTGAATCGAACACCACCGTCCGATGATCGATGTGGCAAGGAGTCAGAGTTCCGGTAGTCAGTGAGTGAAGGGCCGGCCAAGCAGGGGCCCAACAGGGTCCTACCCGGGCGGTCGAAAGGACAGTGTCAAATGTGTAAACCACTGCATGTGTTATCAGCTGGCAGGCAATGTCGCGGCCTAGAAAGCTTTCTGTTCCGCGGCAAACATTCTATAATGGGGTGCCCAAATCCCTCTTGACTTGTGCCGGCAAGCCCCTGCAACTTGCCCTAACCTGCGATCGAACTGGACGGCATATCCAAGGCCGGCCGGAAAGAACCGAAGCCGCCGCCCGGCCGGCCGCGGCGACGCGCAAGTGCGCAACGGAATACCCCCTCTGTCCCAGAATATAAAAGTATTTATTGACTTTCAGACATCATGTTTGACCGTCCGTCTTATTAAAAAAAAATTATAAAAATATAAAATAAATAAGTTACACTTAAAGTATACTTAGTGATAAAACAAGTCATATCAAAATAAATAATATATTCACAAAATTTTTGAATAAGACGGATGATCGTGATACACGAAAATCAAAAAATGTTTATATTGTGGGACACGGAGGGAGTACGTAGCATACTGCCGATCGATCGATTCGCTCGATCGAGATGTTCTGCCTAGCTGCAGTCTTATCTGACGCAGACCAGACGCACTACGCTTGCAGTTGCAGCTAGCCTTTTCTAACGCCTGCCTTTTCGTACGCGCGTGCGTTTGTACGTGCAGATCGATAGATATGCATTGCAACTGCATACACCGTGCGTTGCGTTGGTGGCCAGAGGGCAGCAGCACCCAACAGGATCGTCGCGCGTATCTATCCATCCGCTCATTCCTCCTATCCCGTGTACGCCACTGACGCATGCCTCATTGGGGAGTGCTGGTTCTTTTACCAAACCGGAGGCGGGGTAATTGGGCGAGTTACTTTATATTTTTTGCCCGAACGGGGAAGAAGGAGGGGATTCAGACGAGCTCGTACGTTTTCATTCTGTGGGAGGAGGACGACGACGACGGCGGAGAGGCGATGCGGATCCGAACAGGAGCGCACCACGCCCTGCCGGCACCGGAGCACCAGCACGCGCATCAGCATGCACTACTAGCTAGGCAGCCGGCCAGCAGCTGGCGAGCAGGACGGGCGCCGGAACTGATTGCCTCCATTAGCAACCTAGCTAGGTGGATGCCGGCCCCCGCTCCCTCTCTCGCGTGGTCACTTGTGAAAAGGCGAAGCAGAGGAGGTCTGGTTCTTTGCTTGCACGGATCGGATCGGAGGAGCAGGGGGCACACGGACGTTGATGATGTCCGAGCGCATTCAGTTCCTCAGAGTGTCGGAGTTGCGTGTCCGCGACTAATGTCTTTTTCGCTGACCCATGGACAGGCTGCACTTGTTGCACGAACAACTCAGGTGTTTGTGTGGTTCAACGGTTAAGATCGACTCCTGACATATCCTCTGACTTGGCGTAGCCTATAACCCTTAGGGACAAAGCAAGCAAGGCCGCCCAAAGCAGGCATCCCCTTGCAATGGTGCAGCGGCTCAGCCATCTCTTTCCGAACCCGTGCCAAGTTGAACCCAATTATCAAGAAAGGGAGAGTGTGCTACGTACTGGCTATGAGTTAGTATTATAAGTTGACAATCTACTACTATGTCTTCCTTTACTCTAGCTCTCCTCCACGTAGGATAAATAATGGCATGTATAGCTAGGTGATTGTACCTTGTTGGAGACGCCCAAGCTAAGAGATGTCTACATCTTGGAATCCAAGAAAACGACACATGCATCATCTAGTGTTGGAATCGGCGGCCGTCGTCATCTTTGAGCCTGTGTATAGAAATCGATAATGATAATATTTATCTTGGGGTACCTTCAAGATCCAAGTGTTGTACTGAAATTCACAACATGTGATGCACACAAGTACACATGTCAACTTGAATATATCTCGACATATTTAGGGCTTGTGCCCTGATGTAGAGTCGTTTGTCCACCGGATATATGCCCTCAAATATCTGGGTGTATTTGGGTAGTTTTGAACTTCTAGCTAGTTGTATTCACCAAAACTTTTGGAAATATATACTAGTCATAATCGACTTGAACCGTAGGAGATAAAACTAGCTAGAAAACTAGGAGAACTTTGTGCTTGAGTGAATCCCCCGTGTAAGAGAACTTTGTGCTTGAGTGAATCCCCTGCTAATGACGTCGTCGCGTGGTTCATGTAAGCGCGCATCGGCTTTCAGCTGAATATTCGTTGGTTCGGCGTTAGCCCCATGTGACAAGGTTAGCATTACCCGGCCCTCCATTAGCGCTGATCTGATGTTTAATAAGAAGCTGATGCTGCTGATGCTGAAATCATTCCGAGCACGCCGCCTGATATCAAATGCGTTTCTGTTGATTCGGTGCTCGATCTGCTGTGCCCTTGCATATTTACATGGAATAAGGTAGGAGTGTGTAGTTGTGCCGTCGTATGGGGAACAGTAGAGAGTGCAGCACAGGCCGCCCCGGGGAGCAACTTGTCAATGGAAATGCGTAGCCAACGACTCGCTATCAGCTGGTCTGACGAAGTGACGAGCCCATTGTTTGGAGTCGTTGCTGGGCTGCACCTGCATGGATGGATGCGCAGCGCACCATGGCGCAGGCATTCTGCTTTCCGCTGTCGACAGATATTGACCTGAGGAAAAGGAAAGGGGAGCATGCAGCAGCTGCAGTGCGTGTGGTGTGGTTCAGGGCCAGATCAGCAAGAGGCGGTGCTGTGGAGCGTATGGTATGACTATGATGCTTCCTCCCTGTGCTTGCACCAACACCATACCTGAAGTGCATGCAGGCAGATGCATGCATGTATTTCGCTACCTTGGATGATCACCTTTCCAAGGCGCCGCGTGACGGCGACAGGAGACAAATTAAAAGGCGGATACGGCGGGCGTGCCGCCGAGGACAAACCCATGATTGAATCGAACACCACCGTCCGATGATCGATGTGGCAAGGAGTCAGAGTTCCGGTAGTCAGTGAGTGAAGGGCCGGCCAAGCAGGGGCCCAACAGGGTCCTACCCGGGCGGTCGAAAGGACAGTGTCAAATGTGTAAACCACTGCATGTGTTATCAGCTGGCAGGCAATGTCGCGGCCTAGAAAGCTTTCTGTTCCGCGGCAAACATTCTATAATGGGGTGCCCAAATCCCTCTTGACTTGTGCCGGCAAGCCCCTGCAACTTGCCCTAACCTGCGATCGAACTGGACGGCAGATCCGAGGAAAGTTCAGAACCGAAGCCGGCCGGCCGCGGCGACGCGCAAGTGCGCGGAACGGAATACCTACACTGCCGATCGATCGATTCGCTAGCTCGAGATGTTGCTGCCTAGCTGCAGTCTTATCTGACGCAGACCAGACGCACTACGCTTGCAGTTGCAGCTAGCCTTTTCTAACGCCTGCCTTTTCGTACGCGCGTGCGTTTGTACGTGCAGATCGATAGATATGCATTGCAACTGCATACACCGTGCGTTGCGTTGGTGGCCAGAGGGCAGCAGCACCCAACAGGATCGTCGCGCGTATCTATCCATCCGCTCATTCCTCCTATCCCGTGTACGCCACTGACGCATGCCTCATTGGGGAGTGCTGGTTCTTTTACCAAACCGGAGGCGGGGTAATTGGGCGAGTTACTTTATATTTTTTGCCCGAACGGGGAAGAAGGAGGGGATTCAGACGAGCTCGTACGTTTTCATTCTGTGGGAGGAGGACGACGACGACGGCGGAGAGGCGATGCGGATCCGAACAGGAGCGCACCACGCCCTGCCGGCACCGGAGCACCAGCACGCGCATCAGCATGCACTACTAGCTAGGCAGCCGGCCAGCAGCTGGCGAGCAGGACGGGCGCCGGAACTGATTGCCTCCATTAGCAACCTAGCTAGGTGGATGCCGGCCCCCGCTCCCTCTCTCGCGTGGTCACTTGTGAAAAGGCGAAGCAGAGGAGGTCTGGTTCTTTGCTTGCACGGATCGGATCGGAGGAGCAGGGGGCACACGGACGTTGATGATGTCCGAGCGCATTCAGTTCCTCAGAGTGTCGGAGTTGCGTGTCCGCGACTAATGTCTTTTTCGCTGACCCATGGACAGGCTGCACTTGTTGCACGAACAACTCAGGTGTTTGTGTGGTTCAACGGTTAAGATCGACTCCTGACGTACATATCCTCTGACTTGGCGTAGCCTAGCTAACCCTTAGGAACAAAGCAAGCAAGGCCGCCCAAAGCAGGCCGGCATCCCCTTGCAATGGTGCAGCAGCTCAGCCATCTCTTTCCGAAGCCGTGCCAAGTTGAACCCAATTATCAAGAAAGGGAGAGGGTGCTACGTACTGGCTATGAGTTAGTATTATAAGTTGACAATCTACTACTATGTCTTCCTTTACTCTAGCTCTCCTCCACGTAGGATAAATAATGGCATGTATAGCTAGGTGATTGTACCTTGTTGGAGACGCCCAAGCTAAGAGATGTCTACATCTTGGAATCCAAGAAAACGACACATGCATCATCTAGTGTTGGAATCGGCGGCCGTCGTCATCTTTGAGCCTGTGTATAGAAATCGATAATGATAATATTTATCTTGGGGTACCTTCAAGATCCAAGTGTTGTACTGAAATTCACAACATGTGATGCACACAAGTACACATGTCAACTTGAATATATCTCGACATATTTAGGGCTTGTGCCCTGATGTAGAGTCGTTTGTCCACCGGATATATGCCCTCAAATATCTGGGTGTATTTGGGTAGTTTTGAACTTCTAGCTAGTTGTATTCACCAAAACTTTTGGAAATATATACTAGTCATAATCGACTTGAACCGTAGGAGATAAAACTAGCTAGAAAACTAGGAGAACTTTGTGCTTGAGTGAATCCCCCGTGTAACACAAAGTTCGTATCCTTCCCAAGATTACCCCACCAGTTGCAGCTGAAAGCTCCTGAAGATCCTGGACACATCACATACCCGTGGGCCTGGGGTTGAGGTAGTTAAGGTCAGTGTTATTGATTATAGGATCATTATGAAGAACGTTCTAGAATGGACAACTCTACTTGAAATATTACAGATTTTTTTTCAATATAGACACTGCAAGTCAACGTGTCATGCCAGTTCCTAGATATCGTGATGGTGCGTATATATATTTGGGATTGAACATTGAAGGAGTATGTTCAAGAGACAAGAGTTGGTTATGAAATTGATGGCGACTAGGACAAGCACCACCAGGATGCATGGTTATTGTAACGATGATTATGATATGTAGAAGGGCGACGGTGACCACGAGTCTCATCCGGTAGAAAGCAACAACACATACATATGCAAAACCAACTGCACCCTACCACTACCGGTACACCAAACCTGCGGCGTCGAGATGTGAGATGTGCAGAACGAAGCATGGTGAATGGTTGATGTCGGGAAGAAATTTACATTTGGAGTTAGTGCGGTGATCATAGACGTGATGTACTAGAGGGCGACACCACATGCATGGTAGCATCAACGGATCGGAGGGTGTGTGCCGCCTGCTAGAAGCAGCCAGAGATAGCGTGAATCGTCGAGGCATGTAGTTTAGTGGGTAAAGAAATTAAAGGGGGGAGATCGATATGGGTTAGAGCTAGCGAAAGGCTTACACTAGTGGACCAGAAACAACCCAAGCACGACGACGATAGTGCCAGAGCCCTCCACGTTTTGCAGCAGCAGTCGTTGTATGACACTCTTCTCATGCCCTCATCAGATATTTGTCGCTTCGTCTTTGCTTTCTTTTCGGCGGCGCGCGTAACCTTTGGGTGGTTTCGAGTTGACCCGATGATGATCGAAGAGAATAACATTCTTCCAGCAGCAGAAGCCCAGTATCGATGCCACATCCTATCAGCTGATTAACAACATGTTCCATAATCCATACTGCATGCTCTCCCTAATCCTGAATTCCTGATGATGACGCTGTACGTCGACAAGCACTACTAGCCAATAGGGTCCGTGAGAGTGAGACCTAGGTCCAGCTAACTCCCACAAGGCTTGACAAGCTGACGACTCTGATCAATAGGGGCCGCAAGTATTCGATCGACCTCCTCTTCTATCGCAGGGCTAGCAGCTTGCAGCTGGTCGAAAAAGACGTGTCCAGCCTCTACGTGCGCCCTGCATTTTCCGGGAAAAAGGCACGGGGGAAAAATTAAAGCTGGAATAGCTAGGGCGGAGAGGGGAGAGGCCGATGGGCTTCTCCTTTCGCCGGAAGTGGAATATTAAACAAGGAACAATTAGCTAAGCCAGCACTGCGGCAACAGACACAGCCGGGTGCCGATGACTCGGATCCATCAATGGCTGCACTTGGCTGGCATCTCGGCTAGCTCATCCAACTTTGATAGCTACTCCTGCTGTCCTGCATGAGCGCCCACAGCGCGCCACAGTGTGACCAGGGCGCGCCTATATAATGGTTCGGTGAGCTCGCTGCCTCCTCAATCCATAACCGCTATTTGTCTTCGGCAGCAGCTAGTAGAAGCGCGCGAGTGATCAGCAAGAAGCTAGGCCCTAGCTGTGAGGAGTTTTGAGCTCATTGATCAGGCAGCTAGGATGGGTGTGGGGAGAGTTCTGAACGATGTGAAGCCGTACCTGGCCATGATCCTGCTGCAGATAGGGTTCGCCGGGATGTACATCGTCGCCGTCGCCTCCCTCAAGCGCGGGATGAGCCACTTCGTCCTCGTCGTGTACCGTAACATCGTCGCCACCGCCGTCATGGCGCCCTTCGCGCTCTATTTCGAGAGGTAATTAATCATGTCACCCCCAACGCTTCAATTCCCCGGCCCTCTAGTCGCCAGGCATCACTCACTCTCTCACTATCAATACTCCATCGTTGTCAACCTTTTACTACACCTTGTACGTGTGCTTCATAGAAAACACACATATAGATTCTGCATGCAGAATCATGATCGCCGACGCGCTTGTCTCATGCAAATGCATCGATCAGATCATGATCAGGAAAAAAAAAGCTGCTGCATTCATGCATGCTCATCCATCACAGGATCGAGGTGTCCAACTTTGTAGTCACGCATCGGATCTGAGAGTATGTAGTTCACCCATTTTGTCGATCTGCAAAGCCGACGTATAGCACTTCAGTTGTCGCTTTCAGATGGTGCATGCTCCACGACCAGCACTCGTAGATCCTAATCGGAAAAGGTGCACGTCTATTATTCTGTTTGGTACCTGCATCCTCAACAAAAAGTATATTCTTTGGCTTTCATTGTCATCATGCATGTGCTGTTAAATCAGAATACTTACATACCGCAGAATCTAAAATCTCCGGTGTCTACATTTATTTTCATGTCCTTAACTCACACCACACGAGCTCCTGATTGGGCATTGGTGGAGGTGCTACTTAGTTAGTGTTGGAACCACCATACCCTGGCCTACATGTCAGTCGATAACAGTCCCATCAGGGTGATACGATGGTGCATGTATGCATGGCCTGCATGCATGCACAGTTATGTTGACCCTGTCATAGACTAGGATTAACTGCGCGCATGCAAGTTGCATCATGCATACTCTATTTTACTAGCACTATCTCTGCTTATTTTTTGCTCTCCGATGCAACGCGGTGCAGGAGCATCAGGCCAAGGATGACCCTCACCATCTTCCTGAAGATCATGGGGCTCGCCTTACTCGAGTACGTGCAAATCATCTACGTATACATGAGTACTACATGACAACAACACTACAGATAGATCGAGCTGGAGATCTCACATCCATATATGTCCTGTTCGTGCAGGCCGGTGCTCGATCAGAACCTGTACTACATGGGAGCGAACATGACCTCCGCCGGCTTCGCGTCGGCGCTGATCAACGTCCTCCCCGCCGTGACATTCGTCATGGCGCTCATCCTGCGCATGGAGAAGGTGCGGCTGCGGAGTCTGCACAGCCAGGCCAAGATCGCCGGCACCGTCTTCATCGTCGCCGGCGCGGTGCTCATGATCCTGTACCACGGCCCCGTGGTGAACTTCCCGTGGTCCAAGGCGCAGCACCACGGCGGCGCCGGCGGCGGCCAGGGCGCCGGCGGCTCCTTCCTCACCGGGACCCTCATCGTCATCGTCGCCTGCGTCTGCTGGTCGGGCTTCTTCATCCTCCAGGCCAACACGCTGCAGAGCTACCCCGCCGAGCTGTCGCTGACGGCGCTCATCTGCTTCATGGGCTCGCTCATGAGCGGCGCCGTCGCGCTCGTCGCCGAGCGCCGCAACACCCATGCCTGGGTCATCGGCTTCGACACCCGCCTCTTCACCGCCGTCTACGCTGTAAGCTTAATTAGCTAATTAATCGCGTACCTGCACTGCATCACATCATATCGATCATGAGTACGTTCATGACACGGCACAATGTGTACGTACGTGCAGGGAATAGTGTGTTCCGGCGTGGCCTACTACGTGCAAGGTATCGTGTCGAGGCAGCGAGGCCCGGTGTTCGTCACAGCCTTCAACCCTCTGTGCATGATCGTAACCGCCGTCATGGGCTCCATCATACTCAAAGAAGAGATCACACTCGGAAGGTACAAAATATGCAATCCACGGCCACATATATATATGATTCTATTCTTGTAGTACGAGTAGTGCTAATGCCATCGTCACCTTCTTTTGTACTCTTATTTCAGCGTGATCGGCGCAGTGATCATCGTGGTAGGCCTGTACACCTTCATCTGGGGCAAGAGCAAGGACCACGTCAACCAAGTCACCGACGTCTCCGCTTCAGGCGGCTCCAAGGCCGCCGGCGAGCTGCCCACCACCTTACCGCAGCCCAACGGCAACGGCAAGCACGAGCTCGGCAACACCCGCGGCCACGTCTTCGACGTCGAGACGCCGGCGACCAACGGCGGCGGCCACTACTAGTACTCACGTACTACTCTAAAAGCATCAGGCGACTCCATGGTGATGCCCGTCAGCGTTCTAGGTAGCTAGACACTGAACGCGCATCCTGGTTTGGCCGATGGATTATATTGATCGATCGATCAGTTGACAGTTGGACCATGTATGTGGTGCGATTTTTTTTCCTTCTTGCTTCTGTTATTTCCTCCTGAAATTTCTTGGTGTGAGAGAGTCCATGAGAGACAGAGATGGGTCCTTACCTGATGTAATGGATAAGGCCATGCATGACGGTGACGGGGTGTTGCTTAATCAGTCAGTAAAGAACATAAGATCAGCTCTTCTGCTTACGTAGAGAGCTGGAATTAATTATTCCATCAGTGCTTATTAATGCCGTTCCCTTTAATAATTTTGCTTAATGCGATCGACGGGGACGACGGCGATCGATCAGCCTCTCGCATTTGCTCGCCTTTGGTTTGCTTGCTCCCTTGGTGCACCCACTAATGGCGAAGCTTTTGCTTGTTAATTGACGCCTGATTCGCCATGGAACCCCAGATATGCTCTCTTTGAGGATGTCACACATTGATCCCTGTCATTTTCTTCGGCTTTAATTTTCTGCGGTTAGTAGTGCTGGATAACACTGCCAAGAATTGTTTTAAAGATGCAAGAAGAGGTGCGTATCTGCTGACACTCTTATCATATGTGGACTGTGTGTGGCTCATGCATGGACATGCACAGGACACTCGGCGCTGTTCTATGTTCTTTCTGACGCCCGTCCGGAGATTGGAGGGCAGAAAGAGTAGAAGACGAACAAGGGTTGACTTTTCTTTCCCGTGCTTTCCCGTGTGAGTGCGACTGTCAGGCAACCCAAGATATCGGAGGCCCAAAGGAAGGCCCCGATCAAGCATGATGCATTCAAGGCCCATTTCTTTTCAGTGCCGGCCACAGATCATGGCGAGTTGGCAACCAAGGGCCCACATCCTAATCCATAAAAAAAGACATCCTAATTCCGAAAAGTAAGGCGTATATACTTATTAGACGCACGCGCAGCCGTGGTGACACGGTGTTGTTGGCGGTGTGTAGCAACCGACGTCATAGACGATGGGCTCTCACAGCACTGGATTTAGACGAAAGACGAGCCGTGGCGAAGACCTTAAGCAGTCGCGCAGAGCGGTTCCAGAGACCTGCTATCTCGTTCGCCGGTGCACGCCGACGCCCGAGATGAAATAGACTATGGAGGCGACGCAGCAGCGAGAAAGAGGCAAATTCTAATTCTAACTCAAACGGACTTACTCGAAAGTTCAGAAGCCTAGGAGCTCCTCGTATGTAGTCGTCTGTGATGCTTCTTTTTCATCAAGAGATGGTACGTATTTATATGGAGGAAAACTCCCACAACTCGCCTATTAATAATACGGTGCTAATAGTTGATGTACCCTTTCAAGGGCTTTTGAGATTTATTAAGGATTATTTATATGGGTGGGCCGTGTTTCTTTGGATGGAAATACTTTTCCAGTCCCGTTTAACTAATAATTAAGGGTATTAAATAAAGTCAACTTACAAAACTACCTTCCTAATCCTAAATTAATTCACGAGACAAATTTAATCAGGCCTTTAACCGCACGATTAGAGAATGGTTATTGTAGCATTACTGTAGTAAATCATGAACTAATTAGACTCATTAGATGCGTCACGCAAAGTTACACTCATTCCTTAAAAGATTTTATAAATAGACTTCATTTAATGTTCCACGTATGCAAGATTCTCTTAGAAAATTTTTTACCATAAAGAAAAGAAACACGGCCTATCTAACAAGTCCTCGCCATCAAGACATGGTGCTCACTGCCTGCCCATATGCTTCCTTGGTGGAAGCCACGGGATGTTGATGGGGAAGGAGGCCAAGAGGTTGCTCAGAGAGTCTGATGGGGTCGTCGACTAGAACCTCCCGGCCAGTGGCAGCCGGAAAGGTACCGTGAATTCATGATGGAAGCGTTCAACATGGATCTCTCAACAAAACAGAAGCCACCAGCTGCTTGCCCAACTTGATTGGACCACAACATCATAAAAGATCATGGTGTGCAGTCTGAAATTGGAATTGGAATGGAGCTATTCTTTTGTTGCTTTATTCTTTGGATTTCTTTAAGCGAAGTGCTGATATTTTTTTGTATCACGATCTGCAGTGTCCATAGTTGATGGAGCTATTCGTAATTTTGTATCACAGGTTTGGTTCATGGCGTACAGGTCTGGACATGTAAACAATCTGATAGTTCTCTTCTGCATTGCTGAAAGAAATGTTCAGGCCTTTTATCTTCACACCTGAACATCGTCTAATTGGGTATACGGCAATTGCAATTAGTCACTCCGTTTCCTCTGCGGTAGCTACCTAGCGTGCATGCCTTGTTTCCTCTTGTTCTGAACTTCTGCGTCATGTTGTATCAACTGCTGCAATTCTTTTCTTCCTTTTACCAAGTTTTCCGGCCTGGGCTTCATAAGACACTATTATTAGATCCGTCAGTCCTCAGAATGCCGATGCAAAAACCAAATCAGGACGATTCTTGGGCTTGCTGTCACTTTTGTTTCGGATTCCTGAAAAACGTTTCAGTTCAGACGATGTCAGTTGATCATTTTGCATCCAACCAGCCATGGTCAATCGTCAGAGTTGCAAGTTGGCAACACTTGCAGCCCTGTGCATCAGGTACCATATGTATGGGCGTATGGCTCGCTCATGGACTGGCAAAGTGGCAATTGCGAATTTGCCATCCGCCATTGATGTTCCCTGCGCCGGTGTCCGCTGTGGCACCGACCCTGATCTGAAGCAGGGCAGCCCAAGAACCCTAATCCCACACTGAAGGTCGGGGTCTCAGGCGTGCCCTACCGTCGCCATGACGCCATGCTCTGCATGCATCGCCTCTCCCTTCCACCGGGACGCGTGGACGCACACCCGGGGCACCCGGCGCTGCCGCCAACCGCCCTTTACTGACGAAGTTCCTCCTTCCACGTTACCTCCGGCGTCCGCTGTTCCGGCCGCGCCTCCAACATGATCGTCCCCAACTTCTCTAATCTCTATACACCACGGCGTGTCCTGCTGCCTACGCGGACGCGCAAGCGCCGTCGAGGCGGTCCGCGCGCACAAGCCGTGGTCCGAGGCGGCCATTCGCCGCGCGACCGCGAGCGATACTGCTCCCATGGCGCGAGTGCCCATGGTGGTACGGCTCGCCTACAGAGGTCCAGGGCTCTCGACTCCTCGTCCTGTGTTCCCTCGCCACCTCCCAGCTTGCCAGCGGGCGGTGTCGTGGAGACCAGGGGTGGTCGGTATTTCATTTACCGTCCACCCCCAGGGTAAGGCGAAGCCGCCCGATCCGTTTCTAGCGGCCGGGATTGAACGATGGAGACCCCAATAAAAACGCGTTCCGAGTTTCCGACTTGCGCTTCCCCGCCGCGCTGCTCCTCTGGCCTCGCCGCCGCCCTTTGGCTCTCCGGCGAGCACCCGAGGCTTGCATTGTATGCCCATGCCGCGTTTGTTCGATCAGTCGAGAGAAATTAGACATCTGCTCTGTTTCGCCCAAGGACACCGGTGCTCTCGCCGTCGTGCGCGCACGGTGCATGGTGCCATGCTTGGGATCATGGCCAACAAGCAGGGGCTTCTCACCTAGCCGGTCTGCGCCTTGGACACGGTGTACCGCTGGCTTCCTCTGCTTGTTATACATGTTTCTCCGTGGTGGCAGGCTGGCAGCCATGAGATGTCACCGGAGGCGAGGTGATGGAGCTATTCATTATTTTGTATTGGCGTATCACAGATTTGGTTCACAAGTCTGTAGTCTGGACATGTAAACAATCTGAAAGTTCTCTTCTGCATCTCTGAAATAAATGTTCAGGCCTTTTATCTTCAGAAACGCATGACAGCGTCTAATTGGGTATACTGCAATTGCAGTTAGTCACTCCGTTGGTATACGGCAGTTGCAATTGCCACTCCGTTTCCCCAGCGGTAGCTACCTAGCATGCATGCCTTGTTTCCTCGTGTTCTGAACTTCTGCGTCATGTTGCATCAACTAGCTGCAATTCCTTTCTTCCTTTAACCGAGTTCTTCCGGCCTGGGCTTCATAAGACACCATTGTTAGATCGGGCAATCAGCTTTATGTTACTTCAAATTGCACAATCTTTGGGTAAAACACCGAATGCCGATCCGCAACCTTTAAGATCAAGACGAATAGTGTGTTATCTTGTTCTCAATTCTTGGAAAACTTTCGAGCGATGTCAGTTGATCATTTTGCATCCAATCCAGTCACGGCCAGTCGTCATCGTTGCAACTTGCAAGTGTCCAACAGTTGCAGCCATATGCATCAGATACAATTATCATAGCTCGCTCAAGTACTGGCAAAGTGGCGATTGCAAATTTGCAATCCGTCGTTCATGTTCCTCGCGTTGGCGGCCGGCGTTCATGCGTTGCATTGGCACCGACCATACTCTGCCCTGAAGGCCGGCGTTCATGCGTTGCATTGGCACCGACCCTACCCTGCCTTGAAGCAGGGCAGGCCAAGGCCCAAGGGCCCCAATCCCCACACTGAAGCTCGGGCGCCCACAGTCACCGTGCTCTGCGTCGCCTCTCTCTTCTTCCTCCTCGCCGCATGGACGCGCACCCGGGCAGCCCCGTCGGCTCCCTTCACTGATCAAGCCCCTCCTTCCACGCGACACCCGGCGCCCGCTGTTCCGGCTGCACCTCCAACGTGATCGGTCCCAACTTCTCCGTACACCACGGCGTTTCCGGCTCACGCGGACGCGCAAGCGCCGGCTGTGCACCAGCGCGAATCGGCCATCCGCGGCGCGCTTGGCCTACCGTGAATGACACTGCTCCCGTGGCACGAGTGCCCGTGGTGGCGCAGCTCGCGTACAGGGCTCTCGGCTCCTCGTCCGGTGTTCCCTTGCCACCCCCAGCTCGCCAGCGGGCGGCGTCGCGGAAACGAGGGGTGGTCGGTATTTCATTTACCGTCCACCCCTAGGACACGCAAAGCCGTCCGATCCTTTTCCAACGGCCAGGATTGAACAACGGATTACCCAATACGGATGCGCTCGCATCCCCCGCTCTCGTATCATCCCACCACGCTGCTGCTCCGCCCGGCCTCGCCGCTGCCCTTGGCTCTCCGCTCCGGCGACCGGCGTGCACCGGCGGGGCGAGGGCCGAGGCTTGTTTGCACGCTCCGCGTTTGTTCGAATCCGTCAAATCAGCCATCTGCTCCCTTTCACCATAGGCGGACACCCATGAAGCCATGAGGCTGGTGCTCTCGTCGTCGGGTACACGGTGCATGCGCGGCGGCGACCATGCTTGGGGTCACAGCCAACAGGGGGCTTCTCTCCTGAGCTAGCTCCTGGCTGCTGGTCCGGAGCATTTTTGTGAACTGGCAGGACTCTGCGGCAGGATGTGAAGACATAACCAACACCGATGACCGATCATACGCGGGCGACGTAGATTCCATGGCACAAAACTAAGTAAATTCCAGACGGCGAATCAGAGATTCAGAGGTGACACCCAGTGTCAAACTGTCCGGCCATTAAGTTCATCTCTATTATTAAGCAGACATCAAATTCTTCTCAATTTACCCTTTGTTGGTGCGCAACATTTTGCATCTTATCAGACTGGAAAAAAGATCACTCCAAAAGAGTTTGCTAGAAAACCATAAACATCGTTACCAAATTCATTGATGTTGTTATGCGTATTTTTTTTGGGCTGATCCGCTGTAACAGCAAAGAATTCGGCTTAGATGCGCTTCTAGCTTCTGTTCTGAAAAAAAAAACTGTGTAGAATTCTTCGAGCAAAATGCACATCTTAGGACAACAAAATCTAATATATTTCAAATTGTTTTTGTTTGTCCTGAGTGTCTGTGACATACTCCGCAGGACGAATTCTCAAGGTTTAATTTATGTCTTCAAGATTGCAAACAACAAGAATTGACACGTCATAACGGGGCCCACTCGTCATATACCCATCGCGGGAAGACGGCATCACGTGATCACGTCACGTGCGCCCCTCTGCTTCAAAACTCCTCCCCCGATTTCTTCAGCCGTCGTCTCATCCGCCGACGCCACCACTCCCCAACTACGGAGTAGCCTCCAGCTGAGAGGCTCCCTTCCTCCCCCGACTCCGCGAGGCGGAGATCCCTAGGCCGGCAGCCGAGATGGCGGCGGCGCTGGCCCTAGCGGTGGTGCTTGCCGTCGCGTCGCTCCACGCGGAGGCGGTGTGGCTGGACGTGCCGCAGTCGGGGACCAAGTGCGTGTCGGAGGAGATCCAGTCCAACGTCGTCGTGCTCGCCGACTACTCCATCATGTACGAGTCCCACCCCTACTCCCATCCCACCATCGCCGTCAAGGTAACCTATTCTCCTCTCTCTTTCCTGATTCAGTGTAGCGAGCCTGGGTGTGGATACCGATTAATCTAGAATGTTAGAGTTTCATTCCATGGTGATTATCTGCATTAAATTTGGCTATGGAGCGTAACAAATTGGATTTACTGGGGCCTGGGGCTGCCGGATACCAAGAATTTAATGGTGCCGGTAATTATGCTCTTTTGGTGAATGTGTGCTGCAGATAGGCAAAAACTTCAAACTTGTGCCTTTTTATTTCAAGTGTACTATGGATAGATTCTTCATGTCCTGTAACCTATTTCCTGGCTCTGGAGTACTACTTTGGCACTCTGTGAGTCTCTATTGTGTTGCTTGTGTGATTTGTCTACACCAGAGCATTAGTCATAGACTTTCAGTACGTATAGAAAAACTGACTGTAGGCCTGCTGCTTCAACTAGATTGCTATTGCATAATTCATGTTGACGATGTAGTGTTGATTCTCAAACTATCTTGGTTTCTTGTTTCTACGTAATGGCAGATTCCACCTAGGTTGCCACTTACGAGTTGGGACAATACTAGCTGGTTCATCTTTAGGGAATCTGGCGATTTCTTTTCCTGTGAACTATGTAAATATTCCATGCGATTAAGATGTAGACAGTAAAACCATAATCAATATGAATTGTAGTGCAATAGAACAAGAAGGCATGGCAAAAAGGAGACAGATGGAGTAAGTTAGGGCACTGAAGTGAGCCAGTGAGAGCTCAGCTTTTAAAATACATATTTCTATATTCGAAACTCCATTTATATCTACTGTTCTAGGCTTTGTGCCTTTGTCTGAGTAAAGTGAAGGTAACAGGCATGATAAGATACCTTAACTTACCTTTAGATCTTGTAAATTAGCAGAGTCATTTAGATATGTCTTGTCTGCATTCCCTCCTCCCCCACCCCCACCCAATCATACATGGTAAAGAATCGGCTTCATTCCTCACCTCAGGTTATGCCATGGAACATCCCTGATACAATATCAGGTACTGAGCATATGTTCTGTTATGTTGAAGAGTGCCTATAGTCGTTTTGAGGATGTATGAATGACATGGGTTTCAACCATAATAAATATATTTCAAGTCAAATTTTCAACTTCACTCAAGTTCATTGTGATCGAGTTTACCGATTTGATTCTTCTGTTGTTGACAATATTGAGACTTGTCTGAAGCTGAAATCTGATGTATGAATTGCTACTATACTGTAAACTATTCCTGTCATTTTTAAATGAATCAGATGCTTTGTGCAGGTTACTTCGCCATATGGGAACACCTTACATCACAATGAGAATGCTACAGTCGGTCAATTTGCATTCACAACTGCAGAAGCTGGAAACTACCTTGCATGCTTCTGGATAGATAGTCCAGAGAAAGGATCGGGAGTATCTGTGAATCTTGACTGGAAGATTGGATTCGCAACAAAGGACTGGGATGCTATTGCTAAGAAAGAAAAAATTGAGGTTGGAATATGAACTGTAGTACCCAAACACAGTTCTGTCCAAGTGTCATGAGCTCATATTCAATGCACTATTTGGTGTTGTCAATTGAATGTGACCTCTTTTTTTTTCTGCAGGGTGTAGAACTAGAGCTTCGGAAACTTGAAGTGGCAGTACAGGCCATTCATCAGAACTTGATATACCTCAAAGAAAGGCAAGTCATCTCTTCTACCTGTCTGGAAACATCTTTCATATGTGTTGTACCATTCGAGTCTTCTACACCAAAATAAAAATTGGCATATTGGAACTGAAAGGTGGTTGTGTCCTGGAAATATCAGTTCTCTGGATTTCAACTTCCAGTCTGCCGGACAGCAGAGGGTTTGTTTAAATATATTTTGCTAATGAATTCACTACCTTAAATGTTCCTCCTATGACAAATGAGTACATGTGATGATTTGGCTAATGATTGCTTTGATCTTTGTCTGTGCAGGGAAGCACAAATGCGAACTGTGAGCGAGAAAACAAACACAAGGGTTGCCTGGTTCAGTATTCTGTCGCTAGGTGTCTGCGTTGTGGTATCAGTCTTGCAATTGTGGCATCTTCAAGGGTTTTTCAGAAAGAAGAAGCTCATTTAGATTTACTTGTTTGATGTTGCGTTGCGGCTCAAATGTTGTACACCTTGGAAAACAGACAGTTTTGTCTTATTTAGAACATTTCACACCGGTGATTGACTGATGGGCGAGTTGTACTGTATGTAATTGAAGTACTACGGTTGAATGGAATCTCTGTATTTCTGGGAACTTTTGCATATCTTCAGGCTTCGGCTGTTCCATCCTGGCATGTTGTAGAAACAGAAAGGTGGACCCATCTCAGGTGCAAAAAAAGTTGTGACAAGTGGGTTTTTGTTGCCTTCCAATTGGTATTACGGTATTACCAATGCTAGCCCTTGAAAATGCCGATCGAACCGGATCGTGATAATGGAAGTAGTCTCGTACGAATCAGCGTTAGTGGACCGAGTTGCCTATGAGATGTCGAAGTACGACCCTACGAGAGTGCAAAGAGCAGGTGTGAACTAGCAAAGGGGTTGATTCTTTAGTGCCTCTTGGCATTGGTGTAAAGAAATCTTATCAGGAGCATCGTATGCATCAATGGAACATGTAGTTTTGTTTTGCTCGTCAAAGGGGCACGCTCGAACTGACCTTACCTTGTGACATCATTTCACAGCAACTGAATTGACTGTCTTGGATGCGAAAGCTGAAAATGATATGGACGTGAAATAAAATGGAAAAAATAGCCATCGACGTCCTCCAACTCTGAATAAAGGGTCAACTTCGTCCCTCAACTATTAAAAAGTTTAAAATCGTCCTCCAACTTCTCAAATTCGAGTCGATTTCGTCCCTCGTCTGAGGTGGCGTGCCACGTAGGCGAGCCATGTCAGCAGGCCGGCCGTGGTGGCGTTCATGGCCGCGCCGGCGCCGCCCAGCAGGGATGGGAGCCCGAACACCACGACGTTGACCCGGTCGAGGCACCTCGCCACGGCCTCCGACGAGTAGTCCACGCCAGGGAGCGGCGCGCCGAAGACGTGGCTGGAGATGTAGACCGTGGCGTTGAGCAGGAACCCGAGGAGCGCGGCGGCGGGCCACTCGGAGACGAGGAAGCCGACGTCGGCCATCTCCACCGCGGACGCCGGGAACTGCCACGCGACGACGAGCCGGTCGAAGCCGCTGTCGCGGGCGAGCGCGACGGCCGCGGTCACGAATGCTGCGCGGGACGTCGGGTCCACCGCCATGGCTGCGAACGCTGGGTCGGTCTGGGAATCTACGGCGGTGATGCCGACAGAGAGCAGGGTCCTGAGCGCCGGGGAGAATCCGGCGAGGAGGCTCGCCTGGTCCGGGTCCGTGGGGAGAACGAGCTTGTGGGTGGTGGGGTGCACGGCGAGCGCGGGGTAGTAGAGGTGCGTGTGTAGGGAGGCGTCAACTGCGGCGAGCGGCCGCGACGAGGTAGAAGCCGACGCGGACCATCGTCGTTGACGGTAGTTGTGCCGTCTCTCAAGCATCGGGCGACGCAGGAGCTGAAGGTAGGCGCTCATGATGGCAGCGGATTTGGGGGCAGCGGCGGCGCTGTCCATTTGGGGTCTGAGGCGGCGTCGTTGCTTGCTTGCGGAGTCGTCGGAGGCAGAAAGGGGAAGGAGAGATGAAAGGGCAATTAAGACTTTTCCCATGGCAACCTGAGCTGTAAGTCTGTAACGCTTGGTGACATGGCTCGCCTACGTGGCACGCCACGTCGGACGAGGGACGAACTCGACTCGGATTTGAGAAGGTGAAGGACGATTTTGGACTTTTTGATAGTTCAGGGATGAAGTTGACCATTTGCTCAAAGTTAGAGTACATCAATGACTATTTTGCCAAATAAAATGGAAGGCCTTCTGCGGCAGAATTGATTGGATAGTGGATGCCGTTCTGCACCAGATCAAAATCATGGTGAATTCCAATCAATTTGACCATCATTCTGCTGCTAAATCCTGGATCAAGTATATAAAAAACCTGGAGTTTTCTGCAGGTAGCACAAAAATAACTATAGTTCTTAAACAAGAAAAAAAGGTTTTGATATTATTACTAGATCGAAAACCGTGCAAGAACAAAAGTCAAAACAACCGGAGCTAGAAACCTTTTCCTCCGTTCAAAACTAAAACAACAACCATTGACAGCCGGCCTATGCTGTATCGTTGTGAACATTCCCATCCACCGCTCCTAACACCCAAACCCAAACCCATCCACACTGACGTCGCCGTTGCGGCAACGGCGAGCACCATCGCCAGCTCTCCAGCTGCCCCCCAACGCAACGCAGCCGCCGCCTCCAGCTTTGATGATCTCTCCACACTGAGGACCCGAAAGCACAGAGAGACTACTGCCAGATGCGCTCGCCATGGGCAAGGCCGGTCGCGCTGAGCAGGCCTTCCCCAACTCCGTTCCGGCGGCCAGGTTCAGCAGCCGCTGCCGGTGCGGCGCCGTCGTCGGCAAGGTGGTCGACGCAAAGTGCGCATCTGTGCTGCTCCTGGCCGCCGCCGGCTTCCTCTCGGCCGTCCTCATGCTGCTTCATCTCCGGGCATCAGGAGGCGTCCCTGATGACCCTGACGCGATCGCCGGTAAGTCCAGAGATTTCACTCATGCAGTCATGCTGAACAGCTATTTCAAAGGCTTCGTGATTACAGCCTTCCTAAAAAAGAAACAAAGGAAAGAAAATCTCAAGTAAAGTAGAATATGAAAACATATCTTGTGTATAGCATAATCTCAAGTAGTAGTTAACACTAGCAGTTTTTCCGTTTGCCGTCTCCCCCGTTCCTTTACATTCTTTTAATACTCAGTCATTTCTCCCGCAGAAATCGAAGGAGGCTTCATTTTGTTAGTGCCACACTCACAGATAGCGTCACAAGCTGGAACGCTGGAAAATGAGATATATAACCAAATAGGAGTGCCCAATAGTAAGGTATGATCCCAAATCCACTTCTGTAAAAGGAACAATTTGCCAATTAACTGAACATTGGCTGACAATTACGCAGGTTTCAGTTTCTATGCGTCCATACACTTACACGAACACCACTTATGTGAAATTTGGTGTTCGTCCAGACCCAAGAAATACCTCCATGAGCACAAGATCCATCAACAAACTGAGAACATCTTTGATAAGACTTACACTTCAGCAGCTGAATTTATCTTTGACACCATCTGTTTTCGGAGACCCGCTTTGCTTAGAGATTCTGGGGTTCCCAGGAGGGATTACAGTGCTGCTTCCACATAACACTTCCACTGCAGAATCAAGTCAGCCTATCTTCAACGTAACGTTTGACTTAACAATTCATCAAGTAAGGGAATATCTTAAGGAGATGAAGAATGAGCTCGCATTAACATTGCAACAGACACCAGAAGAGGTCACCCTACTTTAACTCTCGTGCACTAATATACTGTAACATGTATAGCTGGTTTTTTTCTCTTTAAAGATTTTGACATGAAGTCACACCGTATTAATGCAAATGCAGGAATTATTTGTTGAGTTAACAAATATGAATGGATCAACGGTTGCAACACCGGTTACAGTCCAAGTTTCCATTTCCCCGATTGATTGCAGCAATTTTCTACAACCTTACAGGCTGGAACAGCTAGCCCAAATAATCACAGAATGGAGTTCAAGGAACCTTGGCCTAAATATCTCAATTTTTGGCAGAATTAGGAATTTGAAGTTGTCCCCACTCCTAGAAGCTTTCCTTCCATCCTGTGCTCCTAGCTTGCCTCCAATGCCAACACCATACGTATCCTGGCCTCCAATGCCAACACCATATGTATCCTGGCCTCCAATGTCAGAGCACCCAAAAACCAATGCATATGGGGATTTTACATGCCCTGCTTTGGTGAAAGAACAAAATGAAACCACTCCACATCGTAAGTTAGTGAGTGTATCTTCCCTGGAGATTTCTCCAAGAATGTCAACACAGTTTCATAGGAAGCATCTGAAGGCAAGAAAAGAAGCATTGCAGTGGCAGCATCGGCATTCATTGAGCCAGCACTAGAACAAAAATGAAGTAAGTTGTTTTAGGTTTACCAAGACAGCGCTCATACTTATTCAATCTTTGTTACAAGACTGATTTACATAGATAGTTTATCTTAGCACTATTGCACCTACGAAACTTGAAATTACATCAAAATTAGAGTGCACTGCACTACATGGATACAGGACTTTGGATGTATGCATTTGGTTGCTTATCTGAATATTGTTTCTGCACTGAATGGTCTCTAGGTCCTTCAATAGTTGAATGGGTTTCCCAAGCTCTAAAAGATGGCGTATCCATGCAGTTTATACTACATCATGATCCTTCGATGTAGTTTTCTGGTTACACCAACATGGTTACTGGGTAACTGGGTACGATGTATTTGTGCCTAAGCTAATATTGTAAGAAATCTCAGTCAAGTGTAAATACAAAATGAGATATTATTTACCAGAAAGATGGATAACTCAGAAGCTCTATGTACTATAGGGCACGTCTGTTAAATTGTTGGTCCTCTGCCAGTTAAACCAACATTCTCCATTGCCCCCAAGCGTACATGCATTCACATGAAGAATGTACCCGTTCATGTTGGTGTTCTGGTGAACCTTGATTTATCATTGAAGGTTCTGTATGTATGCATTCACATGAAGAAGCATTTGTGATTCCCTGTGGTATTTCTGTTCAATTATCTGTATTTCCTTGTGACAGCATTGACCATCACGGTGTATATTCCTGAAGATTCAAGGTACACTAAATTTTTTTCGCAAAGCAATGAACAAACCTAAAAATTCCTTATGGAATGTAAGTAAATTGAAAACCATGTATCTCAAATTCTCAGTCAAGAAAGTATTATACCAAACATCATTGTATCAATCAACAATCTTACAGATGGAGCTATTGATTCATAAATAAAGTCGTTTCCCCCCACCAAACAAGGCCTCCTTACTGATCAAATGCGGAATGAATTTTCTTCTGTACCAGCTCCACACTTAGACGGGGCGATAATCTGGGAAGTATTTCCTGCAATGCGAGTATAGAATGACAAAAGGCTTACGGAGGAGCTCCACAAAACAAAGTAATTGTCGAAACATTGAGAAGCTTCGTGAGGTCTAGAGGTGAGCAAATCGAATCAGAGTAATGCAATAATACCTCGGTGCCGTCGGGAAGCACCTTGGCCAGCACTGGGATCTCGTACTGGTACAGCCGCTCCCACTCCGGATTCGTCGTGATGTCCCTCTCCTAATTGCCATCCGAAATCCAAGTCAAGCTAACACCCATCTCGGAACGAACTAGTTAGTGCATAGAAGTATGGCTAGCAAATTGGCTTGCCTGGAGCTCGAGGGTCGCGAGTGAGTAGGGCGTGCCAGCGAGCAGCGAGGCGGCGTGGAGCTTCTCCTTGAGCCCGTCGCAGAGGCAGCACCCCGGCTTGGTGTACAGCACCAGCCTCCGCGTCGAGGCCTCGCCGGCCGCAGCTGCGGCGCAGAGGGCGCGGAAGTTAGGCTGGCGGCCACACGACGCGAGGCGGAAACCGGCGCGCGGGAGCGCTGACAGAGCCGCCGCCATCAGCACAGCTCGGTTGGTTGCTTACTTGCTTTGCTCGGCGGCGGGTTATCGCCGACGAGGCGGAAGCCTTGGCCGCGGAAGTGGTGACGGCGGGAGCACGGCGGCGCGGGTCAGGTTGGGGTGGGGAGATTGCCTATCGGGCGCTGGGAATGGGATCCGAACGATTGGGCTGCATATGGGCTTCGTGCGGCCGAGTCGTTTGCGGGCCGAATGTCAGAGCCCTGATGAAGTCAATGTGCAGTTTTAATGAAGCCAGAGGAATGAGGATAGATGGCCCTCCGAGTAAAATGTAGCAAGAAAAGATCAGCTCAGCTGTGCCAATAATTTTACATCTCAAAGTTTATCTCTCGACGATATTGTTGTGAGTAGTAACCCGTAGCTAGTGAAAAATATATTGGAAGGATATTTCAATTGTAGCCATATATTAGGTTAGCACAATACACATCCCAGTGGTGGACACGTCGTTTTCCATTCATTGTAGTTGCTAATTTGAAATGTTTTGTTCACCTGCAAGCTAGAGTAGTTTTGCAATATTTACCATCCTTTTTAAACCAACGATATGCATCATATTTTTTTTCACTTACTTTGCCATGACTCCAGTATAGTGCTTCCGTCAGTAATTTTATGTTGTATTGTACTAAAGGTATGAATGCAATCTCACTTTCACTATCTTTTGGGGATTGCAGAATATATACCTACACCAATCCATCTGCTGTTAAGCACTATGAAGTATCAACATTCCATAGGGGTATTGCTGCAGGGTAGGTCTACTGCTCCAGAAAAATATGCAGTTACCAGTATCACCCCATTACTTATGAGGCCCTTTCTTACCGGAATATCTGGGTAATACTGCATTGCAACCTTACACCATGTGGTTTTCTAAACCGTTTGATTTGTACTAGTTTGACGATATGGCCATGTCTCATACAAACCATCTCGATAACGAAAAACTTAAAAATAGGCAGTAGTTTGATCTGAGGGGTTCTAGTTCTTTGGGTCATATCAAGGTGGAGATGAGACTAGTCAGCACTAGCCATTCAGTGACTGTAAAAGGCAGATCACTCAGATGATAATTGTGCAATATATCTCTATTATCTAAAGTGGATGGTAGTTGGAATCACTTTGTGTAAAAAGTTTTTGCAGGATAGCTGTCGTTAATTCCTAAAACTTTGCAGCACATTCGTTCTTTATTCCCAATTCTCCTTGCAACATAGCCTTGGTTTAATTCTCAAACCTTTGAACTAGTATTGAGTACTGTTGTCGGTTGAAGTGGATGTTACAGTAGGTTTAATAAAAGTACAAAAGAACCAAAATTCCAACGTCCCAGATTCTTGATCTAGATGGGTGTTGTAAACGATGATCAAGTGAGCCTTTGACTCCTGCGAAATGTCTGCAACTCTTTGGCAAAAGCTATCCTTGGTCATTGGTCAGACAGCGCACACACAAGTAGAAGAAATCTGTGCCACACAGCTACTAGATGGCCCTCCTTTCCTGGTGCAAGAAGAGTTGCGATCTTTTCTGAAGAAGTAAATAGAAGATTTCAAGCATCCTAACATCAAGTACTCTAACCCACGCATGCAGCAGAAAATAGTAGCTGCACAAAATTGGGCACCAGATCTGAAGCCTAAAACTAAGCTAAAAAACGCAATTCCATGCTCAGGAATCCCAACTGTTAGGCAAGCAAGTAGGTAACTGATACCCTGCAAGTTCTCCAGCCGGCAGAATTCTCTGCCGTTTAGCAAGCCAGGTTAACACCCTCCCCTCACATGCGCAATAGAAAAACCCATCGCCCGAAAGGCAAAACGCGAATCATCTTGCACGCTTGCACGTAACCGGAAGCTTCCTGCCCCATCCGCTGCCCCCTGCTCCTAATGCAGGCCAGCTCCTTGCCGGCGAGGCCTGAAAGATACGCCTCCAAGAGTTAACCACTCCCGCTGTCCATTTCCATCCACTTTGACGATCCATCCAACGAGTCCCAGAAAGAGAAGAGAAGAGAAAAAAAAACATGATCGATCGAGCTGATGGAATGGAATGGATGGCTCGTAAAGCGATCGCATCATATCGGAGGATTTTCTTCTGCGGGCTAGGCTGTTAAACCGCGTCGCCGTGGGCCTCTGACGGCAGCTGATCCGTTGGCTTGCGCGCGCTTATTTATGAGCAGTTTGCTGACCTCTCAGAGACCTGTTCTTGCTCCTCTTCGTCGCGGGACACCTGTCTGAGGCGGACGTCTGCTGCTGCATGTTGCGAGATAAGGGAAAGATCTGAAAGCAATGTCGCACAATTTAATGTGGTGCTAGCGATCGAGTATAGTATCTGATCAGGATATGATGTTAATTCTCTTTGAAAAATGGGGGAGGGGTTTTGGTCGCTAGCTTGCCTTCCTGGCTTCTTTTGACCCTCCTGAATTTCAGGTTGCCCATCGCAGTTACCGAAGACCGTATGTTCTCTCTCTTGTTAGGTTTTTCTTGTTTATATAAACATGTCGTGGCAAACTGGGAGTCGAACATTACCGGCACTAAACTACGAATGGTCATGGTCAGGCAGGATTGTGATGAGGTCATCATAGGCAGCATGTTCACTGCATCTTTTCCTTGATGGTTGAAAGTGGTAGCACTGAATTTGATATGTCGAGGCCTAGCTACTCGTCGGCAGGTTGTGCCTTCCACACAATGTGGGCCAAGAGTAACACTGATGCTACATGACGGTAATCTTAGAAAGTGAGTGCAGGTTGGTTCGTATACTACAATATTATTACCACGTGCTCTCACAGTTGGGAGTCCTTTCAGAAGGCGGCACCTGTCGCAGAGTAGATTGTGCCTTGTTTAGTTCCAAAAAGGAACTCCTAAATTTACTATGCAAAAAGAAGATTCCCCGTCACATCAAAATGTCATAACATGCATGGAGTACTAAATGTTGATGAAATCAAAAACTAATTACACGGTTTTATTATACTCTACGAGACGAACATTTTGAGCCTCATTAATCAATTTTTAGACAATTTTTTACACGTACAAACGAAATGTTACAGTGTGCAATGATTGTGATGTGACCTCTAAACTCCCAAATTTGCACCCCACTTTTTGCATCTAAACAGGGCCAAAATGCTAAAAGTAAAGAATCCTTGCCAATTTTGATGAAGGAAAAAGAAATTCCAACTGTAGAATCGACCAAAAGGTGCGCAAGGATGTTTATTATTGGCTGCTATGAAGGAAAAAAAATGTAAACAGAAACAAGTTTCGGTGATAATGCTAAACACCCATCTGATCATAATATGTTTAGCTTTCTGACCGCATTCGTATAGTTGTAAACCTTTATCAAACATCGCATCATGTTAAAAGCTAACTGGCTATATATATATAAACAAGCACCACCGTTCAATGACTTGACTGAGAGACTGCCACGCTTTTAGAATCATGTCTGGACTCCATTTTACCTATCATCGTTTTCTTTCCTCCATCATAGAAGCCAAGAAAGAAAAAGGACAGAGAGAGCCCTATGCATCCTACTTTGACCAACTTATGTCCTGGTCGGTAATTAGATACTCGTACTCCAGCATCCTGAGCAATTAGGGATAGTATAAAACTCCTGCAGCCATGCCCTACCTGCCCCCCTGGGCCAACAGAGAACCCCAGCCAGCCCAATGAATGCATTGCACCAATACATCGCCCCGACTAAACAAGTACACGCCCGAGCCGCAAGGTATCTTCCTTCTTCCCGGAGGATCTCTTCTCACCGTTTGCACTGACTGCATAAACAAGCTCATCCTGCTGAATAGGTCATGGGGAATCCATCAATATTGTTTTACTACTACTAGCAGTATTAGTGGTACCTTCCTTAGACCAATCACATGACATGTGCACACGGAGACCAGCTAGCCAAGCATGAGATTTTCTGTGTGTTCTGTGGCTGCTGCTGCTGCCTGCTGCTACAGGCCCCTCCTAGGTTCACGTCAATGGCGACAATGGCAGCAGCATGGCAGTCGGATCGTGCAGGACCACCGATGGCATGATGGCATGGCGTGCGTGGCCGCCGTGCAGCGTGTGTGTACGGAGGAATGGAAATGGAGGTCATGGAGATGGAGGGGACGCCCCAAGTCAAGATCGGGCACGCGGTGGGGTTGGGATCCGGGAGGGCAGCAGCTGGCAGCCTGTGGCCTGGAACTGGGCGGCGGCGGCGGCTGCATGCCGGGGGTCCAGCGCTCTGGACTACCCCGGCCGGCCAATTAACCACGCTTTTTCTATCTGGACTAAGATGATCATTAGTTTATGCCATGTGCTAACTGATTGGTTTCTGTAGAATAGAACTGGCTGGATGGCCTGGCACCGTGTGGATCAATAGAGCCTGCCTAATGTGGAGTTTCATCAGGGCCTTGCGTTGGTTTCTCATTTGCGGTGCAGCTGATGATGGGTAGCAATCGTTCAGTCGCCTAGCTGATGTTCAAAGCGCGACTGCGACGAGCTCATTCATTGTCCCCTCTTGCATCCCATCAGTACGTGAAACAGGGAGATCCGAAAGCTACCTGTCTGTGTTGTTCACCAACATCAGCTGGACAAGTTAGTTAACCCATGGATGCGTTTGAATTCCGAGGTGAGAACTGAGAGAAACATTGGCGTTTATTATGAATGTGAGCACGCTGCTTGGCAAGACTTGCTTCGCTATACCTTTCTGGGAAGCGAGCGCACACATACGCGGCCGAACCTCGCCTTGCATCGATCGAGGATAGGTTTACTTGCGTTCATACAGGCTGATCGAACTAATTTGTCAAGCAGCTACCTGAACCGAGGCTTTCGCTGGCACGGCCGGAGCGCGCACCGTCACTAGCTTGTCCTCGTGCTCTGCGTCCGACGGCACATTTCCATCATTCCATCCTTCCGTGGATAGGATACATTGGCAGGCACAACAGCGCTGTCATGACTTGAACTAGTTGTAGCTCAAGCAGCACAGTAAACATGTGGTGCCCGAGTCTCACATCGTACAGATCGATCGCACGGCTGCCACTGCCAGAGTGCCGGAGTGGCAGTGCCAGCCGATCACGTACGTTCAGCGTACTGATCGGTGCCTACGCACAGGCACAGCGGATCTCGACGAGTCCTACGCGGAGCTACGTCAGCGCGACCAAAGCATGGAAGCATCGCTATCCCGGAGCGGGGAATCTTCTTTCCGTCCCGGTCGCGCCCATGGACATGGTGTAGCAGCAGCTGATGCTGATCGATCTCGAGGCCACATCCATCCATCCCTCTCATCACCTGTCCCGGTCGCCCTCCTCTCCGCATCAGCTCGACGCGGTTTGCGGTCGGAGGCCAGTGCGGCTCCAGCTAGCAGCTCCGATCCCCTCCCTCCTGCCGCGCGCGCGACTGACCAAAACGCTAGCGGATGGAACCCCACCACCCGCGGCCCCCCACCTCCGTACGCGCCGGTTGGTTGGCTGGTTGTTGTGCCAGGCCGGACGGAGTGCGCGCCGGACCAGGCCAGGGCTCCCCGTTCGCTGACGGCGCCGCGCGCGACGCACGGCGCCCAGCGCCCCAGCGCCTCGGCTAGGAGCGGCGCCCCCGGCCTCGCTACCTCCAACCATCGGGTCGCCGTCGCGCTCCGTGCGCCCGCCGGCCTCGGACGAAGCTGCGCGCGAAGGCGCCCCTGCCTGCCCCGGCCGCGCATGTTACTGGCCGGCCGGTAGTACGGTGGCGCGGGGCACCTGGGACGCGCTCGGCCATCTGGCAACGTTGGTTCCATTCCGTCCAGGCGCGCTCGTGGTTTCGCACTACTGTTCACGCGCGCGGGCAGCGCGCAGCGGCAGCGGTAGCTCGGCGTGCGAGCGGAGCGGCCGTGCGGGCGGCCAGCCCGTACTCGACCTGCCGCCGGGGGGCACGGGTCCGGGCGCGTGCCGGGGCTTTTCTCACGGTCTCGGCGCTCGTGTCGTACGGCCGGAGAGACTCTCCCGGTCCCGGCTTCTCGAAATCTCGAGCTCGACGGAATCTGCCGTGCCTGTCCGTCGACTGTTTTGTTGAATATTGGGAGGGCGCATGTGCCCTGTTATCTCTTCTTTTGTGGTGGAACGGAGGGGGATGGGGCGGCGCACGGAGCACAGTGGGCTCCTGTGCGTGGTCAACCGGTCGGCTGTTCACAGTGGGGAAGTAATTTAGCACATGGTTAAGCGAGACTTTGTTGGGTGATGATGGGTGTGTTAGCTAGCTACCTAGCTAAAAAATCTAAAGTGTCGAGACTTTTTCCTCAGGTTGTCTGCTTGTTTACCGCTAGCTGGCCTGGCCAGGGCCATGTACACGGACGTCGATAATGTGGCGCGTGGTTGGCCAATTGAGCGGTCTAGTTGATGCGAACAAGTTATGGATACATGATTACCTGATTAGAGTGACGAGAGCTGACGTGTTGCTTCCTAGAGGTAAGTGATCGACTTTGTATGCGTAATGCGTACAGTACAGCGGTAAATTGTCAGGGCAGCAGTGTACAGAACAGGCTTGAAATGACACGGCAAAGCATATACAGAAGGCTAGAAAGTCCAATATTCAAGCAAATCTATATGCACTGCACAAACGTTGCTCTAGCACCATTGCACCAACCACAAAAAAAGCGGCAAAAATGACCAGGCCAGTCTAGTTCGTACATCTGTACAACGCAGAATGATGATCGATCGATTGTTATTCCCTGGTGATCGATCGAGCATGCATGCAGGCCACTGCACGGCACGCCAACACCAATCATACTTATCACGTATCATGTATAGCATAGCATGCTGATGGCTGCTGCTGCTCAATGGCTTATCCACACTTGAGTAAACTTGAAGCATACAACCTGTCGTCGCGAGTCGCTGACATGCTGCGTACGTCGGAACCAGTAGGATCCTTCGTTCCTCCCTCCATATCTTAGTATTTCCCTCTGAATTATTGCGGAATGGTAGTAGTACTGACGAAGTACGACCGAATATCGATCGATGCTGTATTGGACAAAATAACAAATACAGGCAATATCAGCGTGATGTGAACAAAATCGCTATAAAAATGCGCATTACACGCACAGCTAAATGAGGTGAGACAAATAATATATGCACAGTCTTGGTCAGTGATGCGGCTGCGTCCTATAAATAAGCCACCGGACGCTGCGCTTCGCACCATCCGGTAGCCACACACACCTACCCCAGTTAGCCACTACGGAGTACTACGCTTTGTTGTTGCATTCTTCGATCAAGCTCTCTTGCACTCCTAACCATCGACATCACGCATCAAAACTTTGCTACCAGCCAGAGCGTCGTCAGGCTTTCAGCGACAGGAGCAGCAGCGGCACGCGCGCGTCAGGCCGGTTTCGCGACATGGTGAAGGGCGGCGCGCAGCTGCAGGACGCGGCGGTCGACGGCGGCGTCGGCAGCAATGCGGTGGCGGCGGCGAGGCAGCACGGCGCCGGCGCGGGCTGCGGCGGCGGGAAGCGCGAGCGCCAGTACAAGGGCGTGCGGATGCGGAGCTGGGGCTCGTGGGTGTCGGAGATCCGGGCGCCCAACCAGAAGACGCGGATATGGCTCGGCTCCCACTCCACCGCCGAGGCCGCCGCGCGCTACGACGCCGCGCTGCTCTGCCTCAAGGGCTCCGCCGCCGACCTCAACTTCCCCGTGCACCTCCCTTTCCACATCCCCGCCGCCGCCATGTCGCCCAAGTCCATCCAGCGCGTCGCCGCGCCGCCCGCCAATGCCGGCTGCAGCCCGCTGCAGCAGGCCGGCGCCACCGCCGCCCCCTACTCCGCCGCCGCGGCCATCAACAACGCCACCACCCCGCCGTGCAGCTACGGCGACGCGTCGTCGGGCGCGAGCTCCCCGGAGACCGGGAACACTGGTCAGTACTACGAGATGGCGCACGACGACGACATCGACATGACGGGGGACGCGGACCTCGCCGCGCTCGCGGACATCGAGGCCTTCTTCCAGTCGCCCAAGTGCATGGAGTACGCCATGATGGACCCATGCAGCTCGTTCTTCGCGCCAGCGCCCATGGCGATGGAGGCGACCAACGAGTGGGAGGAAGAAGGTGAGATCAACCTCTGGAGCTTCTCCTCCCTCAACTGATCGTTCGTCCATCAGGTCCTCCACCAAACATCAGCTCGGCGGTCAAGTCTCAAGTGATCATCATCATTCATCAACTCAACACTGACTGATTAATCACCATCGCAACCTACGTGATCAAGAATTGGTCACGGTATTATAATCATTATATATATACGATTAAGGATTATTTGATTCATATATGCTACTAGAAGTTAATTATTGTACTACTAGTGCTAGGCTAATTGTGCAACGTGGGGGAGCTCTCATGGAGCTACATGTTTTAAGGCAGCTTTCCATGGAGCTAACCTCCTCTTAGTTGCATGCCATGCTATGTGTAGAATCGTCTGTGTTTCTGCAACTGCAAGTAATGGATTATCATGATGTACCCCTACTTGTGTCCAAAGCATTGTCCCCTTTACTATTTCAGTCATTGGATGATACTATATACTACTATAGTATCTAGTAGACGCAGGATTTTCTGGGATCCTTGTGACTGAAATTTGCGTGGGCCATGTATGACTTATGGGCCCTCAGTGACCTGCCCTATGCCCCTATTCTGTGCTTATACTAATACATACACAGTGGCAGTACCTCTCATTCTCTTAAACCTGAACCTCGATCAGGCGTAAGATTTATGCTTATTAAGCTACCGCCACAGTTAAATGATTTATCCCTTGGGTAAAGAAGCAAAATAACAAGATTTGTTATTAGCTAGAATTCTGATTTGGAAAAGGAACAAGCTAAGATCTGGCTTCTACTGGACCATGAAAAAATCAGGTTGCGTTGCTTTTGCTTCCGCAGGGTTGTCAAAAGCTGCGTTGCAACTACTGCTACTGTCACTAGATTTAAATGATGAGGGAATCCACAAAAAGAAGTAACTGTTGCTGCGGAGTTCAACTACACATACTCATGTCAATTGTCAAAGCAGTAAGACCCAAGCAAGGAAGAAGGGTTCCAGTAAAAAAAAATCACAGAACAAACAGAAAATTCATCTTGTCTATCATGTAAAACACTGCTACTACGTAATTTCACTACTCACTGGATATGAATGTCGAGCAAGAAAAAACGTGGCTTTCAAAGAGGGTAAAGCAAGAGTTCGAATGGGGCGCGCCAGTGAACTCGAGCTGTTCGAGATATATTTTAAAAAGTTAAAACAGGAACACTGATACTTTCTCCATCCAAAAAAGAATACAACTTTCACTTTTTTAGAAGTCAAATAATTTTAATTTGAACTAAATTTATAGAAAATAATACTAATATTTCTTCTTCCAAATAGTTTTAGTATGTATGCTACTTATTTTGTATTCTAAATATTATTTTTTATAAATTAATTAAATTTAAAATTATTTGACTCTTTATGAAGGGAGTATGTAAGTTCGGGGTTTACATCGAGCTGTTCGAACTCGAATTGTCGTCGTAGGCCCGATTCGAGATCAGCTCGATTGAAATTCGAGCCGAGCTCAAGCCTCCTTCTAGACTTGCGAGCCGAGCTTGAACGGCCCGGGTAGGCTCGATGATATCCTGGCCCAGTTCGTGATCGAGCCCAAACATCTTCAAGAGTCTCAATGCCTGAACAAGCAGCCTGCCCGACTCGACCTGCAGTTTTTTTTTTTAGCATCAACCTGCAGCCGACTGGAGTAGCGAGTTCTCGAGCTCGGCTCGCTGACAGCCCTGTCCCTCGCATCCGCATCCGAGAAACCGAGACGCCCTAGCAAGTCGGCCTCTCCCTACTCGCCCGCCGCCGCCGCCGTCACCGTCGCCAGCCATGGGGTACACGAAGGACCAGCTCCTCGCGCGCCTCCAGGTCGGTACCATCGCCACCTCTACCGCCTCCGTACTCGACACCATCCTTCAGTTGCTCCCAGCCTTCTCGGATTGTTTCCTCGCGTAGCGCCATGGCCATGGAGATCTACCAAATCAGTACTCGTGGCCACACCACACCAGTGAGCAGTGACCCTGGCTCCATCATCATCATCCAGATACTCCCGTCGCGCTTGATTTTGTTGGGAATTAGCTGAACCGTAAACCCAGGGCTAGGCCTTGTTACATAAAAAAAATAGTCATGCGGGTGATACAGAAGGGTTTCTGCCTAAATATGCATAAATCGAAGTGCGAATAGTGTAGTTCTATCTAATGACTGTCTCTAGATGTTGCAACTTAGAACACTTTGTTTCCTAGCATCACCATGGAATTCGCCAGTTACGTTTCAATTTGGTGCTATGTCTCCTGCAGGAGCTCAAGATTGACTCCACGTGCTACGATCACCCTGTTGTGTTGACAGTGGAAGAACAGGTTAATGAACTGAGGAGTCCATACTTTCTTCTGCGATGATTTCCTATAATTCATCGTGAGTGCTAATTGACTTTTTATTTGGTTTTGCCAGGCCAAACATGTTGGCCATTTAGGAGGTGCCTTGAGTAAAAATTTGATGTTGAAGGTATGTTTGTTGCAACTGATTGCACGTAATTCTCACTGATGCACATGTCGTCATGCCCTAATGTTCCTGAATTATGAGTTTCAGGACAAGAAGCATCGGTTATATGTTGTTTCTGCCCTTGCTGGCACCAAAGTTGACATGAAAAGTAAGTAGTTTTGATGATGATTACATCTTATTGCTGCTTATTTGGCATTGCCTAAACTAAATTTGTTTTCCTTAAACTTCTAGTTCTTTCCCAACGTCTTGGTTTGGGAAAAGGCGGTCTGCGAATGGCTCCTGAGGAAAATCTTCTAGAAGTGCTTCAGGTGAGCCACCTATACCCTGTTTAGAACTTTCAACTAATCATAGTAGCAATGAAGCCAAAGGAACATGATGCATCTTTAGGTTTCATGGAGCACAATGGGGGTGTAAGTTCCTTTAGTTTACCAGGTTCACTGAAAAACATGCCAGTAATTTTGCTGCTATCTTTTGTTGAGTCAGGACCTCTTCTGTTTTCTGTAGAGAGCTCCATGATGATGTTTAGTTAGTAGAAGTTGATAAGTTCAACAACAGAGCTATCTGTTTGTGCTGAAGGCTTCTTCAGATGATAAAGTTTCTGATTAGTGATTACCATTTATTTGGTTCAACACGTGAAGAAATTTGTCTCTCTTCATTTTTACTGAGGAGACTACTTGGCTTAGGTGCATGCAGGCTTTGTTAGAAATCTTTGAATACCTCGGTATTTACTGTTTTCCTTAACTGACTTGATAAGCTATTTCGCATTTTTATTACATCCAGGTGCCCTTGGGGTGTGTTACTCCCTTCGCATTAATAAATGAGTCTGCAAGGTATGGACTCTTGCAGTCTTGCTTTGAATGTACGATTGCTTCTATCTCTTATCTTTATCAATTATGATGCCCTTGATTGATGGAAAACTATTATCAACCATAGTTTTGTTCCAACTATGATACAGTAGTAATGGCCTAGTGGGAGTCTGGCCCATCAATTTGCGAGTTTCTGACAGCCTGATAGAATCTACTACTGTTGAAAGATAGACTGATTGAGTGTCAAAAGTACTTCTGCTTCATAGTGCTCTGTAGTTCTGTCCTCTGAACTATTTCTTCCTATTTTTCTATTGCCTTTTCAAGTAATCTATTTAAATGATTCATACAATTGTGTTTTTGTGTGCAGTGCCGTTTCACTATTACTTGATCAAGGTTTCAAGAACAAACAGAGCTGCTACTTCCATCCGCTGACAAATGATGCAGGTCAGCTATTGATGCATGCCATACTTTTCAAATTTCATCCCTTGCAGTTATTTGCTTTACCCTCTATATATACATGTAGATTGTGCTAGCAATTCTCAGCTGTATGGTGTTCTGTTGAATCAACAAAATTAACATGATTTAGACTCCTTGCTGTGCATGTATAACATATGTTTGGATTGCACTCGAGAAAAGTTTTCTTTAGTATGTGATGTTAGATCATATATGACAGGGGAAAAAAAGTTCTTGGTAGTCTTCGTGGGGAATCAGAACTATGTTTGTACTTGTACATCACGCTCTCATGGCTAGCAAAATCTGACCTTTAATATGGTTCTAAGAGTAGGCCAAGGTTTCTTAGGAGTAAGATAATATTTATTAGAGAAGACTAATACTAAGTTTGTGATGTTTGGTCCATAACTGTCTGCCAGCAAAAACCAAAAATAATGAATCATGTAGCAGCCGTCACAAGATAATTTTAGCGATTCTCATTCACACAAGGCACCATTTGGATATGAGTGTGGGAATCACTACAACGGCTGCGTTTTACCCCAACAGGGAAAAACTGTTGGCCATGATACATAAACTGTCGGGTTTATACTTCGCCGATAGCCGGCTGTCAGAAATTTCCTGTCGCAGCTGCTGTGTCGGAGAAGGATAATCTTGTCCGACAGGCGTGTTGGGGTGGAGTTTCTCCGATAGTCTAGGCACTGTTGGAGACACAGCGTGTCAGCCACCACGCCAACGGACATGCATCTCTCTAATCAATGACAGTACTGTTGTTGACAGTATTTGCAAATAACTTATTATATTATATATATATTTTATTCAATCGCATTCATATATAGTTTATTCTAGCATCAATGTTCATGGCTTTATCAGCGTCCAAAAGATAAAACCAACATGTCACAGCAAAAAAAAATCATTTCATAATCACTAGATTTTTCATTGACAACGAAGGATTTGTACCGGTTCTGAATACAATATTAATCTTTCTATGACTACACACTAGCAAAAAAAAATATCTGTACATCCTTTCTCTTTGAGAATATAAATCAAATCACATAGACAAAGTCTCGAGAACATTAGGTGCTGACGATGCTTCCAATCTTCATCCACTGCGGTACTGACACTTCAGACTGTCACCCAGGATCAACAGATTACAGAATTGAGTAGACTGCAGATGCGAATGGGATAAGATTACTCCAAGAATACAATATGTGTTCTCTCTAAATGGATGATCTGATAATAATTGAACACGGATGAGACAGGGAACAATTAATTTAAATACTAATCAATTCGAGCAAGATCTAATTCAAATAATGAATTGAAACCTTATGAGTGACGCCTTGTAGAACATGAACCTCGGCAAGTTCGCCGTGCCGATGGCGACCACCACGGTGGGACGTCCGGCGGTGGACAGAGCAGTTCCTACGGGGCGCTCCTTGTTGGAACTGCAGCATGACCAAATCGATCATGACTCGTCGAATTGAAGATGATACATGTATGATCTAGAGAAAGCGCGCTCTCTTACCAAGCTCCATCGGGCGTCGAGAGTCTGAATTCCGGGTGCTTGCTAGTAGATGCATTGTAGAAGAGATAGGTCAGAAATAATTTGAGAACACAGGCGATTCATCCATATGCGGCGCTGCACATGGCTATAAATCGCGCTCATCAGAGGCAGTTAGTTAGAGCAAGGTGATTATGGGCCGAGCACTAAGTTTGTAGACGTGGTGGGCTCAAGTTCCAAGAGATAGCTGTCGGCCATCACTGAAAAACTAATTGACTGTACCAAGAAGTATTTTGTTGGAAATAAAATTGAGAAGTATATTAGTAAAATAGAGAAACCCGACAGCCCTTCCACAATATATTAGTATTTGAGGCAACAGTCCTCTCAGGTAATTATTCTCTGACAGGACTGTCAACCATCATTTTTTATCTTACGTCAGTGCTGTTAGAAACTAATATAGCTCTCGGGAATAATCGCAGCTGTTGTAGTGAATAGAGGAGGTCCGGGAATAACAAATGAGATCGTTTCTCACTGACCCATCCCTGGTGGAATGGGTTGGTTATGAATGGGCTACTTACAGACTTACAAAAAATGCCCCTTTGCATACAAATTCTTGTCATTTACTATGGTCCTATCCCAAAACCAATCCATGCCAACAGGGGAATGGGAAAAAACGTCATAACAGACCCATACCCACCTCTATAAAATCCAAACCCCAGCCCCACGTTCAATTTGATATCCAAATGCTACTTAATAAGCCATTGAAGTGGTCAGTTGTGATCCTGGGGGAGTTTGCATGTATCCTGTAGTACTTGACTTGCATTACCTGGAATATTGTCACGAATTGTTTAATTACATGCACTGATCATATCTGGAATGAATTTGGCTTCTAAAGAAAGAATTGATTAGATTCTGTTCTGTCATAAACATTATAGCGCAAGAAGTTTTGCTTCTTATTCATCATATGCTTATATTACACATAACACATGCATTTTATCAGTAAATTTCCCTAAGCTTAGGATTTCTGAAATGTTATTAGTCAAGCATGACAAGTTGTCCATGAACAGAAGTGAAGGCTAAGCCCAAAGTTCAGAGCAAGGGCCCAGAAACGTCGAAGAGCAAAGTAGATAAACCTACTAATGCTACCAGTGTTGAAAAATTTGTAAATGATGTATTTGACATCATCTCCCCATTGTTCTTGTCTGAGGTAAGCTAGTGAGCTTATCTATGATGGCCTCCACTACCTTGTCCTGCACTTTGTGTTGATAGTATTGCTGCGCAGGCGTTGAAGAAACTGGATGTTAACACAGAAGAGGTTTCTGCTAAGAAGGAAGAGCTTTCTTCGATCATGGATGCCGTTAAGGGGCGGGCTGCCTCAGATTTGGAGAGTATAGCGGTTAGTTTCTCTACGGCTTTTCTAAAGAAGACTTACTCAATTTTTTTACATGATTTTACATATGATAAAATTCTGATTTATTCTAAAATGTATTAAATTATGTATGCTGCGATGAGGGCAATCCACATTACAAAATTGCCCCACGTTTTATTTCCTTCTCCTATTGAGATTTTCTAACTAAAGTTGAAATTGTTCCCCATATACAATGCTAAAAGGCTCTACATTAGGTAGATAGATAGATATCTCCGTCATGTAGAAAAACTTATTGAGCCACCATCGGCAAGAGTCCATCTGGCAATGTTTGTGACGGGTCATTGGCGCATGGCAAGAGGGAAAATGTAAATTTAAGGATCATAATGCATTTCAATACATAAATGTGAACGAATTTGGTCCAATACAATAATATATAAAGATGTTGTTTGGTGCTATATATGCAGTTTTATTTTTATTACTTCTATAATAATAACAGAGGCAGCAATTTTTTTTCTTACATACAGAACCTTCGCCTTTAACGCTGCTAAGCATAGCTAATCTGGATGTTTTCCTTGCAGATGATTATGAAGAATGCATCATACAC
>OAMR01000763.1:522723-556751 GCA_900205405.1 Echinochloa crus-galli | reverse complement strand
AGGGATAAAATGTTATTTATGGAGATGCATAAGTAATCAGGAATTTCGGAGCATTTGGGTTGGTAAAAGTAAAGCATCACTGAAAAAAAATCAGAACTTCTGATATTGTTCATCGCAGTCAGAAAAGCACCCAAACTTCCATGTAGACCCTAGAGATCGTGAAAGGATTTGTACACGTACTCCGTATCAACCAAAACATTTTTTGGCCAACAATAAAGCCAGGGAACACAGTTTACTAAACAAAAGGCTGCCTCTAAAATTCCCTGAACAGTTTCAGGATTGAGGAAGTGGGGGCACTGCTAAATCATTGTCTTGTTTTCCAGGACTGTATGGGACATGAACATTGCATTTATAGAATTAGGTATTGGGAATTTTGAGTGACCACTCCTAATTGCAGCCTTGCAGGATAACGATGGTTGCACAAGGTTCAAGAACAGTGGCTCGAGGAGCACAGCATGATCAAGGCAGGGTTAGCCTGACTCAGGGATGTGAGGAATACTTTGTCTTAAAAAACATAAGATCCCTGACCTAGCTGTCTGGTGGTACGATATTTTTACACTATTACTCCCTCCGTTCCAAATTATTAGTCGTTTTGGCAAATCTAGATTCATAGTTAGTAGTATGTATCTAGACATAAGTATATATGTAGATACATACTACTAACTATGAATCTAGATTTGCCAAAACGACTAATAATTTGGAACGGAGGGAGTACTGTTTTCTCTGCATTTTCAAAAAGAAAATGCTCATGTTGTAATCCAAAATTCAGACTTCCTAAAATAGGGCTTTGAGTTACTTTAAGCCTACTGTAGCCTGCAGGATAAAACTTTCCGAACTTCCAAGCCATAAAACCCCATATTCTCTGTATGTGTGGCGCCACAATATAGTCTTATTACTAGTGTATCAAAGAAGGCTCTACTGTTCCAGTTGGAGTATAATCTAAAGTCGTGAAATTGCCGCAGGGAAAGGAAGCAAGGCTAATGCAGGACGCTGACAGATAAAAAATCGACAAATCCCAGGATATATCCGGACGGATGACTCAGATAGGTAACCAAAACCAGGAAAAGGCAACTAGACTGAGCGGAGTGCTAAATGGATCTTGTATACCATGAAATCAGGAGGGAGATGGGGACGAGACTGCAAGTGAAGCAATCGGGGAAAGGATACTGAAGAGGTAGCGCTCCCACCAATCGAGCATGTAGAGGCCGATGGTGACATTGTAGAGGTGGATCTTGCGCCCGATCCAGTTCATCCTCCCTCTTCCTCCCCCGCGACGCCCGGCGCCGCAGCTCGCCTCGCCCAGATCCGGAAGGAGCGGCGGCCTGTCAGATGCTTCGAGAGGACAAGAAAGGAGGACTTGCTCTCTTGATGCGGGTCAAGGTTGATCTCAACCGTTAATCTGTGATCCAACGCTCCATATCCACGGCCTTGGGCCCACTGATTCCGGAAGAGTTGGACATGATGTAGTCTCGTATGCAGAAACCTGTACATTTCAGCATTTTCAGAACTTTCAGGTAACGCGTCGCCGGGATCATAGCTGACAGGCTGTGATGAGGATCACGTCCCAAAAGTTCTCGCAAAACCACTATATTAGTATATTTACACGCCCATCTCTGCGCTACTTGCTAGTTCGCGGCTTCAGTTTGGCAACATGTGTTGTGCACTTCAATTGCATCGTGTTGTTTCGTGTGCTTCACTACGCCTGAGCGTTAAACTTATGCCATCCCAGCGGAGATAGTTGAGAGAATTGCTGGGAACCGACGTGAACCTGTGCAGAATCAGACACCCTTGCTGAGGCGTTAGAGCAAGCGGCGGCCATGGCCCAGCGGCTCAGCAGGCGGACGATTATTAGTAGGAACAACACGTATTATAACCTTATACACGTCAATGCAAGGATCTGAACACACAGGGACCAAGACCATAACCAGGAACACAAGCATAGCATTCCGTGATCAAAATACCGCAGTTGGTAGCTACATACTCCAGTTAACAAACTCATGAAACGTGTTCTCATGCGCCATCACCATGCCACATGAGCAGCGGTTCCAGACTACCAGTTAATCCTCAAAAACATACATAAGCAGATAAGCTACAGTCCTCAACAGATACAAGGCTTCCCCAAACGGCCAAACCCCAGATCAAGGGAGCAGTTGCAAGGTATCTGGTTCAGCGATCACTTCGGGTTTCTCAGCACGATGATGACAGAGTCACCCCTGAGGAACATCTTGCTGATAAACCTGTCCTTGTTCACAGGCAGAGCCTTCTTCTTACCCTTGCCAGTCTTGGGGACCTGTAAAGAAATAGTCACTTTCAAAAATTAATAACTTGCAGGGTCAAGTTTATTTAAAAAAATTAAATAAGAACTTGCAGGGTCGTAAGGAAACAATCACAGTCTATTAGTTCAGGTTCATTACCTCTGTCCACATCTCCCGCACGTTCTCAAGCACCATGTTACAGTGGCGATCAAAAGCGCGAACGCGACCAAGCAGCTTCTTGTTGTTGCGGCAGTTGATGAGTACCTGAAGACATTCAGATACTAAAGTTTTAGCTTTGTTGACTTGCAGATGAAATGCAGCAGTGCCACATCAAAATGGTGCCATACATGCTTCTGAAGAATAACAGAAATAGAACAACAGTAACAACACCTGATTGCAGGTGAATCAGCTGTAAAACCGACCAAAGCATGCCAAAAGGAGATAGAAACTTAAACACATGCTGTTATGCACCATTATAGTCAATTTTTTAAGGAACTAAAATAGTCAGGTTCCTAACTGGGAGTGTGATGAAATTAGATCTGTTGTGAACAACAGAGGCTGAGCCATGCACGGAGTAATGCCCATTTGCCCACTGGTGTCTTATATTTTGTATGGAACCCCCAAAAAAGATCAACAGCACAATGAGCATAGTTTTCGAGCAACATAACTGCAGGGAAATAGGATAAAGTTCACACCTGGGTGTTGTTCTTAACACTCATCATCAAGACAGACAGAGGACCTGTGCTAAATTCCTCCTCCTCTTTCTTTCCAGCCTGCTGTAAATGGTTAAAGATATTGAATTAGCATTGTCACAGTAGACCAATATAGGCTAGGAATCAAACAGACACATAAACTACGCAAACTATTGATTCTACCAGAAACTGAATATCTCTAATAAGATATTATAACAACATCAACACTCATTCAGAAATGTTACAAGCATACAAGATTTTTGTGACATACACATGTCCACTTAAAAAGCTCGTCAAAATATCAATCACCACAATATTATTTGGATCGTTAGAGGGTGCAGATTATATTTGCAAGCACCACAATATCATCAGGAGTATCTACTGGTTGATAGCAGCACATAAGGTTAAAATACATGATTAGTTGCTAACATTGCTATAAGAAGCCATTATGAATTACTGAGACCAATTTCACCTTACTTGTTCGTTTTTTCAACAAAAAATCATGCTTCTCTTATGGAAAAAGATGACATGCACAATTGGCAGATCCAAATAATTATTAATCATTGTAACAGCACCTTGCTTCAGAAACTGAACCTAACAATTGACTAAATACTTCCAAGAAATCTTACTGTTGTTCAGGGCTGAGTAAAGAATTCAAAGGATTCAACGCACAACTTACTAGACTAGTTGTAATGTAAAGAAAACAAAATTATAAACACGAAGCTATAAGTCCCACAATGCATCATAAACTGAAATTACAACCTAAAGAATGGGGTTCCCCACAGTAATCTCTGATTTTGAAAGCACAGCAGCAAATCTAAGCAACAAATCTGCATCCTTAGATAACACCAACAGAGGAACTTACATTCTCATCCGCCATCGCCGCCATCGCGTAGTCTCCGCTCTGCTGCGAGGAGGAAAACAAAGGGCAACCCAGTTAGCCAAGCTGAAACGCGCGAAAACCCACAGCCACAATAGATCAAGCCGGCATCTGGACGGTTCGCACCAGAAGCTCGACGGAAGCCACGACCTAAATCAGAAATCTTGCGGCTAAACTAAAACCCTAACCACGAAAGGCGCAACCCTACACCGCTCGGATTGGTAATACAGCGGCGGTTACGTACCTCCTCCGCGCCGACGGCGAGCTGCTCCGGGTGGTGGTGGCCGCTGCGAGAGGCGAAAACCTGGGAATTTTTGGGCGTGCTTCGCTTCCCTCGTCTGCGGTTTTGAGCGGCGGCGTGGGAAGGAAGGAGAGTAGAGCACCGGCTGCGCTGTGCCGACCCCCAGCAGAGGCGGTTCTAGTGTTGGGCCGGGCTATATCACTTGGGCCTCCAAGCGTAGTTGTCGGCCGCTTCGATACTCAGTCAGCCCATTGGCCAAATTGAGGAGGTCAAAATCGTGGAACTATCCACGGGCCAAATTGAGAAGACCAAAACTGTGGAATTGGACTGACTTATACCGAAAAATTACCTGACTGGACAAAATCCCCTGAATATGTAAATTTTGGCACGCTTGACTGCAGTCGTTCTTCAGTGGGGAATTGGCTGGCGTGATTTGGATCAAACCACCACAGGCTGGTAGTCACAGTCCATGCACGCCTTTTCTCTCCATGTCACATCAAAGAACTTAGCAATTGGTAGCATCCTCATTCTGTCGGGGAGTATACACTGCGCGAAGAAAAATCAAGATAAAAGAGATGCACGCACGATCGCACGTAAAGATCGATCGACAGGGTCATAGGAGCTACTACCGTAGTAGCTTCTGAATCTGAGAACAAATCAATCTGCGATCGCCTGCGTCGTCGTTACACATGCGATGCGATGCGATGCGATAAGATGGGAGCGAGATCTGCCGTAGCGGCGCCATGGCATTCGTTGAGATACGCCTGCCGGCCGGGCTACAACTCACCTACCAATAGCTAGCGCCACATCATCATCCACGTAATGGACCTACCAATATACTCCCTCCGTACTCGTAAATGAAGTCGTTTAGGACAAGGTTTGAGTCATTGGAAATAAATTATGAATAACTTTTAAATTGTTGAGTTTGAAATTGTAAAAGTTATATAAATAGATTTATTTTGAAAAACACTTTTGTAAAAGTATACATGTATCACTTTTTGATAAATATTTTTATAAAAATAAGAAGTTAAAGTTGTGTTTTGAAGACCGTGCCGACTTCCTTTAGGGCATGTACAGCCCACAGACTGCGGATCGTCTGTATAACCTCGAATTTAACATACAGACGAATGTACAGACAGCTCATACAGCCCAGACAGGGAGTTGTCTGTAAGTTGTTAAATACTTTACATGTAGCTTAAGATCAACTATAAACGTATCTATGTATATCATTGTGTGATCACTAGCGTAAATTTCAGCTGTATGTGTTTGTGTATATTATTGTGTGGTTACAAATATTTCATCTTTTCTATTTTTCTTTCTCTTCTTCTCACGCAGCTGCTCCTCCCCAAACTGTACGCGGTGAAAAAATCAGATGCTACGCGGCTTCTTCTCCTCCATGAACTGTCCACATCCTTATCCCATCCGCTCCCCTCTGCTCAACCACCCATCTGCTCGCCGCTCCATTCTACTCCCGCAACTGCTCGTGTTGCTCCCGCAGCTGCTCGCCGCATGCGCTGGGGTCGGGCGCGGGTCTCCAGCGAAGCAGCTGCGCGTGGGTCTCCGGTGAAGCAGCGGCACATCTCCCGCGGCGGCGGTGCGAAGCTCGGAGACGGACTTCGTCCGGCAGCGCTGCGCGGCAGCCGCGGCTTCGGCCCACGGCGGAGCTCCAGGGCGCGGCGCGGTGGACCTCGCGCAAGTGGCCTCTACGGAGCTCCTCTTCCTCGCCCTCTTCGTCGCCCTTGCCGTCGTCACCGGCGAGCAGAGTGCGAGGTTGGGCCACCGACCGGCGATTTTGGCGGGAGAAACTCCCGCGCGCGGCTGGCAGAGGGATTGAGGTGCGCGCATGCGCGGAGGATCCAAGCGGGGCGTCTCCTGGAAGAGACGGCGGGTACAGCAAGTCTCCCAGGACATGCCGTCGTCTCGTGAGGCGACGCTGGCCCCGTCGGTAGGCTGAAGCGGGGGCTTTTTTGAAAAAAACCATCATACAGACGGGGCCAAAACGACGGGCTGTACATGCCCTAAGCATTATTACGGAAAATGAAAGCTCAACCTGGGATCACCCACCTGGACACATTAACTTTTTTTTAGCACAACCTGACTTGCCTCTGGCCGCCGGCAGCAGGCAGCGGCCGAGGACACGGGTTGGTTCCGTACCCGGCCTGGTTGCGGCGTGCGAAGCGAGCAGTGGCGTTGGACGTCGGAGGTCAGGAAGTTGGGCCGCTACAGGTTGTAATAGTAGCCCGTGAGGGAGCGAGATTAGTCTGGGCCTAGTTAGGACGATGGCCTGTATGTAGATCGTTTCTGGGCCTCTGTAATTGGTTCCCGGAAAAATGGTGATTTTCCCCTTAAAAAGGAATTTTATAAGACCTAAAAAATAAATTGGAAATTAGAAGGCGACATTGAGCGTGCGGTACGTAAAAAAAAACTTACTATGGTACACAGCACAACACATGGTATATATCATGCGCATATGCCTTCGTGGGCGGCCTTGATCCCATGCCACGTCGACGCGACCTATATATATATATATACCTGTTATAAACAATGGTCAATGGATATAGATATACCACACCTTTTCACGAGACACACCAAGGAGCAAATAAAAAAAAGAAAAAGAAACGGAGACATTCAAGAGGATCACAGGTATCAAGTATTTTCGCTCATCAGGTCGTGTCAGTAGAACTGCGCGTTGGACGTGTAGGTGGCGCCGAACCACCAGCCGGCGGGGGCGACGTTGTTGGCGGTGACGACGCGGCCGTCGTCCGCCCTGAGCCTGAACGACAGGCCTCTTCGTCGCAAGTCTGGGGAAGGGATTGGCTGCCGCTTCAGCCCACGGTGGAGCTCCAAGGCGCGGCGCTGCTCCTCTTCCTCGCCCTCGCCCTCGTCGTCGTCTTCCTCGCCCTCTTCGTCGCAGATTTGGGGAAGGGATTGGCTGCCGCTTCAGCCCACTGCGGAGCTCCAGGGCGCGGCGCTGCTCTCTTCCTCGCCCTCGCCGCCGTCGTCTTCCTCGCAGGTTTGGGGAAGGAATTGGGGAGCTGGGAGGGAGAAATTAGCGCGGGAGAAGAGCGCGCGAGCGTGGGGGATCCAGCGAGTCGTCGCCTGGGGACGACGGTGGCATACACGCGCGCTCGCCCGTCTGCTCCGCGTGGGAGAACGGGACGGGAGCGTCGCCTCGCCAGACTACGCGGGCAGGCGTCTCTACGACGTGCGGGGTGTTTTTGAAAAAGAACCGGCTTACAGACGCGAGTTATAGACGCGCTGTACATACCCTTACGAGTACGGAGGGAGTACTCTCTTGTTGCTGTCTGAAACTTTGCTCCGATATGATCCAATCCGGGCGCGTGATCGCCATCTTGATTGGGCTGGCATGATGCAGTTCGTTGGATTTGGATCGGGGCCTGTGGGCGTCACATTGAGCAGTAGTGGAGTACTGTGCGAGTGCTAGTGCAGTAGTGCTACATGATCATATCCTTTCCTTTTTCGTGCAAGCAACGGACAGTCCACTATCCCCGAGTGAGAGAGAACATACACAGAGACGGAAAAAAGCTACTGTTAGTACGTTCACGGGGGCGAACGGGCCCCGGCTTCGTCTTGATCAACGTGACAAGCTTGAACTCAAGAAGCTTCAACTAACATTTCGCCACGCATTTACTGATTTACATGCACAATGTGCCAAGAGTACGTTGCCCGTAGCTGCTATGCCGGCCGGCCGGCTTGCCGCTCGGATTCTATGCCCCGGCAGCAATCTACAGGATCAGGAGAGCAGTCACCTCGGGTTCCAAGTGTAACACATGCATATATATAAAATACACCAACGGCGGTAGAATTATAGTGGGAAGTGGCATACATGCTGTGCATAAACTATGTAAACACAATTTACTAAGACCCTTGGGGACATTCACAACACAAATTATTAGCAAGCAAGAGAATAATGATGGGCGAGGAGCATGCATGCTTTGGTCACAGCAGTACATCAGGTCGTCAGTGAAGAGCCGAGAGCTATATATAGCTGTGTGGGAGCATGGAGCAGCAGTCGTACCGCATGCTTGTTATGAGACCAAGGCATGGGAATCGCCGAGCTAGGTTTCTGGCTCCGATCCTAAAAAAAATGAGAGAGATTTGGACAACCAAGGAGGAGAATGGTACTAGCGTGGACGTCAGTGACCCTGCTTCCTATTTGTTTTCAGTGGCTGGAGATGGAGAGTACGTAGAGTAGGACAAAACCTATGCAGGGGCCGTGCGTTTGCGTAAGCTGTTCTTGCCGGCCCCCAAAACTTGTCGGGAAATTTACTTTTGCAGGACCAACTTGGTACCGTAGGTACAGTGCAATAACGTAAAATATCTTCAATCTTAGATATAAGATTCTAGGTAAAAAATAGATCCGAGACATCTAAAATCTATCTTTCTGTTATATTAAAACTATACAATCTACGCATTTTAGCAATAAATAGAAGAAAAGGGTTCAAGTTCCCTATCATGGCATATGAAATACCGGCCAGAAAAAAAAATGCGTAGATTGTGGCTTGGCTTTGAGAACTCATCTATTTGACAACTCATCGTTATAAAATAGCACTATATCTATTTGACAACTCATCGTTATAAAATAGCACTATATCTGTTTGACAACTCATCGTTGTCATTAGAAAAATTAACCGAAGATACCACATACATGCATGCTTATCATTGATAAAATAAATGAAGTCAAGTAATCAAAAAAAATAAGAGAACATAATCTCGTTACTGCATAGTTTTCTTGTACACTGAATGCATTTATTGCAATTCACACGATTATTCATGTAAAATATAATAAAAATAAAAAGCATAGCTAGATGCAATTTGCATTATTAAAGTTGTACACAGCTTAAAAGTCTGATGTTGCTGCGCTAGGAAGGAGACGGTGGAGGCCCAACCGTGCGGTTGATGGAAAACCTAAAAGAAGTTCAATTGGGACATAACAAAAAAATAAGAGCACGTTCGTGTAGTGGAGTAGAATCTATATAAAATAAAGTAAAATGATGACAGAAGAAGAACCCAAATAAATACAAACACCATTATGGCATGACAATATTTGAATTAAGTATACATATGTTAAAGACTACTCCCTCCGTTTTAAATTATAGTTCGTTTGACTTTTTTGACTCTAAGTTTGACCGCTTGTCTTATTTAAATTTTGTGCAAATTATCATATTTTTTATGGGGCTTGCTTTATTAAAAAAATATTCAAAAATGCCTTAAATTTGACTATATTTATACAATTTTTTTGGATAAGACGAACGGTCAAACTTATTGTAAAAAGTCAAATGAACTATAATTTAGAACAGAGGGAGTACTAGATACAATATTGATGATTGATATGGTAAAGTACAAATTTATAAAAAAGTTGGGATCATATACACATTGGTACATTAGCATTGCACAGTTGTATAATATATATGTCGACAATATAATGTTAATGTAACAATTTCGTCGTGATATATTTTTATAATACACATCCTCTGCATTTGAAGATAATATTTTCACCTGGCTTGGTTAAAGTGTATGTATGTATATTGAAGCCAGCGTCCATGTCATAATATAGACTTATTTTTTTAGATGGGTGAGGGTAGTACTTTACATGGTGTAGCATGAGTGATTGTATACGTCCAACCGTGCCATCGAAGTACATATATACGCCAAGAATAGAGGAATACCAGTACTGATTTACAGATCATATTACCGTGATGAGTAAAAATGCATGTACTACTGGTCCATGCACGTATAAATTTGCAGGATCTACGGACCCCGCCAGCCTTGAACTTGTACTGCTCTCATTCATGGCCCTGCCTCTCCGTAATTCGGTTGTAATTGTAGTATGAATTTTTGGGCCAACATAGATATATATATGTAAGCTTCGGCTGCTCTTAGCCCCGATCTATCCATGTCAGACTACCAGCAAAAAAAATGAAATAAAGCTTCCAGCTAGCTAATATATAGGGCCCAGTGCAGTGAAAATCCATTAACTGGCCGGTTAGGCCCGCATCTATATGTGATCAGCTGAAGCAAGGACCCCAAGCTAGAGAGATATCCCCCTACCCTGTCGTATTCATATGCAAAAATGATCAAATGCACAACTGCATATGACATTCAGTAATTCCGTCGCTACCTCTTTGACATGGACTTTGTTTGATAAACTGGCTCGACGCTTCGTTGTTCGTTCCTACGATCGATGAGTCTTATCTGAAATATAATGAATCTAAACTGAACCTGTTGCGATCCGCCGGTGACCCGCCAGCTAGGATGTTCCGATCCTCCACAATATATATATGCTGCATTTGATGTACCAGCTGCGTGTACATTCACATCAAGAATCCTCTAGATACTTAAGACTAGTGACTATGCAGCTGCACTTTCGTCAAGTTTCCGTACCTGAATCTACAGCTACGTCCGTGCGCTGGCTGACCCTTGACTATCAACGGACGTACGAGATTAACGCCGATCGACGCTGCTCCTGACCAAAGCTGGACAACTGTTCCGCCGAGACATTGCCGTTGGATTCAGGGACAACGCTGGCGTGGACTCTCACACGCCATGGAAAGAAACATATAGTACTCCCCCCTATATATATGGGCATGTGACAGAAAAATGACCCTTTACTCTAGGTCCAACACATCTGAAATTCTCTCATTAACTCATTCTTCATTTTCTTACCTTATATTTGGTGAAATTGTGATGCGGTAGGTGTTCGGATAGGATGTTAGATCTTACCAGATCTTCTCCTTAGCGCGCCCTGAGGATGATGAGCGGTATTTTCGAGCCATTTGAAGTTGATTATGGACTACATTATGTATTGCCTTATATTTAATCTGGACCGTACCAAGTCCAAAGCTGCAAGTCTTCATCTTCTATAAGTACAAAAGTGCAGGACTACAACATTTACCCATGTCTGCTTGTTGTATATAGTTTACATGTTATCACCGTTTACATCTGCAGAAGTAGGTTGTTGGTATGTAGTTTTCTGCATCGTTTACATATAGTCTTTGCACTGTTGTTTCTACTACATACTTGATGTCTTTACGATTTACTCTTAACTAACTGAAACTAAATTTGGTTATATAACAGTAACAACTGGTTTGCGGAATATGCATGCCTTCGATCAAACAATATACGCACATTTCCAACACCATGTTCAGCCTGCTTTTGATCCACTGAATTGGGGGCCGTATACTCTGCCCATTTTTAAATGTATACTCCGTAGGTTTTAGACTTTAGTATAAGATAAATAATTAGGAGTATATACTTAGCGTTCCTGCAGCCGCACAGGAGGAAAGTGGCAATCGATTCCATAGTTTTTTGAAAGGAAGTCGATTCCATAGTCGTTACCAAGATTTTCAGCATTCGTCCCTCCAAGACCCTTTGAGACTCTAGATTTTTCTTGTGCTCTAATCCTGGCTTCTTGAGGCTACTGCAGGCAAAGAGTGGTGAGTATTCTGACTTATGGCGGACTTGCAATTAAGCTGGGTATGAGAAAATAGAAAATACGAGACGGATCATCTTCAGTTTTGAAAGCAACATAGTTGTTCTCATAATTCAGTTATTACACACATATATTTTATTAAACATCAGTCAAATAAAGATACTTTACACACTCACACCCACCCATATAAATACATGCATGCAAATCCTAGCCATATAAATACTTTCGAGAGACTAATTCGACCGTCAGCACATGTTGAGATCGACAAAATTACCAGACGTTTTACTATCAGCGTGCACGTCGTCTACCACTAAAAAATAATAATGATTAAATCATATAATAAATTCAGAAAAATGCGAACACTCATGTTTAGACGAGGACTTGAATCTGATTTCATCGTATATTAGTATGTTCTCGTTACTGTTGTATTTGTGGAAAGTTTTTTTTTTCTAAACTGAAGTTGGTAAAGTCTTAGTAGTGTTCTATTATGACTAAGAAAGACGCAATGGCTCTTCAAAATGATGCTTTTCATTTTGAAGAAGATTAATGCTAAGATATGATTGAAGATTTTATTTCAAGAAACTATTCAAAAAGCGGCGGTCAAGTGTTCGGACTTTCGGAGAATGTCCTTACTCCTTCAGCATATATAAATGTCTAATGTAACATCTAACATTGCAGTGAAAGTATATGATATGGTGGAAAAAAAATATTTTTGCCATTGGCATTTCCGTGAATGCAGGGCCTCATTTCGTAGTACGGCCCTGAGTAATGCCATGGGCCTGCTGCGGCAGGGAGGGAAACACCCACCCCACGTACACTGACGATGAACTGATCCATCACGGCTTCATTGCTAGATACTCCGCACCGCAGAGACTCCACAGATCTATGCGTTGTTCATGTACGTGCTCCCTTCTGCGACGGCTATATATGCATAAACATCGTGCAGTGGGGCGCGCTACGCTGTCCCGAGTCCAGACTTCAGAAAGCACAGGAAAGTGATCTGATCCGCTGTGCACATTTATTATTCAGCACAATAAATATGCACAGCACCGGCAGTAATTTCCTTTATTCATTTACTATTTACTGTGGTTGATCAGGCCGGCTTGGGACAGTAGAGTCTCGGCCCGGCCCCAAAACGCATGCATGCGGTTTTCTCCATTACTGCAATCAGAGCGTGCTAGCTGCAAGTCTGCAACGGGTTCAGCAAGCAGTTTCTGCAAAATTTTGCGAGCCCCTGCAGGAGCCCGCTGGTCGCTGGACCTGTAATGAGTTGGTCTGCATATCTACTTCTTCCACTGAATGCGTTTGCAGCATCAGACATTGGCACGATTCCCTGCACATGCGTGCTCTAGCTTGATGCTTGTGTTTCTTCTGCGCCTCTTTCTTTGCAAGCAAGCCTGTCTGTCTTTGTCCTCGATGAACCCTAGTATGAGTGTATGGCAAGGCCGGCGGTCGTAGCCGACATAAAAAGCCGGCTAACTTTCAGTTTTGTAGGGATCGCGTACGACTGTCGAGAGTGTCAACTGTCACCGGTCGCTTGCTATGCAAACATTGGAAGAGAGATCATCAACGGACTCAACTTTTGAGTGAGATACAGTAAACAAACAAACTCTCTGATTCTTCTTTCCGAACAGATCGTGCTTAATTGGCCCTTGATCAGGCCGGCCTTCTAAACATTACAGTCAACAACAGCTTTCTAATTTCCATCAGTTAGGTAGAATCACACACCGGCTCCCCGGATATGTTTCAGCAGATAATGAGCTCCGCTGGGGCCCACCGCCCCCCGAACTAGTATATAACACCGAAAGTGGTGGTGCAATCGAGTGCAGGAAAGCTAGCCATGCTGTAGTGGGATATCGCTTCATTCTACAGTGCCACCATTGCTGCGACGAAGTAGCTAGACATATACAGGGGAGGAGGAGGAGAGGGAGTAGAGATGATGAATATGGAAGATCACATGGAGATCAAGGAGGAGGAGGAGGAGGCAGCTGTGGAGGTGATGGACCTGTCGATGACGGTGCCGTCTCGGTTCAGGAGGATCTGCGTCTTCTGCGGGAGCAGCCAGGGCAAGAAGAAGAGCTACCAGGATGCTGCCGTCGAGCTCGGCGAGGAGCTGGTGCGTCTTCATATATTCTCCTTGCAATAATCTACTCCGTAGCTAGCTTTAAGCATGTGTCTATGTCAATGCTGAAACCACTGTTTTTTTCTTTCTGATCAACGGTAACATATCGTGTTCCTAGCTAGTCCGCGCGAATTGAAGTTTTTCTTCAGCATAATTGCCATGGCTGTGGACTGTGGTAGCAACTTATGCTGTGCTTGTTTAAAGGAAGATATACAGCATACAGGCATATGCATTAACCGAACAGCATGTAGGTTGAGCTGTAGAGCTGAATTAATTCCGTTTTTTCCAATAATGCACATAACATATATGTATATATACGATCGAGATACTTCCCTCGCCACTGGAAATATATATGCACTGAAACTACTGCTTGCCCCTTTTTTTCGTTGATATCAGGGGTGGCGAGTTTGAATTTGAATTTTGCAGGTTTACACAGGACTTTTCGTGTAGTACAATAAATGAATTTCTTTTGATATATTAACAACACTATGCTTTTCACAAATAGGGACCCATGCTCCTGGCACCATATCCTCACCACATATACAATAATATTGATGCTCCACTAGCTAGTTCTTTCCCATGCATTTGATGAATTTGTTTTGTATTCCGTCAAAAAAGTTCTCACTGGTCATCCATCATCCAGCAAGCAGCTCCTCCATGCATACATGCACATGCATTTACTGAATTTTGAGCAATTTTTGGTGCTTCTCACATCCTCAGTTTCAGTTCTCTATACCTCATAACATTTCTCTGCAAACAAAATAAAATATGTATAGATCGCTGCATTCTGCAGTAGCTACACTAGTACGTGTATAGACTAGAAATGCCCATCAAGTTAACTAAAGCTAGAAGTTCCATGAGAATTTTGTTTATCACTAGTAGAACTGCCATTGTAGGTCTCAAGGAACATTGATCTGGTCTATGGCGGGGGAAGTGTCGGGCTAATGGGCCTGGTCTCTCAAGCAGTCTACAACGGAGGGAGGCACGTCATCGGGTACGTAAACAGCAATGATGCCAGGATGGTCAGTCTCCAGCACTAGCACACACACATGAAAAGAATAGCCGAAACTTTGTAAAACCGTGACAAAAAGAGTTGGATTGGTCGCATCCTCAGGTGCTAAATGCTATATAATTTGTCATCTCATTGTCGATCCTTATATATATGTGCAGGGTGATTCCCAAGACCCTCATGCCGAGAGAGGTACGGTAACCACGCTCTCACACCTCCCAAAAACACTGTCATTGTTTAATCACATGCAATGATTCCCATGAACTCGACAAAGCATGGTAGATCAGATTCTTTTTTAGTTTTCCTAGTACTTAGTATTATATTATCTGAAATTTTATATGACTGACATTAATTTGGTAAATATACATGTATACTATTGTGTACTATAAGTACCGGAGAAATGTTTTTTTTTCGAAAGTAGTGAGGTATAGTTAGTGATACATGAAGATGAACTTACAACATGTTTAGATGTATCTTGCGTAAAAGCGGAAATAAGGATGCAATCTTATCTGCTCTGGCCTGAAAGATCACATGCAATGTTCAGTGAAAATCCGGCTTTCCTTTTCCTCAGATGAGAGATCTTGGCATCTTGCTGATCCTGACTGCTGCTTCTAGTGCCTGCCCCTTTGTTCCTAAGGCTTTGATCCTTTAAGCAGATAATGACTTTATTAACAAAAAGAAATGTACCTGGCGTTTTCTTTTTGTCCCCCACAACAACACCATCATTGCATCTCCTGAACCATGTTGCCCCTGCTAGCCTGAATAAAATAAACTACTGTCACAGCCACCCTTTCTGGTTAGGCTTTGGAAGTCTGGAGAGTTGATTATAGGCATGCGCATGTTTGCTTGTGTGTGCAGATAACTGGTGAGACGGTTGGGGAGGTGAAAGCCGTGGCAGATATGCATCAGAGGAAGGCTGAAATGGCCAGGCAATCTGATGCCTTCATAGCACTCCCTGGTACGGTAATTAACCTTTTCTTACGATATCAAGCTGACTGAGCCGACAGGTTGATGCGGTTCACTTTTTACGGTCGCTGTCTCTCCCTGGTCATGTCACATATACACTCGATCCATGCGTAGTGGAAGCGTGAGTCGAAAGTTGTAAAGCAGGATGCATGAGCATGAGTTAGTTTGACTTTAAATTGACCTCCCAAATTTGTCTGCCTGGATTGGTTGGTGCAGATCCTTGTGTGCATGGGTTTCACTTTATGGAAATTCAGGTTCCTTTTCTGGCCCAATTGGGCCAGTTGCGCATGGCTTTGGGTAGTGATAAAAATCATGCCTTTACCAAACTGTTGCTGTGACTAGTCTCATCAAGTGTTCAGAGTCACTAATCAGCATCCATAGTTTTGCGTAGTGATGAAAAGAGTAATCATCCATCCTACCAAACTGTTGACTGTTCCTTCGTTGATGCAGGGGGCTACGGGACGCTTGAAGAGCTGCTGGAGGTGATCGCATGGGCGCAGCTTGGCATTCACGACAAGCCGGTACATGCTGTTGGACCTTATTAGCTCTTCAGTGTCTGCACCTCATGCACTGAAGATTCGTGTATCCTTACCACAGTAACAAATGTTGTGTTTGGGGATGGATGTTGCAGGTTGGTCTGCTAAATGTGGACGGGTACTACAACTCTCTGCTATCCTTCATCGACAAAGCCGTGGAGGAAGAGTTCATCAGTCCCACCGCTCGCCACATCATCGTCTTGGCTCCAACACCGAAAGAACTGCTCGACAAGTTGGAGGTACGTGACCTACCTGACAGAAATAGCACTTCATTGTTCAAGCCATTATAAAGATGGGTTCTTTAAAGTATCAAAAAAAGATGGGTTCTTTTCCTGAACGTGAAAGAACATCCTTTGGCTTTCAGTACAGTATAAGCTGTTCTGTTTTTTATACTTGACACTGAAGAAACAAAGGAGTGCATGCATCAGCAGCTGACATCTATTTGATCCTGATTCGCAGGAGTACTCGCCTCGGCACGAGAAGGTGGTGCCGAAGATGAAGTGGGAGATGGAGCAGCTGAGCTTCTGCAAGAGCTGCGAGATCCCGGGGCTCAAGGAAGGGAAGCCCATCATCCAAGCGCAGCGAGGAACCATGCTCTGAGCCTGAAGCCTGAGCGGTAGCTACACTACTACTACGTACTAGCCAGTGTCCATTTAGGTTTCTCCGCAGGCCTGAGCAGGTGTGGTGATGTAGGAACCAGGGTTCAGAACTTCAGAGCAATTAGCAAGCCTGCAAGCTGCGGAGAGAATTGTTGCATTTTCATTCCTGTAAGTTCGGTAGGATGCGCCCAACGTGTATGCATCGATTGATTAGTCTACGGTTGGCTATATATCAGCTGTATTAATCCTGTAGAGATGACATTCCTAAGTGTGTTAACGCGAGCTTCTAAATAGCAGAGGAGCTGTTGCTTTACTGGATTGTCAGTTTATCACTGTGTGCATTCAGAGTAACCGCGCGTGCAGTGCCCTGAGCCCTGAGGCACTGAGGTCATCAGAAAGTGAAGTTCGCAGAAGGAAATAAAATGCGCGGCCCGCGCTGAACCTGCGTCTGTTGGCCGGCCCAGTAGGCTCAGACATAAGCGGCTCCGGTTCTGGGCCTGGAAATGTTGGCCCAGTAGTCTCAGCCCACGCGCACAAGAAGGAACCCATGCCACCTGAATTCTTCGCCGCCGGTGGGCCCTCGGCCGGCGTCAACGCGGCAGCGACACCGCTTTTACTCGGCGAAAGCAGCCCACTCACTCACCGACCGACCGACCGGCCCACCGATCGCAACGGGCTACTGCTACTGGTGAACTGAGCTGAGCTCGTCGGGGTTTCTGATTCCGGATCGCTTGGCTTGCGCTTCGGGAGCGTCAGCGGCGGGGATGGCTTGGGTTTGCCGGGTGTTTGTTTCCTTGGGACTTTTTCTTTGATGGGTGGTCTGGTCCAAGAGGGGACCTGCGAGCTGATTCGACGATGATGATTATGATAACGATGATACATGGAAGTCCAATCCAATCGACCGAGGACCACCACCGGACGGCAACCCAACGCAAGAGTTCACTCCAGGTCCAGGCGGTGGTATTTTGCCGTTGCGTTGGCTCAAAGAAACAGGCAACAGCGAAAGAGGGAAAAAGAAAGGAAAAAATCACGGAGCAGTTGGATTCCATTCTTCCATGGTTGCGTTGCGTTGCGTTCCTGGGAGTTACCGTCAGATTACGCCAGGCTGCTCTCTGTCGATCTGACTGCAGCGTTTGCATTACAACTAGAACAGGAATCTGAAACGCAGAGTTGCATGCTTGCATTGCACAATGCCGGCTACCACTACGACGGTTACCAAATCAAACGTGCTGCAGAAAACCTACCATTCAAAGTTGGAAAATAAAAACCTCGAGACTTTTGTCTGGACAGAAAATGGAGTGCGTTTTGGCTGTGGGATCGTCGGTACAGGCACATAAAAAGAGTGAGGCCGAAGTCTCACCAAACGGGGCATTATCGGGAGCCGCTCGCGCTCATCTCTCTCTCTACGGTTGCGCAGCTAGCTGTTGGGCCATTGCCTTTGCTTGCATCCCCAGGAACCCGGTGCTTTCTTTACAACCACCACCTCCCTCCTTCCAACCTTGTCCTCCAAGTGACAAAACAAACAAGACGCCCAAATTTTTTTATTTCTTTGTTTATCAATTATTGGAGGCCGCAAATTCTCGTCCTTCTTTTTTGTAGACTCTGGCTTATTGATTCTTTTATTGGCGAAGCGAATAATTTTGTTGGACTGGATGTATGTACCTCTGTTTAGGTCGCAATGGCTCTCTCATGGCGCAGCTGGCGGGTTGACTGTTGCTTGATTCAGTTGATACGTCGCCTGCATTATTATTATTTTCCTATAAGCTTCGCTATTCTCGTACTTGTAAGCAATGCATGATCCCTGGGAAATCCACCGATTATTACTTTTCTTTTGGAACCAGAAGGTGGAGAACCTGTCACCTTCTCTGAAATGGTGGGTTGTTTTTATCGTTTTGTCTCCGTGATCTGGAGACTATCAGATGAACGAAAATTCAAGCTACAATTGAACTCGTGTCAAGGCTTTGATGTTTTCGAGTTATATTGGACGCACTGCCGGTTGAGATAAAACATCGTTTTCGCATTGTCCTTAGTAAAGCAATTAGAAAACGAATATGTTCTCTGGTGTTCAAGCGACCTAATCGGTTGCCGTAGTTTCCATGAAAAATAGAATATGTTCTGGGCTGCGTGTTCTTTGTTGCAGCAAAAGATCGAAGGAACAAAGAGTGATGGCTAGAGATGACCGGAAGAAGCGACCATTATGCCACAGGGCAAAACATCCCAAGGCAAGGTAAAAACTGGATGTATTGACGCTACTGCTAGGACTAGGCTACTGTCCAGTGGATGATTATTACTTATTACAGTCAACATTAAGGTTCATCAGTCCGCACATCACGGGCTAACAAGTAATTAGAGAGACACTGGCTGTCGACAACAAGACACAGGATTTACAACTTACCTGCAGTTTGGCACATTTGTTTGCGTATCAGGCTATATCAGCAGATATATGCCAAATTTGCATTACAAAGGAAATCCAGCCTGATTCTTTTAACCTTTGCCAGTTGCCACCGTTCACCCTTGAATTTTGTCGCTGAAGAGAGTCACAGATTCGACGTGTTTCAGTTTGCAGCACCTCTACGATACCATGCAGTGTCGCAATTCTTCATCTTTTCGGCACCAACCCATCGCTGCTCCTACCATCGTTTTCTATACCGGCGATGGCCCAAGACTATTAATCTAGAACATGTATGTGTTCGTTGCCACGTACCTATGCAACACATTTCCCCCCGTATACTGTAGCAACAACATGGCGGCATGTTGCACGATGCCTTATAGGCTCGCCAAGGAAGCATCCACTGACCAGCTCTGCATCAAAGCAAAGCGCAACTGCCCACCATACACGCGCGCCCCTGCACCTTCCCCCCTGTAAACTCTGAACATAAAAGTGCATCGCCCTCGCTCCCTACCTCTTCTTCTTCCAAGGAGAACTAGGGGAACTCTCTCTCTCTCTCTCTCTCTCTCTCTCTCTCTCTCTCTCTTCTTGGAGCCTGGAGAAGACGAAGGAACAGGGAGCAGAGGAACAAGTTGCGGGCGTGGCTGAAACCTGAAGTAAGCATCCATTCATTTAAAGTGTTGTCTGATCTTATTGTTACTTGTTTCCAAATTCCCATGTTCAGTACTGTTTGCATCCAGTTCTGATTGTCGATAACCCTGAGTTTTCGTCATCTGGCTACAGAGCTTTAGTGCTTATTATCATAATATATACCTGTGTCAACATTGTAATGCACATGCTAATTAATTTGCATCTTGTAGTCTGAAGCCACCAAATTAGCACTGTATATCCTCATTTTCTCCTGAACACGATAATTTGTAGGGTTTTTTCTCTACGGATTAATGGTTACTTTCTCTTATATTGTTGTTAGCACACTAAACATTTGAAAGTTTTTTTTCTTAACGAAATAGGCATAACTGATCTAGTAGGCTGTTCGCATGTGTCTTCTGGGATCCCATGCCGCGTCAAAGAAAAATGCACATGAAAACAATAAATCAGTAATCCCAAAGGCATCAGGTTAGTGCAGATGATGTTAACTCTACTCATTGTTTGGTGGATGGCTATTTCAACTGGAAAAGGATATACAGCGTGTGATGATTTTCATGCCATAATTGAGTTGAGCTGTCTACCCATGCCTTCACGACAATGCTAGCCATGTTAGACGCAACTAGCTTCTCAGCCCGTACACATCTGCGTCAACATGAGTTTGGTACTTATAGACTAATCGAAACTGATGCAAACACAAAAATTATTCTTATATTGTCAGTTTCTTACAAAAAATAAGATAAAGGAAAAATCAGTCCGGGTTGCAAATTTCCACCATTTTAGTTGGCAATAGAAGGAAAGAAGAATGCAATCTAAAAAAGGCAGAATCCTGTGACAGGGAGATAGATGCAATACAACTTATCATCAATATTATAAAGTCTATTTAAGCATATTTCCTTTTCAACCACTCGGAGCTCACCAACCATGCAAAACTACTTTTTAAGCAACATATTAGGATACTAGCAGACGCGGCACGTGCGCACGCACGTGTGTATATAGAGTTTTAGCTATTCTCAAATTTAGAGGCACATTATTTTTCAAATTAGTTGGTCTTTATTTATATGGAGAAAAACTCTTCAATCTTTTATCTATTAGCAATACGGGATAATTGCGTGTACGTGCGGAGTTAGGGGCTCACCTGGCCGGAGGTGGGTACGCGCGGGACGTTGGGTGAAAAAAGTTTTGCGGAGAATGAACTAAAAGCGCCTGTAACATCAAGTTTTTCCCAAATGCTTTCTAGTTTTTCCCTCCCACCAAAGCCCGACACGTGGGTCCCCTGTGAGGGGGTGGGGGTGGGTTTTTTTGATGAAAATCGTTTTCAATTCTCTAGAATCCTTTTAGTATGGACTATTATAATAGGTGACCACCAAACACATGAAGCGTGCGGTGGGTTGGATAACAATTATAAGGCCTTGCATGTGTTTAGTTTCTTCTCTTCTGGTCAGCTTATGAATCATTTGACAACGACTGTAACCACCTTTCGTTTGTTGTGCATCTGAGCCCCATTAGCGGCCTGAGTAGGTAGTAGGTACCAGCTCTCCAAATTATACGACAAAAGCCAACAGTTTAAGTCAAGACTAGCTACTGACTTGTTCAAAAGTTAGGGTCTGGTACGACGTACAGTTAAGTTAGATAAAGCAGCATACATATGCAATTATACAAAATTTGCACTTCACGATCTTGAGCTGTCCGATTTAGTCAATATATGGGCATGTTAGGTTGCTTCTTACTAGCCTTAGTGGCTTTATGTGCTTAATTTGTGATGACTAACGTGGTAATGGTTGGCCTTATATAGTATTATTATATGCAGATGTCGGTCACATACTCACAGTCAAGTGCCAAGCTTACGTCTTTGTGACTAACTGTGTGTCGCATAACAAGTTTCATGTTGTGCAACTAACAACCTTAACATGGATTACCATCTTCTAGATATGGTTCTTATCCATGAATCAGGCAGCAAATATTTTATGAACACCCTTGTGTTCTAGAATGAACATCAATTGGTTCCATTGGCTGCAGCAACAAGGGCGCTATAGTCAAATGCTAACTACCTACCAGAAAAGATCTGGACCATTCTGTATTCAAGTGAGCTTGGGCATCAATACTACTAATTAAAAGAATAAATAGATGAGATCACTTTAGCATAAGACTGTATGGCTGTACAACAGCAATGGATTCAAGCCAAACATACACAAGGAACAAACTTGGCATATGCTTTTATTTTCTAAAGTGAGTAGTATACATACCTTGGAGCTTGGACTAACTCGGTTTTCTTTTTCACAAATAATTTGGATTCAGTTAAGCAGAGAAACACAGCTGGTAAAGATGTCAGCTGGTTTCCAGCTAGGTGTGATCGGGTCACTTGCACTTTCTGTTGCATCTTCAGTTGCCATTGTCATCTGCAACAAAGCTCTCATCAGCACACTTGGTTTTCCATTCGGTTAGTACAACACGTTTTGGTTTTCCAAGCATCAATGGAACTCAAAAACTTACCAGAGTATGGTGCTGACTTGCCTTGTTTTTGAATTTATGCAGCCACAACATTAACAAGCTGGCATCTAATGGTGACCTTCTGCACCCTCCATGTGGCACAGCGCTTACATTTCTTTGAGCCCAAAGCAATTGATGGACAAACAGTGATACTCTTTGGTTTGCTGAACGGCACCTCGATTGGCCTTCTCAACCTAAGTTTAGGATTCAATTCCATTGGATTCTATCAAGTAAGCTCCATCTGGGTATCTTTCTCTATAAAACATGATCAAATACATTAAACTTGGTGTGTTCTGCAGATGACAAAATTGGCGATCATACCTTTCACTGTGCTATTGGAGACAATCTTCCTGAAGAAAAGATTCAGGTTTCAGATATAAACTGAGCATTTTCCCCATAATTATCAGACATCATTTAGGGTAAAAGTAAAGGTAGAAAAACAAATAATTCGCATCATGTACTTTTGATTTAGGAGAATGATTAAGTTTGAGATATTTTCGCATAAACTCTTGACCAAATGATAATTAAATAGTGGTATTAACTGTTCTTTTTTTCAGTGAGCTAATACCAACTCAATGATGTGCAGTGAGAGTATCAAGCTTTCTCTTCTGGTCTTACTTCTTGGAGTAGGCATCGCTTCAGTTACTGATCTCAAGCTAAATCTGCTTGGGTCCGTCCTTTCTGGCCTCGCCATTGCTACCACTTGTGTTGGCCAAATTGTATCCTACATCTATAGTAATACAATTAACAATAAAGTCTAGACCTGACTTCTTATTGCAATGTACAGCATCAATAAAGTAGTTTTATCATAAAAGAAAACATACAGGGGCTCAGTAATGGTAATCTTATAGCTGTTTACAGAGTTTTTAGCTTCTAATCACTATTCTGAGCTTACGAATCACTATTTGCCGCATGTTATCCTTAACCAAAAGTTCTCTGAATGAAGCTCACAAATACAATACAGAAGAGGTTGAAGGTCTCCTCAACACAACTTCTGTACCAATCTGCGCCTTACCAGGCGGCAATTCTGTTTGCAACTGGCCCTTTTGTGGATCAACTCCTTACAAACCGCAGTGTCTTTGCACACAAATACTCTGCTCCAGTTTTGGTATGTTCTCACTACTTTACCCAAATACATGCAATGGTATTATTGTAATTATTAGGGAAACCAGCTGAAACATTAGAAAAGATGAAGATACCCAACCAGCCAATTCTATAATTTTCTTAGATCTGCAAGATTGCTAGGGGTGACATGTGAAACTGAAAGTACATAGTTCTTCAGTAAGATGCCAAACTTTTAAGTTTAAGTTACAATTATAATCTTATAAAGTAGCCATCATGTGGGTAACCTGGCTTAAAATCGGTACATCCTGAAAACATATTTATATTTGATGCATTTCAATGAAAATAAACATGCAGAAACCAAACCCATTAGTAATTAGGTATGATGTCAGCGGATACGTGATGACCTTTAACCATGTGAAGTGCTTTACATGTAAATTTATTTCATGTACTGTAAAATAATCTAGTGATACCAATGGAAGTAAAAACATCAAATCAAATATACAATGGCTTCAGGCGGTATTGCTACTATCAGCATTTTCAAGACAATGTTACTCAATTTTCATGTTTCTTGCATGTTGCCACTTGCCTGTTATTGGAAAAGAGTCTCATGTACACCTAAAATTTGGACAGACAATGGCATGAATAATGATCCTCTCTATATGAATCATATGCAGGGTTTTATTGTCCTATCTTGCTTGATTGCGGTGTCTGTGAACTTCAGTACATTTCTTGTGATTGGAACAACATCCCCAGTAACATACCAGGTGCTTGGCCACCTTAAGACATGTCTGGTTCTATCATTTGGCTACACTCTATTGCAAGATCCTTTCACTCTACGGAACATATTGGGTATTCTGATAGCCATATTTGGCATGGCACTGTACTCCTACTTCTCAGTGAGAGAAAGCAAGAAGAAGTCAACAAATGATGCTCTGCCAGTTTCACAGGTTTGATTTTGCCCCGATCCTTGAATAACATACATTACAATTCGTATTTATCATGGAGACACAGTTATGGAATAAAAGAAAATGAAACTGATAAACATACAAGAGTCATATCCATGACTATCCTGCTCCATATACCCAGCAACAATAATCAAGAGTTCATTTTAATCAAATTAAATATATTAGTGGTTGAACCTTCTATAATTTCAAAAATTAAAAACTGTGAATTGAATAGAATCGGTATACTAACCATAATAAGTATTTTAAACTGCTTAGGCCATAAAAGAAGTAATAAGAATCCATGGCACAGGTAGACAAACTATTGTGCCTCAATATTGTAAACCAGATTGGAGCTTGTAAATTGGGAGAATCATGTGGGCTACAAGTGCCATACTGTAGTGAATTATTTAGCTTCTGGATGGAATGTCTAGCATGCTCTACTCAGCTCCAACATAATTTACATGATGAGTGTATGCAATAAAAACTGCCAAATCATCCTTGAAGTACACTTTAATTTACAGCCTTTTCCGTTCACCCTTTTGATGTTCTTCATATCTATGTAGATGCCAGATAAGGAGGCTGAACCACTTTTGGCAACGAAAGACAGCAGCGACACCAAAAAAGCAAATGGTCTATCTCACGACTGCTAAAGCTTTTCTTGTAGTTTAGGTCTAGTATGAACAACTGCCACTCGAATTTAAAGGACCTGGAAAGCCATTCTTTCCATTCTTGATTTCCTTTTTAGGAAAGGATATTTTTATATGTGTAGAGAATGTATATTTTGACATTACAATTATTATTTGATTGTATTTTTCACACGGCAGTTCCAGTTGAACTTTTACAACCTTAAAAAGGCAGGGCTTCTCACCATACAGGTCTTGGATCATTCTGTAGGATCTCAGATTATTCACTTGTCCTGTTCACTGACCGGCAACCTACTCGGAAGGAATATATGTGGCTCTGCAAACAGGTGTAACCTACCAGTCATCTATGAAACAGTAAAATCAACTTCAGTAGCTTCCCTCCACAGATTTACTACTAGGTACACTGTCCAACCACAATGTAAGACAGACCTCATGGAGTAGTTCAAACTAGAAACCAGAGAGGGACGCAGAACAGTGAAACAAATAGGGATCTTATGGTCTGTTGTTGGGCACTTGGCATTGATCTGTAATGCCCTCGTCAACCATCTCCCTGAAAAATCCGTAATGCCTCCATTTCACACCCTTTCTATGCAAGCCCGGAGGTAATAGAATCCCACGACACCCCCGTCCTCCGACTTTACGGCCTGCGCCGTGCACCTGCCTCCCGAGGTCCACACCCCCGAGCTCCGCGCAGGTGCGCACCTTGCTGCCGAGCGCAAACTGGTCGGGCGCGGTCCCCGTCCGCAGCATGGAGGCGATCAGGCCCAGCGCGTCGGCGCAGCGGTTGTGCTGCGCGTGCGCCGCGACGACGGCGGCCCAGGAGACTGGGGTTCCTGTCGGGCATTTCGTCGAACACCGCGCGGGCGGAGTCCGGGGCGCCGCACCGGCCGTACGTAGTGATGAGGTGGTTGATGAGGAATGAGGATGGTGTTGCGTCCTTGCGGGCGAGGCCTGCTCCGTCCGCGGAGGTCGTGCGGGAGGGAGCGGAGGCGAGAGCTGGCCGCGACGAGCGCCGCGTAGGCGGCGGCGGAGAGAGGCGCCGGGGCGGGGGGCGGAGCCGGAGGAGGGGAGCGACTCGAAGGCGAAGAGCCGCGGCCCGCGTTGGGGTTCTGCATCTGCGACCCGGGCTCGTGGGTGTGAAATGCTTTGGGCCGCCTGTACTCTGGATTTCCTTCGGTTGGGATCGGCCCAATATTTAGGCCCCAACGACGACGGGTGTCGGGTGACGGTTAGATTTGGGCCGGCCCAAGGTATCAGAGCAACAGGTATAGCTCCAAACATTGCTGTGAATGGCTTGCAGTCTAATGGTAGGACGGTCCAGTGGGACGCTACCCATCAGGATTCAAATCCGTGCTCATAGAGGTAGGATTTGCATACGTGTATTCATAGAGGTGAGTGTGCGTGCGTGTGTGGCGTTGTAATGTGTGATTCTAAAAAAAACTCCAAACATTGCTTTATTTGTTTGTTTAAATAAAAATAGAGTAATCTCAAAAAAATAGAGTAATTCACTGTATTTTCCACTTGTCTGACTTGCTGATATAATCCTGATATGTCATCAATAATGTGTCGTGATCCCTCCCTCCACAGTGCCATAGTGACATGATGCACAGCAGCAGCAGCACGGATGTCCACACTGCACAACAGCAGTACCGCAGCACGGGCGCATGGTGCACCGACGGTCGGTCGCGAGAAGGGAAAAAAACATGGCGTGCGTGCGACAGCACGACCGGTCCATCTCCTCCTCAAGTCTGCGCTGCTGCTCCGTGCCGAACGGCACCCATCTAATACTATCAGTCATCGTCGGGCCAGGTCACCAGGTGCTGGCACCGCCGGCCAGGTCCGGCCGACCACCGGGCCCCGGCCCCTAGCTAATGGACAGCACATACTCCCTCCGTTCTAAAATATAAGCATTTCTCGATTTCTGTGCATCACGTTTGATCGCTCGTCTTATTCAAAAAGTTTATAAAAATATAAAAATTATTATGATATGCTTAAAATATATACAATGATAAAACATATCATACAAAAAAATTAATATTTTTATAAATTTTTTGAATAAGACGAGCGGTCAAACGTGGACAGAAAAAGTCAACAAATTATTTCGGAATAGAGGGAGTAACGTCTCGTCGTTATGGCATGATGGCCTCTTCGCACACGTACGCGAGGCCTTTGACACGTGCCGACGCATGTGCACGGACGCGTGCACGGCATTATTGCCATGTCAGCAAGCAGGGCTCGCCCATGATCCCGATTCCCATCCGCTGCCGTGCCGTTGACAACCCGAATGGAAGCTCTAGCGATGATCCGTGCACCGCGCGCCGGCACGTGGGCACGGCCGGCGAGCCGGCGCGGGAGGGGAGGGCTCCGATCCCCTCATGTGCCCGTCACGTGGGACAGGCGCGTGCACCAGATGTTTCTTCCGCATCTGCCCCGAGGCCGACACGACACGGTCGATATATCCCCAAGCCCCATGTTGCTTCTTTTATTTATTTTTTTGTCCTTGGAAAAACAGGATGCCCTGCCTCTCAGTCCCGAAAGTCAACCGGGCAGAGATGTCTGTTGCCCAGAAAAGAAGATCGATCGAAGTTCCAAGAGATGTTGGTGCCTGTATATTGTACGTACGTATATACGTATACCCGGCTGGCCCCGGCTTCCCTCCCTGTATAAAAATGCGGTCCGTTCCATGATTTTTGGCCTGGGGCTTTAGCTTCTTCTTCCTGGATCCAGTCCGGGCAGGCCCTCGATGTCCGCAAGTCAAACTAGATGTCCGGGGCGATAAGATCATGATGAAGAGGTCAGCCCGTGCTTTTAGCGCGTTCGATCTCGTGATCCCGAAGTGCCGATCGGTCGGTGCGTCGGTGCATGCAATGCAAGGCACGGTGGCCATCAGGCCATGGATGGGAATATGGGATTGGTGGCAGGACCGTGGTTCCTCTCCCTGTTTTGCTGCAACAGTTGACTAGTGCTTTAGTATCATACTATTATGCTGACAAAATCAGCGGTGATGTACACACACCATGCAGTCACCGATCGATCAGGTTCAGAACTTTAGGTCGAAAGCGGCGGGTTCCTACGTGCCAATGCCAGCGTTTGTTTCGCCAGATTTAGGAGGTCATGCTAACAAAAACAAAAGGTATTTACCAGTTCAACGGACAGCTCGTGCCCATTCAGAGATACTACTCCATATGGACAGAGTACTGAGAGTACGCTTGTATAGTTGCATGCATGCAGGTATGTACAGGGTGGCCGTAGGGACACAGAGGTCGCCGTAGCTGGAGCGAGTGGAGTAGGGGACTGCCATGCCACTGTAGTGTATATAGGTACAAAACGCACGTAGGGACAATCCTACTCGTACCCTGATTCCTGAGGGTTGGGTCGGAGACGTCACATCTGTGGGTTTTTTTACGTGCGCGTTCTAGTGATCCCGAGGTGCCGATCGGTCGGTGCGTGCAATATATGCAACGGATGTTGTATGTACGAACTTTCTTTATGCATGCCCATTCAGTGATCTGTTCAGAGATAGTGTCTCCGTATGCAGAGTACGCTTGCATAGTTGCATGCATGTAGGTGTACAGGGTGGCCGCCGTAGGGACACAGAGGTCGCCATGCCAGTATGCCACTGTATACTACGTGGAGTAGGTACAAAACGCACGTAGGGACAATCCTACTCCTACGTACCCTGATTCCTGAGGGTACGTTGGGTCGGAGACGTCACATCTGTCATCGATCGTAGTAGGCGCGGCCCCGGCGTGTCACCGGAGAACAAACAAAGCCTGCACACAGATCCAACACCGCACGTACCGCCAAGCAAGGCGCCAGTATACCTCCCCGCTCCGGACCCCCGGAGAGAGAGCCTTTTGGCTTTTGCACTGTGGAACGAAGCCATTTCCCATCGTATCGTACAGTATTTGTGTGCGTCGTATGCTGCTAGCTACTGGCCACGATCGTCTGACGGGCTGGACAGCGAGGTTCCAACCGCCGAATAATAAACGAAAAGGAAGGTTTAGGGATATACTACTGTGTATATATCCATCGTGAAGTTTAATAGGGCCAATCAGTGGTAATCGACTGATTAGATTAGATTAGATTAGCCGACACGTACGTAAGCGATGGAGCAGCGGTCGGTACGTCAGTGGTTTACTCGGGTCGCGTTCCCGTGCGCGTCAGGTGGGACGGCTCGATCCGGGGCTTGGGTTTCTTGTTCGCTTCCTCGTTGCCACGTACATGGTGCTGGTTCAGACAGACAGTAAGAGGTCGTGGATCACATGGATATACACATGGATATACTTACAATTAAGATACAGAGGCGTATCAAATCAAATCTTCCAGAAATACGTAAACTAGTACAACTCGAGACGCCATCGTAGTGCACTCGTTCAGACTTTTGAGTGTGGGACTTGTCGGTAGTTACATCAGGGCTGACGGCAGTAGCTAGCCTTCAGTCATACAGTAATGTATACTGGTCCATCTATCATACGTACGTACGCCAGTTTCATTAGCGACAATTTGTTTTCTTTTGTCTGTCATCGCGAGGAGGAAGAAATGGCACTGCAGTTTCTGCACGTACTGGACCACCACCACGTATGAACCTCGGCATCTTGGCCTGATCGAGGATGGGGGAGGACAGGACCGGTTCCTGTGCGCCGGTGACCGGGACGGCTCAATAGACAAAGCAGAGGGGACCCGGCGTCCGGCGACAGCGGCCAGCAGGCAGCAGCGCTCTCCACCAGCTAGCAGCTTGCCCACGCCGATCCGCAGTGGAAGAAAGCGGCCGTGGCGCGCGCGCGGCACGCATCGGCGGCGACAAAAATGCCCTCCCTCCCCACGCGCGCGACAAGACAGCACCCGGCCGACGCATGTCTCCTGATGGTCCGGTCCGGCCCACGCGTCGGGCCCCCGGCCGTCCCCGTCCCCATCCAAGCCCACGCCAGCGACGTCGACTTGCCCCCCGCGGTGACGCACACGGCGTCGCCTCGTAGCCGTGTCCTCGTCCACACGGGCCCGTGGGCCCCCGGTGCGTTGGAGGCTTGCTGCTCCTGATGCCTTGCCGTCACACCCTTCTTCCAAGTTCGAATCCTCCCACCACGGAGCGACGCGGTCTGGTCCTAATTCCTTGATCGGTGCCCCGCGTCGCTCGCTGTGATGCGGCGGAACATAGTACGGGCTTTGGGCGTTCCGGCGGCTTCCGGGTTGCGCGGCGCGGTGGACGCGTGTGTAACCGCACCGGCGACCGCCCAAACCACGTTACATTCGGAGAGGAACTGATAGTGCCAGTGTGTTGTTTTTGTTCAATTTTTTGACTCGGACACGGGGGGTGACCGCGGATATCTCTCCGTCCTGAGCGGATCCGCGGGAGGGGAGGGCTGTGCACGTGTGGTTTGGCGGTGGAGCGCGTCGGCGTCTCTGCGCTAGTGTTGATAGGGGCGGCCGCCGCGTCGTTGTACCTGTACTCGCTCGTCGGTACTTTCTTTGTGCAAAGATAGATCTTGGCACGGATGTAGTAGGCTACTGCCGCTGATTTCTAGTTAGGCCTTGACGGATCGCTTGACACGTGAACAGGGGAGGAGCCACGATTTCGGCGTACGGGGGCCGAGCAAACAATGAGCGATGGCGGGACTAAGACTATTTAGGTGCACTTCTGTCAAAATGGTTTCCCCAATCAAATCAAAGCCGGCGGAGCAAAACAAAAATATATATCAGCATGCTTAGATCCTTTCTTATCTTAATTTTTAAATAGTTTGGTATTGTTGTAGCACAAGAACCGGACAAATTATCATAAACCGACATGCACAAGCATCATCATCATCCTCACCGAGTCCAGCCTGCCAAGACACGTGGTGGCCCCCCGACCGCTCGGGGGGCGCTGCCAACCTCAACATGCGGTGGCCCCCCGACCGCACGGGGGGCACTGCCCACCGGCACATGTGGCGTCTCCCGAGCACTCGGGAATGTTGTCGACTAAGACATGTGGCGCCTTCCCGACCGATTAGAAGGGTACGACTCACACCGAAACAAGGCAGGCCCTTGACTACTCCGAGGCCTAGTCAAGCTATGCAATCCGTCCTTATCCAAAGTCAATAGCCCCACGCTACCTCTCTAGATTTTCAGTTGTACCCATGGTACGGCCCAAGCAGGCCGAGGTGACGGACAGCGTCGGGCTTACTGCATCAGGGCAACAGCACATGCCCAGAAAGACAGCAGCTCAGAGTTGACCCCCGACCTCACAAGCAAGGTCGGGGAGAAGCCAGGCAGCACTTCGTCGAGCAGAGACCGTACCCCCACAACTCCTCCACAGTTGAGTTCACCACATAGCAACTACTCCCCCGCGCAGTGGGCACTGTGGCAAGCGTGGTGACTACACCTGCAGCAGGCGACACTGTGTATTGACGGTTGTGCATGCGCATGCTTCAATTGTTGACTTAGAAATGGACCGCCACTACCTGCAAAGTTTGGTTTTTCTCGGACATTGTTTGACTTTAACAAACACAGAATGTGCTCTTAGACCAGTCTCGGTGGGGTTTCATGAAAGTTTTATAACATTAAATTTATTGATGTGAACAAAGGAGAGAGAATTGTGAGTTTCATGGCATGTGGGAGGAGTTTCATCACCATGATACTCATCTGGCACGGTTACCTAGTTTCTAGTATAAGTAACCGTGTGTTTCTCGTGTAAGTAATCGTGCGCTAAAACTGTGAACTGAGACTGGCCTTAGGAGTACTCCGTAAACAATATGTATAATATGCTCATAATGTCTTAGCTGCAGCATGCTCCTAGCTTGTACGATGATCCGATAGAAGCCGAATTACCGGTGTCTAGCTATAGGCCTTGGTCATCTCTGATGCATAAATGTCACAGACCTGCTCGTATATATCAAAACTACTTCCATCATCGATTAATAAGTTTTTCGAAATAAATTAAAACAAGACATACTACCAGTATATGCTTATAAATTCTAGCCGATGGGATAGCCACAAGTCCTGCCCTAGCTGTGTCGTGCTCCTTGTACGACGATGATCCTGGTAGCAGCCACTAGCCAGACTATCGGTGTAGGCCTCGATCGCTCGCCTGATGCATGAACGTACACTAATACTACCTGGATCAACCTTTTCATTTCTGGAGAAAACAAACTTCGTACTAGTGGTACTAGTATATATGTTTGTAAATGCTGGCCGAGAGGGAAAAGAGATTCACTTGTGATTGAGCAGTTGCTTGTTTGCGAGCAAATATGGCCTAAAAAGCTACTCCCAAATTCACTATGTAAAAAGAAAATTCTCCGTCACATCAAAATATCATAACATACATGGAGTACTAAATGTAGATGAAATCAAAAAACTAATTGCATAGTTTTGTTGTACTCTTCGAGACGAACATTTTGAGCCTAATTAATCAATTTTTAGACAATTTTTCGTACATGCAAACGAAATGCTACAGTGGCGCAGTGATTACGATGAGACCCTAAAGTCCCAAATCGGAAGTCTCAAATTTTGGAAGACTACGGAAAACTCACGGATCGGAGGATAAAAAACTCAGTTTGGAAGCAAAGACAAAAAGTACGCCGACCAACCAACAACCCTTCCCTGACGTACTTACAGTGGAATGAACGTGTCAGTACCCTGAAGCCTGAAGCTCGTACGTTATTCAGGGCTGCTTTGTTTTCATTTGACAGTAGAGAGATCGAGCTACTAGGCTGCTTCTGATCTTTTTGATGGTAAGGGTTCCAAACCGAACTAGATTATATTATTCCTAGATAACCTAGCTGTATGTCCAACCCAAGTGTGTAGAAAGCGATCCAAGACGTGTGACGTTGTTGGTGCGTGGCATTTAGTTTATTCGACAAGTCAATTAGATGCTCGGCCCGGCCCGGGTGATGATAAAAGAAGAGCACCGTTCAGGTTCGCCCATCACCTTCGACGTGCCCGTGTTTGTGGGAAATTAACTCCATGTCGGCAATGCATTGTCAAAGCCTTGCGAACAAAGACGATGCTTCCTTTCGCTAGCTGATGGATATGATATACATACATCATCGCCGGTCTCACCACTGCCTATACTAGTCAATAATCCTGCCCTTATCACGCATGAAGACTTGGCTTCTTCCTAAGATTTGGCACCGCGGTTTGTCACTATCCTTCCTGCACACAGCAGCAAATCAAAGGGTGCTATTTCTTGTAACAAAAAAAAAGGGGAAAAGAGAGAGAGAAACGCTGCTGTTATGTTAGTGTTACAGTGCTCGCTCAACGGCTAAAAGGCTTCGCTGACGGCTCAACTCCAGAGTTTCTCCGCTTGTCCAGGCCGAACAGTACGTTCCACCCGCCCCAAGTCGCGCTCCGCCGCTCCCTCCCTGCCGATGCGATATCTTCTCACCCATGCACCGCACCGGGGGCGGGGCTTATAAGCAACTGCACGAGCCCGTAGGGGTTTGTTACCGGCCACTGTGCGCGCACACCGGAGGCCGGAGAGGAGGGAAGAGGACTCCTTCCACGTCCCGCCCGAACCGCCCGTTCTTCTCCCCCTGAAACCGCAGCAGCAGCTTGAGCCCCCACTACTAGTATTAGAGTCCACATACATCATCCCCTACCCTACCGCACCGGAGGAGGCAGCAGCAGCAGCCAACTCTCTCCTCGTGGACTAGGGACTAGAGGAGGAGGAGAGAGAGAGAGGAGCAGCCATGTCCGCTGCAGCCTGCGCGCCGACGCGGGTCGGGATGCTCACGTTCGCCGAGCGGATGGCGGCCCCGCCGCCAACGCCGGCGGCGGCTCCGCCGGCTCCGATGGTGATCGACGGCGCTGGCGCCGGCGCCGGCGAGGGGGGCGTGAACCCGCAGCTGTGGCTGGCGTGCGCGGGCTCCATGTGCACCGTGCCGCCCGTGGGCGCCGCGGTCTTCTACTTCCCGCAGGGCCACGCCGAGCAGGCCAGCAGCGCCGTCGACCTCTCCGCCGTGCGCGCCCCGCCCATGGTGGCGTGCCGCGTCGTGGCGGTGAGGTACATGGCCGAGCCGCAGACCGACGAGGTCTTCGCCACGATACGCCTCGTTCCGCTCCGCCCCGGGGAGCCGGTGGCGGACGTGGGCGAGGCCGCGGCCGGCGCCGGCGGGGACGAC
>OAMR01000763.1:499151-522669 GCA_900205405.1 Echinochloa crus-galli | reverse complement strand
ACCGGTGCGGGCAGCCTAAGGCTCTATAGAATATAATCATAACATCGTTTAGAACCACATAAATAGTATATACATGTTATAATTATTTACTAATTTACTCACTAGTCTATTAAGACTTCTAGCTCGTTTGGCTCGCGAGCAGCTCGCGAGCTGGCTCGAGCCAGCTCGTTAACGAAACGAGCAAAAACAGCTGCTCGGCTCGTTAAAAAATACATCGAGCCGAGCCGAGTCAAGCCGAGCTAGAACCGAGCCGAGCCAGCTCACGAGTTTCGAGCTTTTGGTCCAGCCCTACTAGTATATATGTTTGTAAATGCTGGCCGAGAGGGAAAAGAGATTCACTTGGGATTGAGCAATTGCTTGTTTGAGAAACGTACGGATCGGAGGATAAAATCTCAGTTTGGAAGCAAAGACAAAACGTACGCCGACCAACCAACAACCCTTCCCTGACGTACTTACAGTGGAATGAACGTGTCAGTACCCTGAAGCCTGAAGCTCGTACGTTATTCAGGGCTTCTAGGCTGCTTCTCTTCAGCTCGTTCTTTTTGATGGCAAGGGTTCCAAACCGAACTAGATTATTCCTAGACAACCTAGCTGTATTTCCAACCCAAGTGTAGAAAAGCGATCCAGGACGTGTGACGTTGGTGCGTGGCATTTAGTTTATTCGACAAGTCAATTAGATGCTCGATCGGCCCGGGTGATGATGATAAAAGAAGAGCACCGTTCAGGTTCGCCCATCACCTTCAACGTGCCCGTGTTTGTGGGAAATTAACTCCATGTCGGCAATGCATTGTCAAAGCCTTGCGAACAAAGATGATGCTTCCTTACGATGGCTGATGGATATATATAAACATACATCATCGCCAGTCTCGCCACTGCCTATACTAGTCGATAATCCTGCCCTTATCGATCACGCATGAAGACTTGGCTTCTTCCTAAGATTTGGCACCGCGGTTTGTCACTATCCTTCCTGCACACAGCAGCAAATCAAAGGGTGCTATTTCTTGTAACAGAAAAAAGGAAAACAAAAGAGAGAGGGACTGTGTTCACTTACCAACCTTTTTCAAAAATTCTCTCTCCAAACTTCACTATTCACCTATCACATCAAATCTCTCCCATCGTGTATAGAGTATTAAATGTGGATAAAAAACTAATTACATAGTTTTGATGTACACGACCAGACGAATCTTTTGAGCCTAGTTAGATCATGGTAGTGCTACAGTACGTTATAATGTCCGATGTGACATTTTCACCAAATTTTCTCTTCCTCTTTGAAACTAAACAGAGACGCTGCTGTTACAGTGCTCGCTCAACGGCTAAGGCTTCGCTGACGGCTCAACTCCACAGTCTCTCCGCTTGTCCAGGCCGCCCAAGTCGCGCTCCGCCGCTCCCTCCCTGCCGATGCGATATCTTCTCACCCATGCACCGCACCGGGGGCGGGGCTTATAAGCAACTGCACGAGCCCGTAGGGGTTTGTTACCGGCCACTGTGCGCGCACACCGGAGGCCGGAGAGGAGGGAAGAGGACTCCTTCCACGTCCCGCCCGAACCGCCCGTTCTTCTCCCCCTGAAACCGCAGCAGCAGCTTGAGCCCCCACTACTAGTATTAGAGTCCACATACATCATCCCCTACCCTACCGCACCGGAGGAGGCAGCAGCAGCAGCCAACTCTCTCCTCGTGGACTAGGGACTAGAGGAGGAGGAGAGAGAGAGAGGAGCAGCCATGTCCGCTGCAGCCTGCGCGCCGACGCGGGTCGGGATGCTCACGTTCGCCGAGCGGATGGCGGCCCCGCCGCCAACGCCGGCGGCGGCTCCGCCGGCTCCGATGGTGATCGACGGCGCTGGCGCCGGCGCCGGCGAGGGGGGCGTGAACCCGCAGCTGTGGCTGGCGTGCGCGGGCTCCATGTGCACCGTGCCGCCCGTGGGCGCCGCGGTCTTCTACTTCCCGCAGGGCCACGCCGAGCAGGCCAGCAGCGCCGTCGACCTCTCCGCCGTGCGCGCCCCGCCCATGGTGGCGTGCCGCGTCGTGGCGGTGAGGTACATGGCCGAGCCGCAGACCGACGAGGTCTTCGCCACGATACGCCTCGTTCCGCTCCGCCCCGGGGAGCCGGTGGCGGACGTGGGCGAGGCCGCGGCCGGCGCCGGCGGGGACGACCGGTAGGGTCCACGTCGGCCTCCGCCGCGCCAAGCGCGGGGGGTTCTGCGGCGGCGGCGGCGACGAGGGCTTGTCCGGGTGGGGGGACGCCGGCTACGGGGCCCTGGTGCGGGGCAATGCCGCGCGCGGCTCCTCGGCCGGCGGCAGGATCCCGCCGGAGGACGTGGCCGCGGCGGCGAGGCTGGCCGCCGCCGGGCAGCCGTTCGAGGTGGTGCACTACCCGCGCGCCAGCACGCCCGAGTTCTGCGTGCGCGCGGCCGCGGTGAGGGCGGCGCTGCAGGTGCAGTGGTGCCCCGGCACGCGCTTCAAGATGGCGTTCGAGACCGAGGACTCGTCGCGGATCAGCTGGTTCATGGGCACCATCTCCGGCGCCCAGCCCGCCGACTCCCGCTGGCCGCAGTCGCCATGGCGACGCCTCCAGGTACGTACGTGATAACAACCCATCGTCGACGCACACACCATTACTCCATGAGCGAGGGATTCGAATCGAACTGAACCATTGGTAATTAAATCAATCGTGGCTGGCTGGCCCGCAGGTGACCTGGGACGAGCCGGAGCTCCTGCACAACGTGAAGCGCGTGTGCCCGTGGCTGGTCGAGCAGGTGTCCAGCATGCCCAACCTCCACCTGCCCAACTTCTCGCCGCCGGCGCCGCCGCGCAAGAAGCCGCGCATCCCGGAGTTCCACTTCGAGGGCCAGCCGCCGCTCTTCGACCCCGCCCACGCGCACCCGCACCCTCCCCACGACCACCGCCACCACGGCCTCGTCCCCTTCCTCCCCTTCCCGGACGGCAGCGCTGCTGCAGGCATACAGGGAGCCAGGCATGCGCAACTCGCTCCATTCTTCTCGGATCTCCACCTCAGCAACCTGCACCAGACGCTGCTGCTCTGCGGCGTCCGCCCCGCCGATCCCCACGCCGCCCCTCCCGCGCCGAGGATCAGCACCGACCTGGCCATCGGCAACCCGCCGCCGCCCCGCCCGCACGACGCGCCGCCGCGCTCTCCTCCGTCGGCTGCCGCCAAGAACGCCGCCGCCGCCGACGACGTCAAGGCGAAGCCGCCGGGGATAATGCTGTTCGGGCGGGCGATACTGACCGAGGAGCAGATGGAGAAGACGACCTCGCCGGGAGCCGCCGCCGCCGGGAAAGCAGGGTCCCCCAAGCGCGACCGCGACGCCGAGAAAGGGCCCAACACGCCCGACGGCGCCGGCTCCAGCGTCACCGAGGGCAGCCCTACCAAGAACAACAACAACCTGCAGTGGCCTCGGGACAGCTCGCCGCCGTCCGAGTACTTCGGGCTGGAGCCCGGCCAGTGCAAGGTGTTCGTGGAGTCGGACGCCGTCGGCCGGAACCTGGACCTCGCGGCGGTGTCCTCGTACGAGGAGCTGTGCGCCCGCCTGTCCGCCATGTTCTTCCTCATCGACGGCGGCGCCGATCTGAGGAGCCACGTGCTCTACCGCACCGCCGCCGGCGAGGTGAGGCACCTCGGCGACGAGCCTTTCAGGTGAGCACATCATCAGCAACTTTCGCCCGCTTTTACAGTACCATCCAAACTAATAAAGCGAATGTTTTACGACTCCTTTTCTTTTGTTTCGATGCCTAGATAAAGTATAAACTGAAAAAGCTAAGCTTTTGTTCATCGCATTTGCAGCGCGTTCGTGAAATCAGCGCGGAGGATAACAATACCGAGTGACGCCGGCGGCAGCGACAGCACGGGGAGCCACTGAATAGGTTAGGTCAGCTGCAAATAACTTAGGGCGCTACACTCCTAGGACGCAAGCAATAAGCCGGATGCCTGCATGCGTGGGTTTTCTTCGATCGATCAAGGCCCTAGAGAGTGCACGGCTTAGTCAGGGAGCTAGGCTGATGCGTACGTTGTTCAGCTAGATTTGTTTTCCCTCATCCTCTTCCATCAGTTTAGCTGCTGTTGTTTTTGATTCGATAAACGCAAACAAGATGTAATCTTGGTCCTGAACCGAACCTCTCCGATTCCCCTTTTGGATTTCAATGTTCATTCATTCAAACCTGAAACTTTGTGCTGGTTCAGAGGCAAAACCGGCTGCGCCTGGGGCTCTGGCTCTGGCATCCCGACCGGCGGGTGGCCCGTCAATGCCAGAGACCCAGGAGCAGCAGCCAGCAGGTGAACCGATTGAATGCCTGGAATATTTACTCGCCGCTGCAAGCCCTGATGAACCTGGGAGGGGGTGCTTGCGATGTACTCCGTAGCAGCAGCAGCTCCAGGCATTTCATTTGTTCCCTTGTTTGTCTGTGGCAGGTGGGCAGATACTGTGCGTTCTGTTGCGTATCCCTGCTGCCTTTGATGCTCTGGTGATGAGATGATGCCTCCAGTCCAACCAGGGCGCGCGGGCCTGTCCTTTGCCTGCCGCGGCAAAATAATTGTGCTGCTCGCCCGTTTGGTTTCGGCCCCAGGATAATGCTCCGCGAAATGGACGTCCCAGCTAACGCAACGCTCGTGTGTAGTGCCCCTCCCACTTTCGCACTGTTCATCGATTCTTGTTTGTCTGATGATGTCCCTGGCGCTTCGTTCTTTCTTCCACTGCTGACTACTACTAGTACTGAACCATGAGTGAGTGATAGAAACCACTGGTGCTACAAATACCGACACAAGGGGAAAAAACATAGAAAAGGCATTGGTGTGTGTCTGCGATCGTGTTCGGAATCAGCACCTAACTTGGGTCATGCTTGGACGATGGGAGGTCATCATCTTCCACGACAGGCATAGCGACCGATCGGCAAAGGGATGTTTGCTTTCGTCAACGGCGACGGCGCAGATCGCACCACACGCCGGAGCCAGCAGCTACCGCCGGGAGACAGAGATGGCTCCGTCCCTAGCTAGTAGCTCGGTCCCCCGGCCCGGCGGCTGGTTTGGTTGCTTGTTCGGTGGGTGCTCTTGACCGCGTCGCTGTCGCGAGCACAAAGGCACGGCAAGGCAAGGCAAGGCCAAGCAAGGCAGGCGGGTTAGCGCCCGGCCAAGTAAACACGCGGCTGATGGGCACCGATCCGCCTCCGGTGTCCATCGTACCGCGACGCGACACGACGGGCGCCGGTGCGTGTCGCCAGACGTCAGGAGGGGAGGCTTTCTCGCCTTGCCGTCCGGCTCCGGCCGCCCCTGCGTTTCACACACGACGCCGACGGGTCTGGTTCTGCAGGTCAGTGGTCGGATGACGCAGGAGGAGACGAGCTAGGGGGATTAGCAGCAGCAGCAGGGGCATGACTTTTAGATGTGGCTGTCTACCTAACCCGACCAGACCAGACCAGACCGGGTGGTGTTTACTTTACTACTATTGGGTGTTTAGTTCATGAAAAAAGATGAAAAGTGAAGTGAAAAAATCACATCAGACACTGTAGCACTTTTTGTTTGTTTGTGGTAAATATTGTTTTACCATGACCTAACTAGGCTCAAAAGATTCGTCTCGTCGTGTACATCAAAACTATGCAACTAGTTTTTTTATTTACCCACGTTTAGTACTCCATGCATGAGGAGAGAGATTTGATGTGATAGGTAAATAGTTAAGTTTAGAGAGAGAATTTTTAAAAGTTTGATGATTTGACTAGGAACTAAACAGGGCCAATAGGATCAGGGGAGGCTTAACTAGGCTCCTGCTCCGACATTGACAGCAACAGCTGGGGGAGCGTGATGGCAGGTCAAGGGGGGCTTGCACATGTTTATGACTTTGGACGCAATGCAAGTCGCCAAGCTTCGCGGCGCGAGCGTCGGGCCCGGGCCTCTCTGGTCTCTGCCTTGTTCCTAAATCCTAATCGATCGATCCTGGATTAAATGCTTCCCTTGTCGGGATCGCAAAACTAATCCGTCAGGGCGTACGGAGGAGAGCCAGTAGGGGCAGGATTAGCGTAGCAGGCGATCGAGTTAGCTGAATCGAAGGGAGGGAGAATCATGAGCGGCGAACTTCGTTTCGTTGGGTGGGTGAAACTGAAACCTCCACCGCGGCTCGAGTGTGCCGCCGCGTCCTGCTGATGCGTGACGCCTTGTCGCGTTCGTGCCGCTGGCTACTGCTGCTGCAAGCAAACCCAAAGCGGGCGCTACTTGATCAACCGAACCGGCCGTGTTTTATCTGTGGTTGCTCATCGGGTCTGTTCAGGGGACAGACGCCGCCGGTCTGCCGGTGCCTGCTGCAGCCGTCGCCGTCGGTGCCGTCGGCTACCTCTTGCTTTCCCTTGAGAGGAGGGGGAAGTGATATGATATGATCGCCGCTGCGAGTACACCGACGTCGACTGGTCGGATCGAATGGAATCCCACGACGCTGATGGAATGGAACAGCTCGCGCATCTGCCGATACCTGAGCGCGCGGGGCGCGAGGCGAAGCAAACAGCAAATGGACAACGCATAGGCGAGCGCGGCTTCTTCCAGTTCCATTCCACCACGGGGACAGGGGTGAAGAAAGTCAGCAGGGTACGTCAAGAAGTCAACGGGCGAGGCTACCTCGCCGCGGCACACTGCACAATGCCGGAAGCGGAGGAGGAGCTCCGCTTCGGACGGGCAAAGCGATTTTATAATTAATCGCCCCGGCTCGACGCTTTGTTTAGGCAGGGGGGATTAAAGTAAAGCGAGTGGGGTGGTGCTCGTGTGGGTGATCATGCGCCGGTGATGACAGCGGCGGGGCGAATCTCCCGCCGCGTCGTGGCCACCGCCTGCCTCCTGGGCGCCTGATCACGATGACGGTTGACCCTACACGGCTACACCGCAAGCGTCCAGTGCAGACTGCAGGGTACCTCTGCTAGTACGAGTCTAGTTTGTTTAGCCGAATCAAGTAATACACTTGGCCGGTAGCCAAACCAACGTACTAATCCGTAGGTCGAGTCGACAAATGCTTTGCAAATGTGGAGCGGTTTACGTTCGAGTCACTGACACATACGGAGTACACGCTTGCCGGTTCTAAATGATTCCCCCATAAGTAGCATGTACTCCAATGGCTAGCTAGAGAAAATGTGGAGTAGCCCATGCTAGCTAGAGCAGGGCACTGTCTCTAAAAACTTCGATGGCAGCGGACTAGTGCTGCAGACCGCAACGTCATGTTCATTTGGTTTATCAGCCATATCAGTCAGGCCACGTCTGTAGCACACTACGCCCTAGATTTGGGCCATCATCAGTTTATCACCCCCTCTCCCAAAGGGAAACTTTTGTCCCCGCGGTTCACGTGCGCGTGCATGGCGGCAACAGAGCAGACGCGCACCACGATCCCCAGTGGCCCGAACTCCAGAACCGTGCAACCCCACAGGCGCAACACGTAACATGGGCACAGCATTGCCCTGTTCGAGCTCAATGGCGAAGACAAAAAAAAAACACCCTGCTAGTGGCTGGGCTCCTCCTTGCTTTCAGTGCCCGTGCCTCGCGGCGACAAAACAAAGCCACCAGGGAGACGAGACCTACGGCAAAGACGGGCCTGTGCTCGCTGATCCCAACTCGGCCTGCTACTGCTAGCTAGGAACCCTAACCCTTGTTTCGTTTGCATTAATGGTTTTGGCTGCGTTTAGTTCCTAAATGTGCAGGAGAAAGTTTGAAGAAAATGTCACATCGGCCATTGTAGCGTACTGTAGCATCTTTCGTTTGTTTGTGGTAAACATTGTCCTATCATGATCTAACTAGGCTCAAAAGATTCGTCTTGTCGTGTACATCAAAACCATGCAATTAGTTTTTTTATTTACCTACGTTTAGTGTTCCATGCATGAGGAGAGATATTTGATGTGATAGGTGGATAGTGAAGTTTGGAGAGAGAAAGTTTGGGGGAAATTTTGGAAGTGAACACGGCCACTAACAAAATGCCATATAGTGCTTGAGAAGGATATATTCGAAAAGTTATAAGAGGACAAGCAAGTAAACTAAAACAGATATAGTGATGAGTGGTGACCAAATGCAATTCAATGTCCCAATGATAGACCATAATTGGTACAACTGGCATGATGGTCTTTTTTTTGACAAGATGGGCATGATGGTTGGCGTCCTCGGTTGGACTGCTTGTCTGGTGGGACTCGGCTCTGCTCCTGCTCCGGGTGGAGGACGATTCTGCCTTGGACTGAAGCCGGAAGGAACGAACGATACAGAATTAGGCCAAATCTGGCAGGCAATTTACTGGTTGTCACGGTAAATTGAATGGTGGTCACGGTGCTCTGGAAGCAAACACACAAAGCCTGAAAGCCAGAAGGCAAGAAATTGAATGGTTTTGACAATGTGTTGTTCCAACTAATATTGGCGAAAATTTCCAGTTACCGAAACAATTTTAGCACATGATCATAATTATTGGCATCATCTCACAGAGATAAAGTTTATTAAACAAATTTTAGCACTTGCTTTTTTGTTGGGACGGAGGGTGTAGAGTTGTATGTTGGTGACTTTATCATTGGCCTCATTTCCTTTTTATTGCACCATATTAGAACATTTCTGTCTAGTCCGCGTACCAAGGTAGCGCCCGGGTTTGGGTTCCATGAGACTTCGCACCCCGATCTAGAAGCCAAGGCTTTAACGAGAAGAATTAGCATTGCGAACTAGGGTGGCGGGCAAAGCCAGAAAGATTCAGAATTACTAGTCCAGAACCGTTAACAACGATGGTCCAGAAACAAAACGAAACCTGAATGAGTTTTAATCGATCAAGTGACCAGAGAAAACAAAATTTTGCATCTCCTAAGTCATAACCATGAATATACTTTAAGCAGTCTGGACCGAGCCGATGTTGGAACGTGAAAAATAAAAAAACTTGAACAGGTGGAGCAAAAACAAATAAAAAATGCAGAAACCATCCTTTCGCGTACATGAGCACAATCCAATCTTAAGGTTTTCACATAAGACAAAAGTAGTCTGCGGAACACGTTTCAACCGTGCTTTCCTGTACTTTTGTAAGTTTGATGCTCTTATTTTTTCCAGAGGCCCTGTCGACTTCTGACAATAATTGTGTACATTCCGAGGGTCTATAACTTCTACTATCTTCGGAAGTAAACTAATAGGCGTAGCTAAATACAAGACGAATGAAAGCTGTGACTACGTCTAAGTCTGAGGAACAAGTGTTACTGCCTAAATATTGACATGAAGTCCCGTCAAGAAAGCGAGTGTGTAAGGGGAAGTGGACTTGCCGAAGGGCGTGCACCACCGTGGCAGCTTCTCAAGGACCTTTGCGACCTGTGGTGTGACTCTATTCACATCTGTTCTTAGTTTTACTAAGAGAGGAACATCCGCTGCTTCTTTAGCTTCTCTTTGAGATGTTTGGGTACCACTGTTCGACCAGTACAGTGTTAGCTGGAATTTTGTTGGCGACTTTTTGCCTCCAGCAAACTGGATTGTGTGCCAGCCATCTAGCTCACTCTTATCACCCAGTAGGACCAATTTCTCTGAATCCACTGGAACACAATAAATGAAAAGAAAATCAAATAATCTGATAGTCCAATCAGCTACAGTTGTACTTTGATGCATGTTCAAATCCTATTGGTACTGATTGGTACCAGGTGGGACCGATCTTTCTAGGTACAAACTGACAAGATGAAGAAATGAACTCACTAGCTATGAACTTGCATGTTTTCCTGGGGAAAGGTTCTTAGTAATTAATTATCTCTATTTTACGGTTCTACTCACCTTGAACTGTGAAGTCGTCTATTTCTTGTTTGTTGATTCCAAGCGACCAACGTGTCGATGACTTGGTATCAACTGATATTACTGTCTGTCGAGCACCATCTGTAACTGAATCACTTTCTACAAGGAGCACGGGAACTTCAGAATTGCTCCATCCAGTACTGCTATCTTTGTAACTCCAACAACCATACTTCATTGTAAATGTTACAAAGTCAATAGTCCTATTCCTTCCGCAAAAAAACTCTTCATCTCCAAGATCCACTAATTCCTTCTTTAACTTTCCAGGTGTATTGGAAAACAAAGAAATATAGGACAATGGTTCTCTATTGGTTCCATGATCTATTCCTGTAGTATCCACAACATGTACAACCTGAGGAGAGGCAAATCATCAAGTCACTATATTTAAGTCAAATCATAGAAAACGTTACTACCTTATGTATTAATACTAATCTCCAGTCTGTATTATCATTAAGCTGGAGACCCCATTTGTGGAAAGTGCAATTAGCAGTTTACAAAAATATCAGAAACATAATGAGTACTCTTTTTAGTTTTCAGTACCAAGGGACAAATTTGATGTTTTATGTATAAAGTTAAATTTGAAACAGCATATTATGCACTTTTCACAAATGTAGTTGCTGGCTCCCCTGTTCATAAACGAATTTTGAGATTAACCCATAGAGCGGCATTGTAACAGAATAGTAGCATAAAAATAGGTGCTTACATTTACTGATCGAGCCACGTCCTCCGTAAATGCTGGCACAATGCCACTTGACACAAGCGCCAGTGAAACACCAAAGAATATACATAACAGCAAACCAAGAGTTCTTTTATCACCTAAAGAAAGCATAATGTGGTATCAGCTTCTTTTGATAATGTAACAAAGAAGGCAAATGCATATAAAGCTAAGAAATGTGGAGAAGTATAAGTATTTCAAGCATCTTCAAGATGTCAGATAGAAAAGGCGGCCTTATTCTAACCAGTGAAGATAGCAGGAAATGTAACTCTTTCACTTTATGGTTGTTTCACAGACATCAGTTACATATCTGCGGTACATTTTTACATCAACGGGTGGGTGTCTAGACAAGTTTCTGCTGGTGGTGCAAATACAGACTAATAAATTACTAATTCACAGTGAAAAAACAAACTGAAATGGTATACAGTACAAGACTAGCAGATAAACCACAACTTTTTCAGTCTATATGGAAAAGGAAAGTAAAATTGAAATGTAAACAGGAACACAAATATTAATATTGATATTACTTTTAACAGGAAAGAAATATGAATACACTCCAGCATCTCATGTTTACCTGAGATGTGAACGTATGAAACAAGATACACAAACATGAAACAAAGGACGACAGCAACGGCAACGGCAACAATTACATTTCCAAGCCAGTCTGGTAGTCCGCCAGGATTCCTGCATATCAATGCAAAGTGAGGTAAAAATCTTAGTTTGCTTTAGATAACAGACTTTATTTTTGAAAGAACAACAAAGATTAACAACAGAGAATATACACTGGGATGTATGGGCTACATATTACCTGTCAACACGTACAACACTCCCAACAATTACATCTGCCATGCGAATAGCCAAACCAGCAGAGGACACAACCGGTGCAGCCAAACCCAGAACCAATGTGACAACTTTAAGCTGTTTAGGTAATCGAACAGGAGAAAGAGTAGCTTCCAAAAAACCATCTACAAAGAAACAACAGCCATGAATGCTCAACAGCTCAAGGTGCCAAAGCCATTAATGTACTCAGACTGCACCAACAACTTACATGCAAAAGCAGGCGAAACAAGCCAGATGAGCGCTATATATGATGATCCAACCTTGAAATAGGTACCCAGTATTAGAACTATTAGCCACAGGACAAAACCAGATTTAAAAATCCATCTCTCGGCTTCCAGGTCAATAACATATTCCCTTGTGTTATTAGTTAGTCCTGGTTTTGATCTAGAATACACACGTCGAAGATGCCTCTTCAGGAGAATAAACCCAATATGCTGACCAATAAATGCTCCGAGCAGTGCAGGCGAACCAAATAATCCAATAATTAACCATGGATTTGCAACATAAGGAACAGGAAATGAACATATATGGGGCAGAATAAATGCTACCACAACTGGTAAGCAGATAGAAAATATGAACATTAGAATAACGCTCAAACATGATATTCCAAAGGACACAAGCCCAGGGCGTCCACCCATTAGCAATGATGTTCCCCATATCAGAAGTGACTGCAATATGATTGAGTTGTGAAACATGGTAGCAAGTCGCTGTGGATAGACCACCATGTACTTGCCCTGCAAAGTTGTAACATACAAGCGAAAAGAGAGTAAATGAATTGTCTGCAATATTAACTTCACATAATCCAAAAATTATTCAGTTTTAACAAAAAATCTGTCAGCTAATATTGGTGAAAAATTCCAGTTATCAAGGCCAGGGACAGAGATTTGATGGCACAATAACAATAATTGGTAGAACCTGACAAAGAGAGTTTACTGTAATACCAGAACGTCAAAGAAAATAGCTTTATCCTGCTCTGTGTTTTCTTGCTTTTGTTGCTGTGCATTTTTCAAAAAAGTTGGTGATGCTGCAGAGTGGAGTAGGAAAGCAAGCATGTTATCTCCAATATGCTGAAGAGATCCTGGTTTCAGAAGCTCCATCTTGTCATTCTGCACATAAAATAAAATAACAGAAACAATCATAAAACATAAGTCCGAATGTTGATCTAACTAAAATTGAGCAACAAAATATTTATTTTGATATTATATTATTATATTTGCAAATATTAACCAAGGGCATTTTTCAATCCAAATCAAATAGTTGCATTACTACATGACTTCTGAGCAACAGAGCCACATGAAATTCTAGCCTCGTGGCATTTAGTAATAATATAAGATGCCAGAAGGAACCAAATAGTTGCAAATGTAAGGTCCCGTGGGCAACGCCCTCAATCCATGAACTGCACCCACCCTACCATGCGGAGAAAACAATTAAGATACCTATGAGGTTCTATTACACTTTGTTAAACATTGACCCATATACTGTACAAACAGCTACTTGTGGTTGGAACAAAATTTTCAGTTTAAAGTCTTAGTACTGTACTACTGTAGTTCATCAAACAACATAGTTAGAAAAGCTGCCATTGACCCATAATTCATTATTAAACATCAATTTCAGATTTTCAAAAAGTGTAAATACACAAAGAGTAGCAGAATTCACAGAACTTTTAATCTATAACCTTTTCTATGGAAATTCATGAACTGGTAAATATGTTTGTACATTCATAGAAAGGTCCGATCTCAGATAAGTAGCTAAGAGAATCAACCTTCGTGTGATACACAGATGTTGTATCTGTATATGCAAAATCAAGTCCAGGAAGACCGGCAACTTCCTGATATATTTGAAAATCCGTAGCAGATTTTATTGCTCCAGAACGAAAAGCATCCTGCAATTACAAAATGTCAATCTGCATGGAAGAAGACCAAGATATTTGTTTTTCTTTTTTGGGGGTAAGACCAAGATATTTGTTGTGAAACACCAAAATGACAAATCTGTTATAGTGTTATATATACTATATTCCTGCCTAAACTGCCTCGATTGCAGATTTCTTTGTGTAAAATATGCATGTGTGATGTGCCTCTGCCCTCTGGATTGGAGAGTACTTTGTGTATAAATTTCCTTTGCACTCATACAATCATACTTCAGTCATTATATATATAGATATACACAAAATACAATAGTATAATCTTCTTCTTAATATAATGATGCAGGAAAAAAAGTAGTATAGTATATTTGGCATAAACACCAAAACGCCTAGGCTCTAGGCTGAGGGTCACCGCTTCGAGAGCGCCTTGCGCCCTTTTTATCCTTGGAGGGGCTTAGAAACAATTTTATATGTTCTCACTAAAATATGTTCTCACTAAAATAGTAAGCCATTTTGTTTTTAAAACCAGGATAGCGTAAAGCTAACGTATGCTCTGGGCTGCTTGGTTGTAGTGAAATTGGAAGCATGACTATGCATGTTGCCCAAAAACTTTATTTGAGAGAGGGAGAGAGGGAGGGAGCTACCTGTGAAGCTATCTGAGCAGATGGGTATTTGGCGACAGCTGCAAAGCTCTCCAAGGCCCAATGGTCAGTACCCTGTCAACATTAACAATTAAGCTGATTAAGTTTGCAATTCTCTTTTAACAGGGAATTATAATCCAGAGCCCTGAAGACTACAGCTAATTTAGTACCCCAAAGTAGCTCCAGACATCTTCATGCTTATTTTTCTTATTTTCTTCCATATGCAAATCGATCCAAACCTTAGTTCTAGGCTTGCCCAATTTTTCAGGAAATTTTTTTTTATTGGGGTCAGCAAAATTTTCAAATATAATATAATAGAATATACACATCCCATGGGGAATATTATGGGATCAGAAACATACCTGAAAAAGAGTGGATTTCCCACTGATACCCATAGCTTCCAAATCAACTGCAAAACGTACTGAATTTCTCCAGTGGTGCTGCAAAAAGTTAACATTAGGATTCAGGAAGTTACATGTAGCATGCATACTGATAGCACGACACATGCTTTTCAAAGTTTAAAGGAATACAAAGTGCCATGCAGAGGTTTATGGGGCACTTTTGTGAACAAGACAAAGAGCCAAAAGAGAAAGGAAGTTATGCGGGTTTTGAGGCAAGGGAACATCCACTTTTTGAAGACCAAGGTGACTCAAGCAGTACAATAATCTAACACTTATCATTAACACTTATCAGACAATAATCTAACATGCTACACAGACCCCTCTACTAAAGTAGACCTACCAAAAATAAAACTCATTCACAAAAACCATTCCCTACTGAACTGCATCCATGCACGAAGTGGGACATCGTCGGGGTGAGGAGTTACCCAGAGCCCATAAGAAAATGACGGCCAAGTTCATAGTACATACTTGCAGGCAGTCAATTATACATCCCTGTTTCTTCTACAAGTCAATCTACTTCACTCCATCGATAAGGATATAACATAGACCCAATTTAACCTTTAGATACATGGTTACTTGACTTGGACTGGACAATCGATAGCTCAGGCACTTGATATGGCATGTGTATGAAGTTTCAAGAGATGGACCTGAGTTATAAAACTATGGGCGCCATCAAGTCCCTCTTCTTCTCCTGTGTTAAATAAAAACAGCACACCACTCTTAAATGTATGTGCCCACTGAGACACTCCCCGTGCAAGCTCTAACATGACTCCCACACATGAACTGCAATCTCCAGCACCTTCACTGAAAAGCAAAAAGGTATATTGTTTTCCTTGAAAATTCAATGTGAAAGTCACCACAAGTAAAAATATATATCAGTAGAAACAACTAATGTACAAAGGAAACTGAAATGATGTTCTACTGTCACTATCTATCCAAGTTAAACAGATTGATAAGGTAAACAAAATGGCACTGTCAATCATATACCATTATTGGTATTTTTTTCAAATCATACTGTAAATATTTGTTCATTCAATGAAACCCACACTTTAACTCACACCCAACATTTTTCATCATGTTAATGTTTAGCGGCCTTGTTTGTAATAAATATTTCATCCGTATGTCTACCGAAGAGGTTATGGAGCCTTACGTTGTGGAAACGGTGTCGATATGTGAAGAAACCAGAATCAAATTTTCCTCAGCTTCAGGCATATACTTGGGAACAACTCTCAATATCACATGCTTTAAATCTGCATACAAGAGAGTTTTTCCCTTGAAAAGACCACTAGATAGACGATTTGCGCCAATATCTGTGTGAAACAGCTCCAATTGAACATCAACATCCCAATGTGCTGTCTTCTTTATTTTTTCTGCTACTGCATATACATACTATCGCATGGGCATGTCAAAATGGATAGTACACCAAAACAAAATGTTCAACAAAAATGCTCAGCTTAAATAATGTTACTGATCATATATTGTAAGTTGAATCCAGAACACCACTGAGATGTAATTTGTAAGAGCTAAGTAAAACAATTAATAAAGTGATACATGAACTCTTCTCCTTGATCAAGTAACACACAACTCTCCCATGTAGTAGAGAGAGAAAAGAGAGAAAGGTGTCTAATCAGGTGGGTCCTAATCTCAAACTGTGTTTTTCTTGTCATCAGTTCACAGCAACTTGGCTGCAACTAGTTATCAGTTAGCTGTACGTGGCAGTGGCAACAACAATTCTATGGTAGATGAATTCAAATGTGAGGTCAACCTAGTCCTGCTGTTTTGTGCTAAAGCTGTGGGGAGGACTTTATCTAGGAGTTTTTAATAATTATATGCAAGCACTTTACATTCTGGCTCCAACAGAGAGGTTAGCGATTAATAGCTTATACCTAAACTTAGCAAAAAGAGAATTCTTTGAAAGTACATGGTATATTTGCACTTAGAAATTGCTGGGTCACATTTGCAGAAGGCTGGATAAGTGAATATAAACACGAGTTGCACCTTCAATTATGAGAAATGAATTTATACCAGATTTCCCTTGTGGCACTACAACATTCAGTGCCCTAAAGGCCCAAAAGAATCAAGAAACATGGTATCCATTTACTCACTAAAAGTAATTAGTTTGACCTATCTAAATAAGAGAAATGTTAGCCTTACTATAATTTGAACATGACAGAACAAATTATAGCCTTGATAAAGTTGCATGTTCTCTAGTACAGAGGTCTCTTGATTAAACAGGTCGATAGAATAATTCTCAATGGTATAAGACCATCTAACAGATACTATACCTGTGCTCAATGCATCACAGATGGGGACAGTGTAATACATGGACTGAAAAATGAACTACAACTGAAATGTTAAACCAAAAGTCAGCAGCGTGAATGAACAACCTGGATAGCAAGATCAAGGGAGTCTGAACCAACTGGATGAGGACCCAAGCTTGTTAAATACTTCACATGCTCAAGTGCAGAAGCTTCCGAGAAACCCCTCTTGCCAGCCTGCTTGGCATCTAGGGGCGAAGGAAGGTTTCCAAACTGTATATTATAAACAGACCAGGATCCGTGAAGAAATATTATCAACAATCCTAGCAACAAATAAGCGCCCCTCCTGTGCTTGCTGTTGTCCTCATTTGAATCGACCGCTTGATCAACTTTAGGCTTCTCACGGGTTGATATAGAAGAGCCTTGCCCTCGAGGCATTATGCTTATCTTAATCTGAATCCAAATAATGCAAACAAAAGAAATAAGAATTATATCTTCACAAGTACCACTAGTACTACAAAAACAATCAGCAATAAGATAGCTTTTCTGTTGACAACAGGATAGCAATTTTTAAGTCCATCCTACCAAAATAAGTCTATCCATGAATCCAGGTAAAATACAACATGAATCAGACACAAAAAGTAAATTGGTGTAACTTTCCTCACTTCTCCATAAATCAAAACTCATACAGCCAAATCAGAAATATGCATCCTGTCCAGGTGACACAATCTTTTTTTTTTTGAAAACTAAGGTGATACGATCTTAGGAGTAATATTTGAAGCCAGTGCATCCTGAGACCCATGGTTACAATGTCATAACTCATAACTGGATGGCCACAGTAAATCAATAAAGGCTCCAATGCAGCAGGCTTTAAAGAAGCTAGTCTGGACCAGGACAACAGATGGCTTTTAAACAAGAAAAAGCAGACAACAGAAAAGCATGTGGCAGACCACTGCAGGGATTTCACTTGTTGCTTTCACGAGAGACCAAAAGCATGCTACCGAGAACGCGAGGAGAGGATACAGACGTGGTGTGACCCGCCTACTCACAGCTTAAGGACGGACCAGCCCAGTAACCTCGAAGTAAACTTTCTCACCACTGGTTAATTCACAACTGAAACTAAGGCTGGCCTGGCCTCATATTGCAAGTATCAAGTACTGCATGAGACTTGACAGACATTGAACTCATCTATCTCATCCATTCCGCATGAGACTTCACGGACATTGAACTCATCCATCTCATTCATTCCGCGAATTCACAATTGAAGCGCAAAAATAGCGTGTGAATCTCTAGATCTAAAAGCAGCAGAGTTCCGCGTGGAGAATCGGTGTTCAGTTGAACCGAAGAGATACTGGAAATACTAGCATCCCCACACCCCTAAAGCAAGCAAATCCGCAACAAACTGGACGGATTGGGTAGCGAGGAGGATTCGGATGTGAGAGCCCAGAGCGAAGTAAACATACTGCCAAACCAAGCACGCTCCTAAAACAATCCATCCGACGCTGCCAAAACAATCCGTGCTTGATTCGGATGTGACTGCTTAGGCGAAGTAAACATACTACCAAACGAAGCACACTCCTAGCACAATCCATCCGAGAAAGCTAGGGCCTCCTTACCAGCAGTCGAAGGAATCAATTCCAGCCGGGACGAGAGTACCTCCACTCGAAGCCAGTTCACCGAGAGGAGGACTTGCGAGCGAGGATGATTTCTGCGAGGCGCCGTGCTTATGGAGGGGAAGACGAAGATGAGGCGACTTCGTTATAGTTGCGGTACGGCCAGCACAAGATCTGGATTTTCGTTGGAGATTGGACTTTGGAGGGCCTGGGAAACTCCAACGTAGGGGTGGTAAAGGGTCACTTTTATACTACAAATTTTAAAAGAATCGGGTCGGATTAGGGCCGGATCAAAATAAATTTTGATCAAAATAAGTTTTTAAGCTAACTTTTGTTAGGGCCAAGATAGGTTATGAAAAAACAAACAGGTCATAATCCGTTACCACCCCTACTCCAACGCGGTACGGCGAGATTGGACGTTGGAGATTACACACTTTTGCCACCGTGGCACTGAGGTGGGCCTGTTGACCTCTTTTATTTTATCTTTTTACCGCTGCGGTGATCAGATTTGCATGCAAACGGCGCTTCTGATCATGATAATTTCCTACATCTTCGGAAAGAAAACAATGATTACCAGGTTTACATCCTGTTGCAAATCTATTAGGCCATCCTCCATTTTCCCTACTCGCCGCAGGCCGCAGCCGCTGCAATCTTCACGCCCCGCGCGCTCAGATGCAAATCCTCCGCCCTATTCGACATCTCCTCCGACATCCTAACGACCTAACCATCGGCATCTGCAACGACTCATCGGCGGCCACCAGCGCTTGCGCGACGAATCTGAGTCGGCCACCATCGGTCGGGTAGAAGATGGTGATGAGTCTGGTAAACCACGCAGGCGGAAGCTTAAGAGAGTTTCGTCCTTGTAAAAAGAACAGTGCAATGAGAGAGTTTCATCCTTATAGAAAAAACGTGCTATGGCATTTACTCTGCTTGAAAACAACATTTATCAACCAGAGCACACAACTCTGTGCAAGATATCTGAATTTACATTTGCGCTCAATTGCCAGGAACAAGACCAGGAATAGTTTGTCATATTGATTCAAAGCATCCGTAACAGCAAAGAACTTGTTACACATTACACATTAAGCATGTCAAATGAAAATCAAAAGAGCAACGAGTTAGCAGCAAACGGATTAAAGATCTGCTAGATCCTAGACCGGAACTACATTGCTAATCTGTTAGGTGCACATAGACTTGATTATATATTTCCCATTGAAGATATCATCAGATAAAGCAGCCTGGCACTGTTACAATTCTTATACGGATAGGATACTGCTTGGTGTCAGGCATGTTCTCTGCAAATCAGGCAGCCAGAATCCAAGGTGTTATCTACTCACCTTGCCCCATTCTTCTTTCTCAGCAGATCAGCTCGACGCTTAGCCTCTCTCTCAGCCGTCTGGACATAAAATTCAGCCCCGAGCATGTCATTTACCTCAACATTTGATGACGCACTTGCTTCTGCTGTCTCAATTATCAGCTCAACAGTCAAAGTGAATCCTAGGGCTGAAAGTACACGTACGGCATTGGCAAGTCGACAAATGTGCTTCCTCGTTTCTAGTGGGGTGAAATTCTCTGCTTCATTGCTGGACTTCTGCTGATCTTCTGCTGTTTTGTTTGTTTCACCCACAACAACATGCTCACCAACCCAGATGAATCCATTGACACCAAGAATCAAATCGACATCATACTGCACAAGATGATGGAAATGCTGCTTCTTTCGTTTAACCAAGTATGGAGGTACCGTCAGCAATTGACCTCTCTCAAGCTGCAGCAATATAACCCCTCAAAACGTATTAGCAACAGCCAAATGTTATCTCAGGAAGCAATGACAAAATTTCGGAAAGTCGAGTTTAACTACATGTCACATACAAACCATAGACCTACTTAAGATATTATTATCAGCATGAAAGAAACTAGAAGATTAAAGAGCTGCAGCAATACGACCCCTCAAAATGTATCAGAAAAGGCCAAATGTTATCTCAGGAACCAATGACAAAAATTTGGTAAAGACAACATTTTAACTAGATCAGTCACATACAAATTACAGACCTACTTAAGATATTTTCAACATGAGGAAAACTAGAAGGCATAGAGGCTTAAGGCACATCTATGAAATATCCACGAGTCACATTATTGCGCCAGTGATCTACACGGACCAATTTTTGCACTCAAAATAAAGGCCTCTAACCTTTACAGATAATGCAAAGATAAATTGGAGGCATTAAAAGGAACATATTGATAATGGTACAAGGGTACAGTAGCATATGCGGTGCCATCTTTATTTGGGAACTCAGCATTAAAGATAACTGGTAGAGTAGCTGAACTGGCATGTACCTTCCCATACTTTTCACTCCTTGCTTGTAGGTGCAGAGATCCATCATGTTGGAAACCACGAACTTCAGCCTGGTAATTGATTACACACAAAGCAACATCTTACTTTAAACAGTTCTCATGAAGTGAAAAAAAAAATGAAATTTCCTGTCAAACTATAAAAGATAAAGGTCACAGAAGTTCCTTGGGAAAGAAGAAAGAACTAAGAAATGAGTTTGAAAAAAGTCATTGCTTCTGTGCAAATAAGGGAATAAAGGTAAGCATGTATAATTATATAGACTAGTACTCACAATACTAGTAAAATGTCAATATTAAAAAACAGAACACACAATATTCGAACTGATGCTCACTCAAAATCTATTCATGGATTGTTCAGCCTATTGAAAAAATGAAACTAAGCCACTTCAGTCAAAGCACTCATCATATGGGCCTTCCTCTCTCAACATATCATATAGTTTCTTCTCAATCGATCGATTAAAAATAGTACAGGCGTGCAAATATGGTTCACAAAGATGAATGATCAATGCTGTTTAGAAAGTAGTTATGGTAAAAGTGTGGTAAGTATGCTTCATTTCATACCAAAACTAGTCGACTGAAAAAACAAGTTTGAGATCCAGGTGTGGCATCCCAATTCACGAATGATGAACCGTATATGTGCTAACTTGGAATCCAAGTAACAGGGAATGAAACTTTGACAAATCAAAGAAGCAACTCGGACATAAAAAAAGGAAATTTGGTCTTAGTGCAATCTTGTGTCCATTATGAGCTTATCGCTGAAGATTAAAATCCTACGTATATGAAAAATGAAATATTGCCAGGTGAACTGCAACTATGTGTAACAGAGGTGCAGCAATGTAAAGACTTTTAGCAGCCGATGAAGCTCTGCAGAAGCCTCTGGATTAACAACAGAGTGGTTTCAACAATTGAGCAGTAAAAATGATGCCTCAAAATTCCATCAACCTCAGGACAGCAAACGAACACAGCAGGAGTTTCTCCAGGACTACTTAAAGCATTTGCAAAAAGGGGAGACCAAGAAAATATGATAAGATGATTCATTGGCATCAAATAATGATGAAAAGCAGTCACAGTTCACATAATTTGTTGCTGCTGCTGCTGCTGCTGATATGATAGATAAAAACATATTTGAAATTACTACACAGAAGATGAACTAGGTATCAATTCCAGCACCTAAGCAAACAACTACTTCAAGAAAGAGGGCAAGTATTGTACTTACACAGATAACATCATTTTATGATAGATAAAAACATATTTGAAATTACTACACAGAAGATGAACTAGGTATCAATTCCAGCACCTAAGCAAACAACTACTTCAAGAAAGAGCGCAAGTATTGTACTTACACAGATAACATCATTTTCTTCAAAGATACTCCGCATATTAAGTTCATCAACAGCAGTTCTCCTTCTCTAACAAAGGATGCAGAAAAAATAGTTAGAGGAGATACTGGACAAGAAGCACCAGTGAAACTAGTATTGGAATAAGGATAGCACTCATTAATCTCATTTGAACTGACAAAACATATAGGCTGTCAACGCTGATATATTCTAAAATACCACAACCCCACTGCAGGTGCAATCCAACAAAGCATTACAAAATTTTCAGCAAACTGGGAAATATATTCCTTGGTTCTAATGTGTTACACATATCATGTGCTGTGCTCATAACTTCCTTAAGACATTACGGCAGAGTTAGCACTTTTTATCCTAAGAATGGTGTATCAATCAAAATCCCTGTTTACTGCCAGTCCAATTTTTTAGTGTGTTACAGGGCAAAGATGTAGAAAATGTCAATCCTATTTTTAGTGTGGCACAGAACAAAGACGCAGTAAATGTACCTGAATACCATCGGGCAAATTCATTGAAGATAGCATCAGCACAGCATCTTGGCTAAAATTTATCTCCAACCTCCAGCGCTTAGGAGCAATCTTGAGAAGCAAAGAAACAATAAGCCTTGGTCCAAAATGTAGTGTGTTGTTTGCACCATAAAGTAAATGATATTCGATTATGAATGATAAATATGAGTATTATAAGATTCAGATTTGCCTAATAACTCTTATCACAAAATGGATATGTATCTAATAGTAAATACCATGAGTATAAACACCTGAGTTAGTCGGAGCTATGAACTTAATCAAAATGAAGGTACAAAGTTCAACCAATGCAGAATCTGGGTAAAGACATTCTCATATCTGCATTTTATAATTACAATCAACAATGTTCAGTCAGATGCATGTTCATAGTTTCCAAGCACATGAACTGTCGAGTATCCTAGTGATTGTATGCAACAAAATCCGCACGGCCAGCCCATTTTCTAGATAAATGAAAAATTGAAAAGAAAGTTCAAACACTAACAGAAAATCATGAATTTACAAACCTCAACGACACGGCCAACTATGATATCACCAACCTCTGGCTTATATCTGAAAAAGGTTAAAGAGAACAAACAGGAGTAAGCTTTCCACTTATGAGTTCATTTTTGTAAACAAAAAAACATAATGTAAAAATAAGTATATTGGATGAGATCAAGTAAACCACACTTCCTCGGCACCAATAAACGCATGACCCTTGTAGTCTGATTGACTAAAAATATGAATTTGAAAAGCTGACAACCAACATTGGACTGCAAATCTACAATACTTCACGCTGACTACTTGAGCAATGAGTTCAAAAATCTAAATCAATGCAGCAGCAGCATCACAAGTTAACAAAAAATAATTACACAACCCCTCCCAACTTTTCCAATCATATGTACTACTCAATGCAGCAGCATCACAAGTTAACAGAAAATAATTTTCTGTAATACTAGCACTGTAGAAGTCAGTCTTAAAGGTGAATCCCCAGATAGAACTCCACTATTACCAGAGCTATGAAACAGGGACACCAATGGGGGCGAACAAATCAAAAGGGCCTGCAACTTCGCACCGACGATTTCAGCAATGAATTAACAAAACCAAAACTCCACAGGCCGAATCCCAACTATTCCAATCACACCTACCACTCAATTCAATGTCACAACAAGCTAAAACGAATACTTCTCCAATAGTAGGACTCCCTGGATCGAAAACCATTACCAAA
>OAMR01000763.1:486926-496942 GCA_900205405.1 Echinochloa crus-galli | reverse complement strand
ATTCCCCGAAATTTTAAACTTTCAATCACCAAACAGCAGGTGCAATCCAACAAAGCATTACAAAATTTTCAGCAAACTGGGAAATATATTCCTTGGTTCTAATGTGTTACACATATCATGTGCTGTGCTCATAACTTCCTTAAGACATTACGGCAGAGTTAGCACTTTTTATCCTAAGAATGGTGTATCAATCAAAATCCCTGTTTACTGCCAGTCCAATTTTTTAGTGTGTTACAGGGCAAAGATGTAGAAAATGTCAATCCTATTTTTAGTGTGGCACAGAACAAAGACGCAGTAAATGTACCTGAATACCATCGGGTAAGTTCATCGAAGATAGCATCAGCACAGCATCTTGGCTAAAATTTATCTCCAACCTCCAGCGCTTAGGAGCAATCTTGAGAAGCAAAAAAAACAATAAGCCATGGTCCAAAATGTAATGTGTTGTTTGCACCATAAAGTAAATGATATTCGATTATGAATGATAAATATGAGTATTATAAGATTCAGATTTGCCTAATAACTCTTATCACAAAATGGATATGTATCTAATAGTAAATACCATGAGTATAAACACCTGAGTTAGTCGGATCTATGAAATTAATCAAAATGAAGGTACAAAGTTCAACCAATGCAGAATCTGGGTGCAGACATTCTCATATCTGCATTTTATAACTACAATCAACAATGTTCAGTCAGATGCATGTTCTGATGTTCATAGTTTCCAAGCGCATGAAGTGTAGAGTATCCTAGGGATTGTATGCAACAAAATCCGCACGGCAAGCCCATTTTTCTAGATAAACGAAAAATTGAAAAGAAAATTTAAACACTAACAGAAAATCATGAATTTACAAACCTCAACGACACGGCCAACTATGATATCACCAACCTCTGGCTTATATCTGAAAAATATTAAAGAGAACAAACAGGACTAAGCTTTCCACTTATGAGTTCATTTTTGTAAACAAAAAAACATAATGTAAAAATAAGTATATTGGATGAGATCAAGTAAACCACACTTCCTCGGCACCAATAAACGCATGACCCTTGTAGTCTGATTGACTAAAAATATGAATTTGAAAAGCTGACAACCAACATTGGACTGCAAATCTACAATACTTCACGCTGACTACTTGAGCAATGAGTTCAAAAATCTAAATCAATGCAGCAGCAGCATCACAAGTTAACAAAAAATAATTACACAACCCCTCCCAACTTTTCCAATCATATGTACTACTCAATGCAGCAGCATCACAAGTTAACAGAAAATAATTTTCTGTAATACTAGCACTGTAGAAGTCAGTCTTAAAGGTGAATCCCCAGATAGAACTCCACTATTACCAGAGCTATGAAACAGGGACACCAATGGGGGCGAACAAATCAAAAGGGCCTGCAACTTCGCACCGACGATTTCAGCAATGAATTAACAAAACCAAAACTCCACAGGCCGAATCCCAACTATTCCAATCACACCTACCACTCAATTCAATGTCACAACAAGCTAAAACGAATACTTCTCCAATAGTAGGACTCCCTGGATCGAAAACCATTACCAAACTACTGTATCTAACAGGAGCACCAATGGAGACTAACAGATCAAAAGGGAGTGCGCACCTCGCCCGGTGAGTGCGAACGTAGACCAGCTTGTTCACCCGCTCCACCACCCCGCAGAGCGTCGCCACCACCTCCCCGTCCTGGTCCGACGTCCCGTGCCCCCTGCATCACACAAGCTGATAAGACGCACACGAACGGGCAAACAGGGAAGGTAACAGAGAGAAAGAGGGCGGCCTGTACTTGAGGATGTTGTCCTCCTGGTTGACGGGGATGGTGTCCGCGACGGTGACGGCGGCGGCGGACGCCGCGGCGGGCGCGAGGGACTGGAGCTCGTGGAGCGCCGCCTCGAGGCGGACCCGCTGGGTCTGGTTCAGCGAGAGGTGGAGGTCCCTCATGGCCAATCTCTCGGTCTCGGGAGCGCCCGAGGAGGAGCAAGCGGCCGGAGGCGATCAGGCGACGGTGCCGAGGAAGGCGAGCAATGTGGGTAAAACCCTAGCAAAATCCTTCCCGAGACGGACGGGCCCTTTCTCCGCGGAACAGTTCGGTAGCATAATTCATCTCACTATGTTTGCATTAATTCTAACGTGGTTCAAACGGATTTTCAAATGGATAAGTGGTTTATAAGAAATTTTCATTTGAAATCTAAGATTGGGAGAAGATCCGCCCATACGCCAACCAAAGTTGAGTGACGCGTCTCCTCCCAGGCTCCAACTCGAAACATTGCATGCTGTCCTCTCTGCCACGGCGTCCCCATCCGATAAGCGCTTACATCCCAACCATTCATTTTTACAGAATTTGGATTACTCTGTTACTTGTTAGTCAAATATATTTTTAAGAATAACTAAATCAGTAAATTTGACTAGTCTGTTTAGCTAATCCTTTAGAGCAACTCCAAGAGACTCTCTAAATTTATCAAGATTACTAGATTTAGAGATTTTGATTAAAAAGTTACCTTCCAACAGCTTCTTTATTTAGTTATGTAAACATAGTCACTCTCTATTCCGGATTTCTCGCTCTTCAAATATAGAAAAGAGAATAGCTTTTCAGAGTGCACACAAGATATAGAAAAGCTGTTGGAAAACGAAAATATATAGAAAACGATTCGTATTCAAATGGCTCTCTAAATGATGATTTAGATAGTGGGGTTTAGAGAGACTCTTGGAGATGCTCTAAGAGATGCTTTAGATCATTTCCAAATCACTAGCAATAATCCTAGCTAAATTTAAAGATTAAGAGGCTAGCTAAAAAATAAAAACCTTCTCAAAAGTAGGGGTTAAAACTGGCGAGCGTAGATGGAGAGCCCTCATGGCTAAACAAAGATACCTAACAAGGGGAGGAGATAGCTAGCGTGAAAAAATAGATATCTAGTTAGCTAATCTGTTGGACGTAATTTAATTTTCTCTCTTTTCTTTTTTTAGCTAGCCAATAAAATATGCAAGAGCTCTTAGAGATGCTCTTGGCCAAATTTTGCTCCGCGTAGCTGTTGTTATTTTCAGGTCGTAGCAGATAAATAGTAGTTCCGCGTAGTTACGTGTCGTAGCAGATAAATAGTATAGTTAAAATGAAATGAGAGAGCAAACCAACCATATAATGTGGATGGTATGGAGAAGCAAAGTAACTCATTTGCAGGCTAGGTGAAATGGAAGGGAAGGTAAAATAACTCATACGACCACCTCGTAAAATGTTAAATCAGTAACCCAAAAAATGTTGAATTGGTGTCTGCTAATTGTTAAATCAGTTGTAAGAAAAATGTTTAAAATGTATCGGGCGGCAATAACCTGAGTGGCTGGATCTGGATGAGCCCGGTGAGGCAAGAAGCATGTAGAGTAAAACTTATCCTACCACCCCGTGAAATATTGAATCGAACAATTCAAAATATTAAATCAGGTACCACGGATTGATGAATCAGTTACGATAAAAGTGTTGAACGACATCTGCAATGAATGATTAGTGGATTGTAATAGTTGAGCTAAGTGGGCTAATTAGACTTCTATAAGTAGACTTTAAAACCATCTTTCACGTGTGTATCTTCCGTGTACCATACAATAGGGGTGATAAAGGGCCCTCACTTTCGTACTAGAAATTTTAAGGATCGGACCGGATTAGGGCCGGATCAAAATAACACTAGTTTTTGAGCTAAATTTTGCTAGGACTAAATTTGATTGTGAAGGAACAAACGGGCCATGATCCGTTACCACCCTTAACCATACAGGAGCCTCTTGTTATGGCCGTAGCCCATACCAAGCCTCTTTCTTGTGTACACGGTACTCGCGATTCCTTGGCTAGTTGGCTTCATATTTTTGGCACGCTGGGATTGTGATATCGCACGCACGGAGAACGAGCTCCTCACAAAACCAAATCCACATGATGACACCTATTGGTGCATGTACTGTATGTGTTATACGTACAGCTGTAATTATACAATAAGAAATTATGAGACTAGAGCACGTACAAGCTATCCTTTGCTTTCACGGTTGCTTTAGCACAGCAGGAAAAAGTTAGCTGATACGTTTGAATTGTGGAGGGATACATGAATCATGTGGTGCCACGGACATGCATGGAAAGTCTAGCCCTTGCGCCACAACGAGTTCTTCAACAGGTGTTTGAGCCTTTTGTCATACGAATAGAGCAAAAATACCGAATGTATAAGCGACCGCGTTGCTTATTGCATGTCACATTTAGAAATTTTAATTTTTTTTTAAAACTTTGCACACCAATAGTACCAAACTATTGGTGATTTGTTCCAAAAGTTAAGATTCAAACAACAATTCACATCTAGTTGGTTTCAAAAAATTTTAAAACTTTTAAATACAATATGCAAGACTATTAAGATAAACTCAACGGTCGCTTATACATTCGACAATGCATTTCTGGTTAGATGAGGTACTCAACATTTCTACAGGTTGTTCTGACACCCTGCGACGAAGCTACTACTTTGCTTGACGTGAAGATTATCTGAATGGGTGTGTTTAATTCCCCGAAATTTTAAACTTTCTATCACATCAACATCACATTAAAACATTAAATATATCAAATGACGCATCCATGGAGCATTAAATGTAGGTAAATCAAAAAAATAATCGTATAGTTTTGATGTACACGATGAGACGAATCTTTTGAGTCTAATTAGGTCATGGTAGGCAACAATTACCACAAAGAAATAAAAAATGCTACAATACGCTACAATGTCCAATGAGACTTTTCGACCACATTTTCCAAGGATCTAAACGCCCGGTATGTAGAAGCTGGAGCTACCATACATACAAGCTAGAGCGTTGGGCCTGCTCTCATGGACACGTCCTTACATCCTGTCACACACGCGCGCTGGCAGGGAGAGGCCCAGGCCAGTCTCAGTGCACAGTTTCACTACACGATTATCTAGATCAGAAACTATGTAATTGTGTCAAATGAGTTTAATGGTGGTGAAACTCCGCCGCTTACATCTCATAGAACTGTGGCTTCTCTTTCCTATGCCACAGTCTATTTAATATTATAAAACTTTCCATAAAACCTCCACTGAGACTGGCCTCACACACAATGATGAGCATAAGTTACACCTCGCCGAAATGGGGAAACCGACGGAGCTAAATCCCACCGCAACATGCCGTAAGCCGTATCACCGTCGGTCCCGCAGCCGCAGTTTGTGAACATGCCATGCAGCGCAGTTAACCGCAGTGGCGAACGCGTCGTGCGTCAAAGGCTCAAAGCCGCCACCGGCAGCACAGCCTATCACTAGCAAATTAATTAAGCGCCGACGGTTACTCTTCCACGGCGGTCGACTTCTGCCGAGGACGTCCTTGATGCATGTTGACGTATTTAGCATAGACTCCCTCCATTCTAAAATGTGATGTTTGACTTTTTCAACCACAAGTTTGACTCGCTCGTGGCTTACTTTATTGATATACAATCTTCAAAAATACTTTAAATTTGACTATATTTTCATATTTTTTTAAAATAAGACAAGCAGTCAGACTTATGGTTGAAAAAATCAAACGACCTACATTTTAGAACGGATGGAGTACATGCTAACAAACTCTAAGATAAATGAACATGCACATGCACCTCTAAAATAGGGGGACATGCATGCATCTATTTCATGCATTCTAAAACCACTAGCTTATATATTTTTTAGGGTTTTTCACTAATACATGGTCACGTACTTTGACACGCATGGCATCTATAAATAGGTTGTTTTACTCATGCATGGTGACCAATCAGCAAATAAATTATACCCAGTACATAAACAATAGATTACTGGCTAATTAATTAATAACTCTTGTCTTCAAGTTAATCGTTGGCTGAGTTTTTTTTTTTGACTGGATATCGTTGGCTGAGTTATATGTCACCTGTTTAAAGTTCTTGATATGTTGCATATACAGTTTATTAGGTGGCAAACATACACATTTTTCTACGCATGGACGAGCACCGATCCCCTCTACCTGTTGATGTCATGAGAATACAACGACTCGTTGGATAATCTAAGATCAGGGTTCTATCCAGCAATAATAGGTGTTACAAAAGGATTAGAACTTGATGGCCACCGTGGTAATTTTTTAATGATACTGGATTAGCTTGGTATATTATTTTAGTTAAGGACGAAATAGTAGTTGAGGGAGGTTAAATGGACTTCTCCAAATACATGGTTGCTAGCAGTCTGCCATGAAAGAAAGCCATGCAGTCCGACGAATTACTTACCTAAATCTATGACGTCTAAGCTCCATCACACATCATTGCACTATAAGTAGATCTTCTCTGGCGTTCAACTAGGGCAAGCTTACTAATCTCGACCTACCCACGGATTATATTTGAGGCAGCGATAAAGAGGTGGGCATTCTCCTTCGAACAAATTGTTGCTATGGGTGAACCCAGGCATTTTGAAAAAAGAAGGGTGAACCCAGGCATTGCACTAGCCAAAACTTATGAAGTACAAACCTTTTGTAACGGAAACAAGTTCTGATGTGACCAGACCAGACCGGGTAAAAGCTACTGCTGGTAGACACGTCTGGCCGTAGACACCGCTGGGAGACGACCAGCCAATTGGAGGAGGCCGTAGACACCCTTGCTTTTTAGAGTCATTTACGTACATGCTATTATGTAAGTTCGTGGTTACGCACATGGAATAAAAACTTCGTGGAAACGTACATGCCATCATCGCGAAGTTCGTTTACGTACGTGCCATTTTGGATGGATTCTGTTAGAACTAAACGGTTTCTTCCGCTGACATGCGGGACCCACAAGTAAAATGACTATTTTGCCCCTTGTTATTTCTCCTGCACATCCAGATCGGATATCCCTGTCTTCCTCTCCGACCCGATCCCCCGACCCGACCCCGACGAACCCTAGGCGGGGGCGCCGCCGCCGGCCGCCGCCAGCCGCCCTCGACCCCAGCCGGACCGCCGCCGCCAGCCGGCCAGCCTCCGCCGCCCGCCTCCCAGGCACCCGCGCTTGTCGGCCCGGAGGGTGCCGGCGACCCTCCTGCTTGTCGGCACCTCGGAAAAGGCCGTCACGAGCATCAAGGGCGCCCGCGAGCTGCTTGCCGGGGACAATTGGGGATTCGACGACTCCGACGACCCCGCGTCTCCGCCTCCGGATACGACCCGAGGCGGAGACCGCGGGGGGAAGCTCCTTCAGTGGACGAACAGCGACGAGAGCCGGCGATGTAGACGCGTCTCGACACGAGGAAGCACGCGGCGGTGTCCGTTTCCTCCGGCGACGACCGAATCGGCCGGACTCCGCGGCCAATCTCCGGCGGCGGCGACTTCCCGGGGCGGAGCTCCTCCAGCGGTGGGACGGCGACGAGAAGCGGCAGAAGCGAGGCATCTCGGCGACGTGAAGCTCATCACCGGACCTCCCCCTCCCCCCCCCTAACGCCGGTGAGCCAAGCCGCCCAGCGCCGGCGAGCTGCCGAGCTTCCTTGCCTGTTCAAAGGAAGGAGATGCACCTTTTGCGTTTAGGCCCCTGAAGAATTGCATGTTCAAAGGGGCAAAATAGTCATTTTACTTGTGGGTCCCGCATGTCAGGCGGAAGAAACCGTTTAGTTCTAACAAAATTCATCCAAAATGGCACGCACGTAAGCGAACTTTGCGATGATGGCATGTACGTGCCCACGAACTTTTCAGTGGCATGTGCGTAACCACGAACTTACATAATGGCATGTACGTAAATGACTCTGCTTTTTACTGCCTGCCAGCCCTAGGCCCATAGCAAAACCCACGACCACCCTCTCGCCTCTGCCTGCCCTCACATGCTCCTGTGACTCTCGCTGCACCTCCCCCTCCGAGAGAGGACGACGAGGGGCACGCGAAGGGGTTGCTCACCGACGGCAGGGACACGCGGAGGCGGCCGGATTTGGCTCGCCGCGGAAGACAGTGGCCGGCGGCGGCGGCTCACGCGGGGGAAGCTCCTTCAGTGGACGAACGGCGACGAGAGCCGGCGATGTAGACGCGTCTCGACACGAGGAAGCACGCGGCGGTGTCCGTTTCCTCCGGCGACGACCGAATCGGCCGGACTCCGCGGCCAATCTCCGGCGGCGGCGACTTCCCGGGGCGGAGCTCCTCCAGCGGTGGGACGGCGACGAGAAGCGGCAGAAGCGAGGCATCTCGGCGACGTGAAGCTCATCACCGGACCTCCCCCTCCCCCCCCTAACGCCGGTGAGCCAAGCCGCCCAGCGCCGGCGAGCTGCCGAGCTTCCTTGCCTGTTCAAAGGAAGGAGATGCACCTTTTGCGTTTAGGCCCCTGAAGAATTGCATGTTCAAAGGGGCAAAATAGTCATTTTACTTGTGGGTCCCGCATGTCAGGCGGAAGAAACCGTTTAGTTCTAACAGAATTCATCCAAAATGGCACGCACGTAAGCGAACTTCGCGATGATGGCATGTACGTGTCCACGAACTTTTTAGTGGCATGTGCGTAACCACGAACTTACATAATGGCATGTACGTAAATGACTCTCAACAAAGAGGCCACAGCAAAACTTAAACTGAGAAGATTTGCAATGGCAAGTGAATAATTATTCCATAAATGCTTTCAATACAAGTTGCTATTTAGATCATGGATTTACCACTTTTTCTACTGTATGTACTCCTAGAAAGTATTTGATTTCAATTGCAGATCCGGCTCCAAGCCAGCATCTCGCCAGAGACAAACATGGTGAGCAGAATCATCTAACGCAACATGATAAACACCACCTATAAGTTTTCTTCAGACGTGAAGCTGACGTGTCATTGTAATCATCAGCACTGAACAAGGAACTCATCTCTTGGATGCCTGCAGATGTGCTTCTAATAGAACATCAGCAGGATCTTTGAAGACAGTATCACTGAGGGGCACTCCGGTTCGAGTTCAGTCTCCAACAAGAACAAGGTGATGATCTCAACTCGAATCTCCTGCTTCTTCTCTTACGCGTCCGTGGTCAGAAGTTCCGCTCGGCTTTTCACGGTTCATACGGAATACGGCTTTAGTTTTGCCTACATCCTCTGGCGCCTAAACCCTCAGATCCAGATCGGAGCATCCTCGTTCCTCCTCCCCACTACTCCGTACTGTACCACCTAACTAAGGGCCTGTTTGGACTGCTCCACTCCATCTTTTGCAACTCTGCTCCCAAGCTATCCATCCAAACAGGTCCAACTCCACAAACTCTGCTCCAAAAAAAGGTGGAGTTGAGGGCCAACTCCACGTTTTTTAGGGAGCTGCTCAAGAGGTACTCCCGAAATCAACTTTTCATATGTCCTCATGGAGTTGGGGGGTAATTACCCACCAATGCCACTGGTTACACAAAAAGCGAACCGTTTTCTTTCTCTCCCCCCACCCCCGACGAATTTCTTCCGTCCGCAGAAGAAGACCGAGCGCTTCTCTCCCTGCCGCTGCCGCCTCTTTCCCCAAACCCTAGCTCCTCTTTCCGTCCACTATAGCGAGCTCTCGGGTGTGGTGATGGACGAAGGTGATAGATCCAATGATCTGCACCAGGACGACCTACTTTGTGGCTCCCAAATCGCCGGCGTCGTGGCTGCGACTCGGGGCAGTTCGCCGGCGCCGAGGGTGGGGCTCCCGCGGCCTCCTCACGCGGCTGGCGTCCCAGGCCAGGCCACTGGCCGCCCAGGGACGACCGCTGCAGCGGATGGCGCCCAGGCTGCAGCCACCGTCGGCCATGGTGCTGTTCCGACCGGCCGGAGTGGACGCAAGCGCGCAGCGACGAAGACTGACGAGCAGGTATTGTTTCTTCCTTTGAGATTTCAATATGAGCATCATCCATAAGAATAAAACCTTGCTCATATACTTAAACAAACAAGTTAAATTACACATCATGTTGTCATCCAAAATCACCAAAACAATTAAGTGCCTAGATGCACTTTCAATCTCCCCCTTTTTGATGATTGATGACAACATGATTAAAGCTTACAAATAGATATGAAATATAAGCTCTAGATGATTGAGATATATGGTGAGCTCCCCCTCAATATGTGCTTTGA
>OAMR01000763.1:459489-469593 GCA_900205405.1 Echinochloa crus-galli | reverse complement strand
CCTTGTGTTCCTGGAGCTGTAGCTAGGCTGAGTGCCAAACAAGACACTTGCTCTAGAAACTCCGCGGCAGAGCTACTCCATGGTGGAGTTGGTGGAGCAGAGCTGAAAAAACTGGAGCAGAGCAGTCCCAAACAGGCCCTAAACCTCGAAGGCTTCACCACCGCAAGCGCAAACCTCCCATTTCCTAAAATTACCCCGCTCCGCCTCCCGCCGCCGGCCCTTTCATCCTCGACCCAAATCGCGCCGCGATCCTGGCGAGACCACCCCGCGCCGGCGCCGCAACCTATAATCCCTCATCTTCTCGTTACCCTGCCATATGGCCACTCGCCGCCCTCCTCGGGCCGTTGCCAGCGGCGATGCTCCGATCCCCACCGGGCCTCCAGACACGCTTTGTATCTGAGAGTGAATTTTTCTGCTTGCAGGCTGCAAATGCGGAGGAAAATGCCACCGAACCAATTACAGGATATTCCTTGGTAGGTATAAATTTGTGTGTCACTTTTCCAGTTGATGATTTAGTTGCTGAACAATAATCCTAATTCCTTCCTCTGAAGGTAACCATAAGTCGATCAAATGAGACTGTTATCGTTGTGTGTGGAGAGCTCTGGAGTACTGACAAGGTTTGGATCATTTATTAATATTTCTATGAAATTTAGCCATGGCGAGCCTAGCTTTTTTATGCTAATTCTTAAATATTTTTGGCAATCTGTTTCTGCAGATCGCCATCTGTGGGTATTTCTATCGCAATAATGCCAGCCAAAGTCAGTGGCAGTTGGTATCAAGAACTACCGGTCATCATTACAAAGTAGGGACTCACTCAACTTCTTATATATACGGCCAGCTTCCATAATAGTTTCAGTTCAGTGTTACACTTTTTATTATCTGTATGTGATTTTCCTTCCTTCTTTCTATTTTAAATGCATGACAGCTTGATCTTGATGAAAAGATGAACCCTGAAGTTGAAGATAATCTAACTGGGGTCGCAGGAGAATTTGTTGAATCTGTAAGTTTTTTACCTCCCTTGATAATTTCAATTCTGTATTGTTTTCCTTATAATGAATATTTATCTGTATGTCATTTTCCTTCCTACTTTCTATTTTAAATAATTTAAATGCATGACAGATTGATCTTGATGAAAAGAAGAACCCTGAAGTTGAAGATAATCTAACTGGGGTCGCAAGGGAATTTGTGGAATCTGTAAGTTTTTTACCTCCCCTGATAATTTCAATTCTGTGTTGTTTTTCTTATAGTGAATATTTATCTGTATGTGATCTTCCTTGACACGCCTAACCACCTTCGTGATTACACGCTGAAGATTCTATTGTCTTTACTATGTTAAACTTTACTTTTTATAGTTTATATCTCGTTTCATATTGTTTGCTAGTGGTTTAACCTATGAAATAAATTTGGATAGACATTTTCAATATTAAATAATTGGAGGATGAAAACTTCGAAAATTGTTTCCATTTCCTTTATAGCTGTTTTGTATGTTGCGACTGTATGCAATGAAAGATCTGTCATGATGTCAACATCTGGCCTTCTTTTCAAAATCCAGAGGTTTTGTTTGCTGATAACTTTTTTATGCAGGCCGGAATGTCTGTGTGTTCTTCAGCAAACCACAGTAAGTCAAAAATCTCGGAAGCCGAAGATCTACCCCCCAATTCAGGTGACATTTGTTTTTCTTCTAGGATCTATGTGCCATTTCTGCATTAGGTAGCTTTTTGAATATCATTAGGTAGCATGAACAATAAAAAAGTCCTAGCATTGCTTTCTTTTCGTTTTTGGAAACTAATTTAACAACAATTATTTAGTTGCAACAAATTGTTATTGTCAATTCATTGTGGGGTGAGGGCGTGAGCTTGGAGAAGTTGAAGGTGCACAGGCTTAAGTCTGCGGCACACCCAGGTTGCTTATGAATAAGTTTGTATAATTGTATGACTGCACAAGAATGTGATGCTTGCTAAAGTTTACATGACTTCTTTATTTTGAATCTATCCGGTTAGGTGCAGTGTAATTTCTCCATGTATCATCGGAGGAATTTTTAGTTCTCTTGGCACAAATATTGATTACACATTCATTTTATTTCTGGCTTTTTAACTCAAATACCCAATGACTAGTTTCACCAGTCTACGGATGACCTATAAACAGCAAAATGCTACACCATCAAATGAAAATAGTGCCAATACCACGGGTGCGGATTTAGTAATAATAGTATACAATGCACTGTGCTGCCGTCAAGTGGTCATCGTTTCAGGCATTAGGGTTTGAGCTTGTGCTTACTCCCGAGTTTAGAGAGTTCATGGGCAAAGGATGCGTTCGAGGTTCTGGTTACTCCTGAGCTTAAGAGGGAATTCATGGGTGAGTGCTGCCGTTTATGGTTGCACGACGAGCAGAACGATTGAATGGGGATCGCAGGGTTCAGTACTTCTGGGTCGTCGACCAGCTCTGAATTTCACCCTTCATTCGGCATACCAGGCCTAGGTATTTAGCACAACTGCACAAGTGCACCAACAAATGAAGCCTCAACATGAGGCAGACAACCACTGAGGCTCTCGGGCTCTACTGCTCCAACAGCAAACACAAATGCTAAGATTGAACACTGAACACAATGCTCATTTTTCGAAAACACAACACAAAAGCTACATATAGTTCTTTTCTGATGGTAGTCTTTTAGCTAAATAAAAGAAATTTAACATAACATCCTGTCTCACAAAAGGTAAGAACCATGCGACAGAATACATAGCACATGATATGTTGCAGAACTCATTCATCCAGTACTTGGTCCCCTTCACGGCTCCTACGACGTTTGCTTCTTAGTTCTTCCCAGAATATTCATTCTTCAGTACTTGGTCCGCTTCATGATAGCACCCACTTTACTTGCTTCTTCCCCTCTCTAGCAGAAACCAAAAAGAGATGTCAAGCATAATAACTTATATCTGATTTGAGTGATTATATCACATCAGAAGATCAATTTGAACAACTGAGGTACACCACAGAAGATCAATTTGACAAGAGGGTACCCCAACCAGATTGGAACAAAATATGTTCAATGTGAAAGTTCCATACGGCAGATTGCATTTTGACATGACTTCAAGGGTTACTGTTTCTTGTGAAAAAATGATTTTACAACCCCCAGAATAAGGATATTTTTTGGGTTTCACCTCTAGCCTACCCCAACTAGCTTGGGACAAAAGGCTATGTTGTTGTTGTTGTTGTTGTAGGTACACCACAGCACGCTATTTAAACAGCTGAGAAAGCATAGGAACATGTTTAGTTTCATGTTCCCTAATGAACACAAGCACACACATACATCATGGCATGTCACTAAGGTCATTCCAATAGGTGTCAATGTGAACTATTTAACAGACAGGTTAATGTGCCAAGTGCACTGTAGTTTATTAACATCATTTATAATGGCTACTCTTATGCTTTTGCATGCTACATCTGAATAAGCTCATAACAACATTCCTGAATTCAGAAATAGATCAGTGTTCAACATGTACCTTACCATATTCAACAATCAGACAATTCACTGAAACTCACATTGAAGTGTAAAACCAACCCAGTTCTATCCAATACTTAGATCATACAGAATTGGCAAACCAAGTCAATTTATAGCTGTATACTATACCAAGTTAGCTCGATATGATGAACAAGAGTGATAATACAAGTCAGAAGCAAACTGTAGCAGTACAATTGATACGAAAGAAGTGTCGTTGATGGTGTGGTAGCAATACCTGACGGTCCTTTGAGTCATGTAGGTATGCACTGAAGTCACTAGCAACTAGACTGGGTGCAAGCAACGCCAAATTGTTCGTTGTGCTCTTTTTGGAGTACATGACCTTGCTTTGCACCAAGTCAAGGCGAAGCACATAATGGCCCTTGAGCACCAGCTGCCTCCCAATAATCTGCCCGGAATAATTAACCTCCTCCGCATATTCAATATCATTCAGAAAAATATAAATGATATCATCATCATTCATGCTGAGGATAGGGTTCATAGGCCTGACTCGCGGCAGCTCCATTTTGCTAAAGCTCTCGCTTGCCCAGAGATCTCCAATAAATATAGCCGAGCCTTTTTTCCACTCTTTCAAATCAGGGGACAAAGTCCAGGTTTTCAACACTAATTCGTTGTTTGTAGAACCTTCAGTGTAGCCGACCAATGCGACAAACTTGATGGCGCCGCGGACGCAACCCATGGAACGAAACTCTTGCGGCTTCATCCCAAGCCTGATATTGTCAGGGGTATACAAGGAGTACCCCATGGGCAATGGGATGAAACTGAACTCAGGCCCTTGAGGTACGAACAGGTCACAGATCAAGACGCCCGTGAGTAGATCAACCCAGCAAACATGGGAGCCCGCAAGCGAGAACGCCATGTCGATGTTGAAGAAGTATGTAGGCCCGCACAGGTCGGCAGGGAGTGGGAGGCGCGCCGCTGTCCGCTGCCACTGGCCGTCCGAGTTCGACCACCACAGGTAGAGGTCGGCGTCGGGGAGCCCGGGGTGGAACGTGGTGACGAGCTCGGCGAGAACGTAGGCGCCCTCACCTTGGTCGAGGCGCAGGATGGCAGCGCTGGCCCCAAGGCATTTCATGGTGGGCAAAACCGGACGGCCGCGTCGGGCGATGGGTGGATCAAGCTGGGGAATCGCGGAGAGGGAGTTGCTCGACGCGTCGTAAACCAGGTAGCATCCGCCCGGAGAGTACGCACCGTTGCCAGGTCGGTACATGTCGGTGTAGAGGACGACGAGGCCCTTGTCGGTGCTCGAGATCAAGCCACCGCACACTCCGTGCATCTGGTCGGCGGTCGTCCGCCGCAGCATGGACAAGCAAGTTACTTCGGGGGGATCGGCGACGACCGGATGCGGTTCCATGGCCGCCAGTGCCTCTTCCGCACTCAGCTCTCTGCTCGATCCGCCGATTGCGGCTGGTACTTTCCCCGCGCCTCCGGCGAATCCTCCATCGACGAATTGCACGTTGCGGTGGAGCAAGACCCAGGGAGGGGCCATGATCGGTAGGGTAGGGTTTGGGTTGGGACGAACAAGAGCAGGGCGGCGCGATTTGCGATTTAGGTCGAGGAGATCGAAGGCACGCGGATGCGGGGGTGGTTGGACGGCTGAGATGCCACCCGCCAATAGACGAACCCATTGGCCCGTGGACTGGGTGCAGGCTGAATCGCGCGTGCGGAAGAGAGACGGGCTCTCTCTCTCTCTCTTTTCTTCCTTTCTCACACATGAAAAAAAACAACAACATTATTCCTGTTCCAAGAAAATGGGCCGGCCCATCTAACCGTTCTACCTTTTACAGTTTCTCTCCTCTCTCCTACCTAAAAAAAATGCAGTAACTTTCCTTAATCCCACGGTAGAACTTTCTTCTGCCCCATCATATGACCACGTCGCGCGCGATGTCTGCCCCGCTGTTTCGCCGCCCCCTTCCCACCCACGTTCCTTAAAAACCGGATTGCAAGAGAAAACGTCGGGGGAGGCCCGGTCGCTCTCTCCGCGAGAGCGACGCGGGCGGAACCCGCCTCCGCCGCCGCACCCCCAGTCTTCTGCTCCACCTCCCGTCCCCGCCGCCTCCCGAGCTGGCCGCCGCCGCGCGGCCGTGAGGACGGGGCGGCGGGATCCCCCTCTTCCCCTTCCTTCTTCCTCAGGCGGTTCTCCAACGGCCCCGGCGGCCGGCTACTCACCGACGCGGCTCCCCTCGACGGCGACGATGGGGGCGACCGGATTCGGGGATGACGGGGCGTGGGCTGGCCGGGGATGGTCCCGTGCAACGTGGGCAGCTGGCTGGGGGCCAGGCCCTCTGCGGTGGGGGTGGCCGCCCCGACCCCCGCGGCTGCTCGGCCGCTGGGCCGCGTAGTGTTGAGGGAGGGAGGAACGTCTGCCTACAACTCCGTCATGGCCGGTGGTGCCGCCTCGTTCTTCGCATCGCCGACGAAGCGGTCCCCATAGCGCCGTCAAGCCCCGTCACTGGGTTCAAGGTTTCTATCTCACTCCGTGAGGCACGGTGCGGTCCCATTGAGGGGACGACAGAAGATCTGGAACCAATCGGGGGTTCTAAATCTTTCCGAGGTGTCGGGTGTCGCTGTGCGGGTGTATATGGAATCTAGTGGCGAGCTTCGGCGGCTGCGAAGGTGGGCGGTGGATGGAAGCGAGTAGGAATGACACAGGTACTCTCGGCTCGTTGGGCGATGGTCCTCAAGCGTAAGCTTCGGCCCGGCTGTTGGGTCGGGCAACGGCATCTGCTTTCCCCTCTTGAGGGCGTTGTCTGCAGGGTCTCGATCGACGGCGGTTCGTGGAAGCTCCCCGTGGTGAAAACCAAATGGGCGTCGTTGCGCCTTTGTCTTCCTGAAGGCGTTGTTTGGAGCTCTTCTCGTAGCCGTTGCTGTTGGAGGTGTAGGCTCCGCGGATGGTCGGGCCCAATAGATGTTGCTTTGGTTTTTTTGGCCCTTTAGTGTCCGTCGCGAGTAGACTAGGTCTATCTCGGGCGCACGACTTAGAGGGTCCTTGTTAGGATCTGTTGGATGCTGCTCGTCCAGCGGCTTGTGCTTTATTATAAACTGGTAATCCCAGTATTTTCTTTATGCTTTATATATAAAGCTTTTATGCTTTATATATAAAGCTGGCTTCGGCCTTTGGAGGATAAAAACCGGATTGCAAACCGTTTTGCCAATCCGCCGTGCGGGGAAACAGGTCGAAGAAGGCACGCCGTCCTCGCGTCCCAAAGCCGAACGCGTGCGAGGCGGCGGGAGGAAGAAGGCAAGGCACACATCCAACTCGCGTCGCCGATCGCCGCCGTACTGGGTACTGAGCTCGCCATTGGTTTTCCGTTTTCCGGCCAGGAGATTGACAAGGCCGGACTCCAGGAGGACGTCCGCCAGACGTACAGCGAGCATTTTTATTTCGTTAATTCCTTTTGTTCAGGTGGACTCTCATCTTGGCATCGACTCCAGGATCGGAGGACTCTCGGCATCGAGGTAGCTTGGCGGACAGCTGCCCTCTCTCATCTTCGGATCTTCCCACGGCCGGCCTCTTGCTCATTTTTTGTTTCTTGTTTCACCGGTTATATCTGCTAATGGAGCAATGTGCTGATAAATATTCTGTTCATCTGTTGAACGTGTGACCCCGTGCTGGTGCTGGCCGCGCCCCTACTGGTGCTGGCTGCGGCCATGGTTGGTTCCTGAAGGGTGGTCAGCTTGAAGATGATCTATATCGACTTCCTTGCTATATTCATGTACTGTATGTTGCATCCAACTTAGTGTGGTTTTTTCTACTATTACTACCACAAGTGGTTGAGCCAGGATTTAATATTAAGGAGACCCAATAAGTCAAAATTTATGTATAATCGGTAATAAATAAAGGTGTTTAAACTATCATAAATATAATGTTTCCTACGGTGTATTTGGAACATAAGCTCACTAAAGCACTCTATAAAAGGTATAAAACAATAATACATAGTTATAGTGTAATTGTATAGAATTTCATCTTTAAATATTGTACTGTACGGCATTTTTTAAAAAAACTAAGACAACCATTGACGGGTTTCGTGAACTTTAGTACAAGAAAACACAAAGGTTTGAGAGGCAAGACCAAAATGCGATTTTTGAAACTGGTGAAACAAACAAACAAAAAGCTATTACAAGAGAAGGAAAAAATATACAGAAAGGTGTACTAACTTTCTAAAAAGAAAAATATTAATTCATATTCCTACTCCATTCAGCAAGTTAACTAGAAAATAATATTTTAAGTAACTAATTATGATAGCTCACTGGTTAACTAATCACATTTGACAGTGAGCTTAGGGGGGAGGGTGGGCGTAGCTCCTCCACTAACTACCACTAGATTATTGAGATAAACACAAATGACTTTACATTTTCACTGGGATACCACGTTCCTTTAATTTTAAATGACGATTATTACGTATAATTTATATATATACCAAATAAATTATATATCAAACAAATTGAACTCCTTTTGAACAACTAGAATCTACCTTCGTTTGGAGTTAAAGTTTTCTGAAGTTACCTTAACTCACAATGCTATAAAATAATGTTATCTGAATCGCATAGGTTGTAGGTTCTTTACGAGCCTTTCACACCTCTCTCTACCGAATGCAACGTGATGTATGATAAGCAAGCAACCGCATTCCTGTCATTGTTGTCAACGATTAAAGCACTGACCAAGCCGGAAGTCTCTACTACTTAAAAAAGCATTAGGGATGAAGGTTGCCTACCTCTGCGCACATGGGATGAGTGCAACACGTATATTGTTCCTGAAATCTAGGTGAGTTCAATTCAGACTTGAGTTATGAACCAGAAGGTGTTGCAAGCTCAGCTAGAGCGTGAAGATTGTGTTCTGATCTCAAATTGTTGCTCAAGAAACAAAGGCTCTTTGAACATTCGTGGTTTTTTATGAGGAAACTCGGTTGGGCTGTTAACAGGCCCTAGTCGGCTCAGGCCCAAATTTCGCTCAGCAGCATCTGTGCTCGGGCTTCTTTCCAGATAATATTTATGGCCAGGTGTACAGCCCAGTTTCTTTTTTGTCCTTTTATTTCCCTTCGCTTTATTTAATATTTTATCAGGCGTGTTAAAAAAGTTAATGTTTTCCGTTCAAAAAAAAAGTTAATGTTCAGGACAAACTTGCTGTCCCTACCCGCTACTCGCTAGCTGCAGCTAAACATCACTGACGAGTGACGACACAGTTGAAGGTATACATCGATCTCCCCATTCGCGGGCGTCGAAGAGCTCATGGAACGGTTCATCTCAGAATGCGAGCGAAGGGAGATATTTCCTTTCTCGCATTTTGTTTGGTGTTTTCAGCTGCGTCTTCAGCTGTGGGAACATCGGGAATTCGGAACGATGCCGCTTTTGTCATGTTTGTATGGGCCGTGTAAGCGGCGGATCTAGAATTTTTCTTGAGCCTGGGTGAATATAGCAACCAATAATAAATTCACACAAATATTTCGACTACTAACGTAAGCGAACATATATCTTTAATTTATCTAGTACTTCTTGTGGCTTATTTTAATTTTAGTTTCTTTGCATTGCGTACCAGCTTCATTACGTGGATTCTTTATGTAAAAGAAAATGCCTCATTCCTGAATGAACCATGGATAAGTTAGTAGGGTAAGATGAAGTGGAGTTCAATGATCCATCAATCCATATAACTATTCACTAAAAATTAAAAGAAGAATAAGATATTCGGTTGTAAGTGTGGCTAACCTACCGCTCTTCCTATGCTGCAATCAAAAGATCAATTTGTTTGAGATCAAGATGTTGCAAACGCCAGCAGCAAAAGACCGCACTAGTTTGCACACGCGCTCAAGCATGTCTAGTCACCGGACACCGACTGCAGCTAGCACTCCCTCTAGATGCCCCCGCCCAGGCCGTAAATGCAAGGCTATTTATCGTTTCGAATTGTCGCGCCGCAAACAATCGTATCTCCACTGAGTCTTTGTTTAGTTTCCGCGAAAACTTGTTACAAAAGTCACATCGAACATTTAATGTACTGTATCATTTTTCGTTTATTTATGATAATAGTTGTCCTACTATGATCTAACTATGCTCAAAAAACTCGTCTCATTGTGCACATCAAAACTATGCAATTTTATTTATTTATTTATTTATATATTTACTATATTTAATGTTTCGATTTAATAGAAAGTTTGGAAATTTAACACATATTGACTCGCTCAGCAAGAGCCGGGCCTTTGGTCGGCCCGGTCGTCAACCGCTGTACGTCAAACTCGCTCACGTGGGTCTGAAACCGACGCCTTCTTCTCTACTCCTACTACTCCTAGTAAGACTGTGCTGGGAACGACGACCGTGCGACCCGTGGGTCTGCCCTCCGCGTGCGATCGATTTTATCCGTCAAAATTAGATCCGACGCCCCCCCGCGACACCTCCGCACCACTCCGCGCCCTCGTCCATCCGCACTCCGCGCCCGCCCAGCGCTTGGGCCGCCGCCCCGCCACGCCCCGCGCTTGGCCCCGCCGATGACTCGCGGCGGAAGCTCGGCCTCCTCGTGCTCCTGCTCGCCTCGGCGGGGCTCCAGCTGCTCAGGAACCGTCGTGCTGCGACCCGTCCGTTTGCCTCCGATTTCGTCC
>OAMR01000763.1:441451-459061 GCA_900205405.1 Echinochloa crus-galli | reverse complement strand
AGCCGGCGCTGCGGACGCAGAAGTCGGAGCCGGAGCGCCCGCGGCCGCTCGCCGGAGACCGCCGGGATCCGCGCGCCCGCCCGCCGGTGGAGGAGGGGGCTCTGGCGGAGGAGCCGGGCGGGGAGGAGACGCCGGCGCCGCGACGACGAAGACGGCCGGCGCTGAGAAGCCGCCGCGGCGAGGAGATGCCGGCGCGGGGCGGAGACGACGGCGCGGCGTCGGCGAAGACGGCCGTCGCGAAGAAGCTGGCGCGGCGAGGAGACGCCTGCGCGGCGGCGGCGAAGACGGCGGGCGTGGAGAAGCCGGCGTGGCGAGGAGACGCCGGCGCGGGAAGGAGACGCCGATGGAGGAGGGGGCTCTGGCGTAGGAGCTGGGCGGCGGGATGGAGATGGACGACACGGTGGGAACGAGATCTCGGGGAAGGAGATAACTTTTGGGTGGCCTGCGTTCTGCGTCCGCTGTTGGAGAGGATGGATTTTGGGTAGGTACCATTTCTACTGTGCATGACCCTTTTACTGAAATGGGTATTCTTTTTGGGTAGTATCTGTTGGAGGTAAAGACAAATTGAAAACTCACAATGCAATATTATTACTTGAGTACAAGCGGACTACTCCTACGTGGGTATATAACAAAGCCATGATTGGCACACACGTGTATAATCTCTGAAAAAAGTGGTCTTATTCAGTACCTTGTGTGAAGCTAAGAAGCTGAACACAGCAGGTCAGCAGGGCTCAGTGCTGCCAAGGGAATCTTCGAGCTGCTGGTGACGGCAGTGGTGGCGCCGAGCCGAGGACTTGGTCCACCAAGAGCAATGTCTCAGCGCAGGGAGTTGGAGATGATCCTATTGCAAATGACTCTGAAGAACAAGAGTCGATGGGGAGAGTAAGTGGAAGGGAGGCAGGATCAAGAAGCGAACTCCGCAACCGCGAGATCCGGTGAGGGCGACCAAGCACGGTGGTTGGGGCGTCGATGGATTCCATTAGCTGCCTTAATTGCGTTGGATCTCGCAAGGCAGGAAGGGAGGCGAGGGTGCGGCGCCGGAAGGGGGAGGTGCGGGCGCGGCTGGGGGCGAGGGGCCGGCGCGGGGGAAGGGATGGGAGGAGCGGCGCGGGAGGGGAGGGGCGCGCGGATGCGGGAGGGGAGGAGAGGAGCGACGGGACGGGCGGACGGGTCGCACCATGGCCGAGGCGAGCAGGAGCACGAGGAGGCCGAGCTCCCGCGCGAGCTTGACGCGGGCGGCGCGCGGGCGGGCGCTCGCGGACGGGCGCCGGCGACTCGCGGCGGCGGCGGCCGGCGGCTCGCGGACGGGCTCCGGCGACTCGCGGCGGCGGCGGGCCAAGAGCGGGGCGTGGCGGGCGGCGGGCCAGGCGGCGACGCGCGGCGGCCCAAGCGCTGGGCGGGCGTGCGGCGGCGGCTGGCGTAGGGTTTGGCGAGGACTGCGGGTCGAGGTTTTGGCGGAGGGGTCAACGCTGCGGGGGTGTTTTTGGGAGGGCGGACGGGCGAACGCTGGGCTGACGTACGGGAGGAGATTGAGGGGGTGCGGACGGGCGGAGGGAGAGGCAGACGGAACGCAGCGGGCGGACGCCAGCCGCGCCGGCGCCTTCCTCCCGGCGCCGCACCCCCGCCTCCCCTCCCGCCTTGCGAGATCCACCGCAATGAAGGCAGCTAATGGAATCCATCGACGCCCCAACCACCGTGCTTGGTCGTCCTCACCGGATCTCGCGGTTGCGGAGTTCGCTTCTTGATCCTGCCTCCCTTCCACTTACTCTCCCCATCAACTCTTGTTCTTTAGATTCATTCACAATAGGATCATCTCCAACTCCCTGCGCTGAGACACTGCTCTTGGTGGACCACTGCCGTCACCAGCAGCACGAAGATTCCCTTGGTAGCACTGAGCCCTGCTGACCTGCTGTGTTCAGCTTCTTAGCTTCACAAAAGGTACGTGAATAAGACCACTTTTTTCAGAGATTATACACGCGTGTGCCAATCATGGCTTTGTTATATTTTGCATCTCTCTCAAACAACAATATTATTTGTTCCCCGTAAATTGCAATTTCCGAATGAGGTCTCGATTTGTTACTTTCTAGATGTTACATTTTCATCAAGCGAAGATCTATTCATTCGCCCAACAGGTGATTCACTGGACGTTGATTTTTTTTGTCAACCATATTAGTAAATTCAGATCAAGCATAAAAAGTGGCTTAGTGCTGAAGAGGAGAAAATCATCGAAATGAAATAATATTGTAATTGTTTAGTTTGGGTAGGCTACACGGCCTTGCATAGAATTAAGCTATTGCATGCATCAAACTTGCATGATACAGTAACATTCAAATGCAGGGTATTCCTATAAACCATTTTGCTTGTACGCTGAAGTCAACTAGAACTGGATAGCTTATGGAAATTGTTCTTATAAACAGTCTGCTTTTTTTTGCTGTACCTACTTATTCTTAGCATCTTGGTATTCCTTTGCATAACGGGCAGGTTCTTGATGCTTTTGTTCCCCTAAAAATGCAAGAATTTGTGGCTTTGTCGATGTTTGGACATGCACTCTCAATCAGGTATTTCAATGAGACACCATCAAATATCTCGTATATTGAATGATTAATTTGTCATATCACTGCTTGATTTTAGTTCCCCTATTGGCAGATGAAAAGGCACCATTAATTAAAAATCATTCTGTGGTGGAAGGTGTAAGTTGCTGCCTCATCCAAATGTCTTTTAAATTGACACTGATTTATATTGGGTACAAGTGTTTTTGGATGTTCATCTAGACCATATATTCAATGGTCTTCAGGTACATTCCATCCCATGCCTATTGTATCTGCAACTTCAGATACATTTTTGGTGCGACTTTCTTTCACTTGTTGGTCTAGATTTCCATTCAGAATGGTGTCCTTTTGTGCCATTATCGCATTTGACTGCAATTTGGTGCCATGATTCATGAATTAAGAAGACTTCGGAAGTAGATAGGCTTCAAAATATGTCATTTTGGGGCATTTGTTTCCCTATTTGTGTTATTATGATAATTGAGCGAATTTTGTTCTCTATGAGTCTAGGATAAAAGACCCCAAGTTTTGAGTCTTAGAAAGTACACCATACCTTTGATCTGAGAGCAACGGGATTTGCAGAGAATCAATGCTGACACGGAGTGGGAGCTCAAGAAAAGTTCTTACCAGGCTAATATCTCTTCTGATCCCAGTTCAGAATTGTATAGATCTCTGAGTGTGATGTGATGCCAATATTTTTGTGTTATTGAATATCAGTCCAGACAAAAGTAAGTGAATTACTGCTTTCTCATCAAATTGGGAATTATTGGTAGACCTTTACTACTGCGCGCAAGAGACGGCAAGTGGCCAAAGTGCAAGTCGAAGCCGGCTAGTCCGTTACTTTCAAAAAAAAAAGCCGGCTAGTCCGCAGGAGCAGGACGACTGATCCAGTAGGAAAAGGCCGGCGGTTACGGAGGGGGGCCGTGCCTATATACGGAATATACACTTGAGCCCAATCGTCCAAACGAGCGCGCGGAGGCCCAGGTGTACGTTTCTTTTTTGTCCTTTTATTTCCCTTCGCTTAATGTTCATCAGGCATTCAGGCGTGCTAAACAAAAGTTAATGTTCAGAACAAACTTGTTGTCCCTACTCGCTAGCTGCAGCTAAACATCACTGACGACACAGTTCAAGGTATACATTGATCTCCCGTTCGCGGGCGTCGAAGAGCTCATGGAAATGGAACTGTTCATCTCAGATTGCGAGCGAAGGGAGATATTTCCTTTCGCATTTTTTTGGTGTTTTCAGCTGCGTCTTCAGCTGTGGGAACGTCGGGAATTCGGAACGATGCCGCTTTTGTCCTGTTTTTGTGTGGGCCGTGTTCGTCAACCGCTGTCGAAATCGCTCACGTGGGCTGAAACAGACGCCTTCTTTTCTCCGAGAATAACAGGCGACTGAAGCGTAGCCACCCACAACCATAAATCCAATGGAAAGAAACGTCCGTTTTTATGCCATATCCTTCTGCTTACCGAAGCTGTCTTGCCTTGTTCGGATAGTTTGTTGCCATGAGCATTTTCGCAGATACTATATTACCTACCAGATCCAGATGCCCTGGTCCATGCCCATTTGAAGCTGGAGCCCGATTCAGTCACTTGCCGCGATCCGTGGCTTTTGTGTGGAACAAAGAAAAGACGTGGGTGAGCCGGTGAGACATTGCCATCGCCAGGGCTCGTCGCTCAAATCGGTGGGCAGAGAGCTATACGGAGTACATGGATGAGCCGGTTTTGCTTCTTCGGGTGCCTTGTAAGTTGTAACCATCTGGCTAATGGCCATTCAACCCCCAGGACCTTGACAGCACCATCTCTAAAACACGAATCGCGGGTCATTCCGCGAGCAGGTAGCGGGTACACGTCGCCCGTTAGCCCGACGGCCGTCAGATCCGGCGAGAAAGTAATATAAGCCGTTCGGTTTGGGTCGGAGCGAGCCTTTCGCCCATTAAGCCGCGAGCCCGCACGCTCACGAAACGTCACGAATCTTTAAAACACGAATCATGGGTCATTCCACAAGCGGGCAGCGGGTACACGTCGCCCGTTTGCCCGACGGCTGTTAGATCCGGCGAGAAACAAATTACAGTAGTGGAAAATCAAGACATGATTGCATAACCAAAAAGTCTAATTAGACATCCCTAAACTCCTTGAAACAATCACACTGAAGCTTGGAAAAAGCAAGAAGGTTGAGAAGGAGCTCCACACCTTTCTCTGTTTAATACTCCCTCCGTCCACATTTGATATACATATAAGGAAGCAGCACACAAACCAAGAAGAAATTAATCTCTCCTAGCATGTAAAAGCTGATAGATGCTGCCTCATGGACGCATGCTTCTGACCTCGAGCTGAAGCAAATGGCGTCGTCCTCTCCTCCCTGGGGTGCCCGTCAGCGAAGGGATTCAAGATTTCAAGAGGAGGATCATCTCTCCTTGAGCAGCTTGCTGTGCACTTTCTGATCCCTGGATTGTGCCATGGTCTGCAACTTCCATTTGCATTTCCACGCCTGCAATCTCGAGGTGCATGTAAAACTGACTGTCGATGCAACCATGATCGATTGTGGGGGCTCACAGTGACCCGAAGCTGGCAACGGCGACCAGAAAGCATTGTAGATTTTCGTGCAAATAGTGATTCGTGAATAAAACACTGCCGTAGTGATGCCCGCGTCTGATGGTTCTGTTGAGCAAGGTCTGTTCCATTCCAATACACTCTGACCTGCACAGATCGAGCTTGTTTCTTGGGCTGACTGCAGGTCCATGAGCTGCTACTTGGAGGCCCAGGTATTTCTTTTTTTTTGCTGTACCTACTTATTCTTAGCATCTTGGTATTCCTTTGCATAACGGGCAGGTTCTTGATGCTTTTGTTCCCCTAAAAATGCAAGAATTTGTGGCTTTGTCGATGTTTGGACATGCACTCTCAATCAGGTATGTCAATGAGACACCATCAAATATCTCGTATATTGAATGATTAATTTGTCATATCACTGCTTGATTTTAATTCCCCTATTGGCAAATGAAAAGGCGCCATTGATTAAAAATCATTCTGTGGTGGAAGGTGTAAGTTGCTGCCTCATCCAAATATCTTTTAAATTGACACTGATTTATATTGGGTACAAGTGTTTTTGGATGTTCATCTAGACCATATATTCAATGGTCTTCAGGTACATTCCATCCACAACATAATGCCTATTGTATCTGCAACTTCACGATGGTGGCCATGTGCTCCATGCTTGGTGCGACTTTCTTTCACTTGTTGGTCTAGATTTCCATTCAGAATGGTGTCCTTTTGTGCCATTATCGCATCTGACTGCAATTTGATGCCATGATTCATGAATTAAGAAGACTTAGGAAGTAGATAGGCTTCAAAATATGTCATTTTGGGGCATTTGTTTCCCTATTTGTGTTATTATGATAATTGAGCGAACTTTGTTCTCTACGAGTCTGGGATAAAAGACCCCAAGTTTTGAGTCTTAGAAAGTACACCATACCTTTGATCTGAGAGCAACGGGATTTGCAGAGAATCAATGCTGAACGGAGTGGGAGCTCAAGAACAGTTCTTACCATGCTAATATCTCTTCTGATCCCAATTCAGAATTGTATAAATCTCTGAGTGTGTGATGCCAATATTTTTGTGTTATTGAATATCAGTCCAGAGAGATGTAAGTGAATTACTGCTTTCTCGAATTGTTGCTCCCTTGAAGTTCTCAACGCCTTCTAGGTTGTTTCTTATTTCACTATGAGATGCAATGCATGGATTGGGCAATTGATAAATGCATATTACAGTCTGTTTCAATTTTGGTTGTCCCCTGCATGGATGTCAGTGTTTTATTTTTTTTTGTAGTGGCACTAATCTGAGTGGATTCGAGATGGTACGTGATCATATATGCCATAAGATGAGTGGATTCCTGGATTAGATGAGAGGATTTATTTTGTTGCCATCAGTGTCCAGTATCAGTCTAAACATAAATCATGGTTGTCCTATAGAGTTTAAATACATTTGGCAAAATTTCTATCAAACAGCAAGCATGTACAAGTATGAGACCTTTGAATCCCAACTCCTGTTTTCACAGTTAGCTGACAAGATTTTGTTTGTAATATCCACGACCCTTTGCTTGATTTCGTTGCTGAACCTGAAAGATAAGTTGGGTTTTCATCGTAATATCCTACAACACGTAGATTGATGTTAGTATTTGAAAGAATCAGGTAATGCATGAATGCTTTTTCTTCAGTTTAGAACTTCTCTTTCATTTCATTGAAAGGATGTGAGCTTGCTAAATTTCACATAATTTGACAGCCCTGAAATTTCTCGTATCTTTAACAATTGAAGTGTTGGTCATCTGCCGAGGCTGTCTCGAGCCCCTGCACTTGTCGACCACACCATCGGCTATCCACAGCAGGACGTCCCCAGCCGGTCACCGCAATTATTACACACCGACACCGCTGCCAGGCACGTAAGACACTCCTTCCTCCCTTGACTTATCCCTAACGTCCAGCTCTGGTTCATCCCATGCTGTAGCTTTAGCCATAGCCCTAAGTCATAACAGATGAATTTCCATGCAGTCAGGCAGCCTTTGCGTCCAAATAAGTGTTTCATGACATGGTTGACACCCATATGTTTTTCTTTGAACAATTTGATTGACATCCACTTTGATTGACGTCCACACCCTATACAGTAGAGGTTTAAGTTAGGTATGCTCTTGCACTTCATCTTTATTAGGAACAGGTGGTGCTACCCTTATTTTTGGCCATGCTCTGCTTGTCATGACAGCGTGCTCTTGCACTTCATCTTTATCAGGAATGCAGCTGATTTATGTCCTTTTGAGATTGGAATGCGGCTGAATTATTTCCTTAGTTTGAGATTAAGGTTTAGTAAGCAGTCTGAAATGAGTGAGTGCTCTGTAGAAGTAATGTTTTGTGCCATTATGCTGACAAGAGTTGAGAAATGGGTTTATTATTACTGGTGGGCGGTGGAAAATTTTTGGCTTACGAATTTCATGCTGTAGTTGAGCAGTAGAGATCCTTGGTTGTTGTGATGGAAGGACTTTGGCTAGATCCCAGTACTATGCATGATATTTATTATGACAATAATAAGGTTTTCTGGTCTGAACTTGTGTTCAGTACATGATGTCAGCAGAATGTATATTGACCTTAAAGTGAAGTGAAATTTAATTTGCTTCCAACGGTAATGTTCATGATGCATAACAATGTGGCTGTGCATTTGAAGCTTGTAACTTGTAAGATTTTGTGAACTGCAAGTGAATCTGGATGCCCTTCTCCATTTCAGGATTTCCATAGGCCGGTGGAAAAATATTCAGAGAGAAATAATTTGTTTGAGTAGAGCATCAATGAAGCGGCAAGATTTCATCCATTCATCGAAAAGTTTGTCAGGATCTCTGTTTGGTTAGATTTAGGCTTTAGGTTTATATTTATGTTAATTAGATTATACTTTATCCCTAAGATATATTAGCAAAGTAAAGATAGAATTATACCACTTGTTAGTCAAGTCAAGTTATTAGGTTGCATTGTTCCGGTCGAACACCATTTAATTTGAAATGTAAAAGAACTAATAAGGTAGGGCCCCAACTACCTTTGCCATACGTTTGGGCATTGCCAGCATCACGTTCATTTACATCGTGATCATTCCCTAAGTTCTTATCTTTTCTCAAATCTGGGCACAACATTGTACATGATTTTGATTTGTCTTGTATGATGAAATATAAAAATTGAGTTGCTTACCAATTATTTGGCAAACTATTTATCTTAGTAGGTTCTTCATTTATCTTGGCCATAAATTTTCATCTTGTTCTAAAGTATTTTACAGGTTTTGCAATTATTATTTTTTAAGACAATTTCAATCTCTACTCCTAATAGTACCATGGTTCATGCTTTGTGAAAAATAAAAGTACTAACTTCCATGGACTTGGTGCGACTCTATAGCTGTTAAAATTGAATTTTTCATGTGGTCTATTTATGTTTGCTCCATGTATCATACCCGTAGCAACGCACGAGCACTTACCTAGTTTCTCCGAGATCAACAGGCGACTGAAGCGTAGCCACTCACAACCACAAGTCCAATGGAAAGAAACGTCAGTGGTCCGTTTTTATGCCATCTGCTTACCGAAGCTGTCTTGCCTTGTTCGGATAGTTTGTTGCCATGAGCAGCGCAAATACTATACTACCTACCGGATCGAGATGCCCTCGGGTGTGTTTAGTTCCAAAATTCTCTCTCTAAACTTTACTATTCATCTATCACATTAAATCTCTCTCATCATGCATGGAGCACTAAACGTGGGTAAATAAAAAACTAGTTGCATGGTTTTGATGTACACGACGAGACGAATCTTTTGAGCCTAGTTAGGTCATGGTAGGACAACGATTACCACAAATAAACGAAAAGTGCTACAATACGCTACAATGTCCGATGTGACATTTTCGCAAAATGTTTTATTAACTTCGTTTCAAAACGAGGGATTTAACTGAGTCATACTGTTGTTATTAACTTCGTTTCAAAACTGTTGTTGCTTTTTGCTTCTAGTCTACACTTCTTCTTTGGCATGCCATATCTTTGAATAAATTAGCTCATATCAATGTTGAATTCAGAAACTGATTACTACAGTCCAACAATGCAAGAACCTTTCTATATCTAACAATTAGACAATTAACTGAAACTCGCATTGGAAAAGACATGCCCGCAACATGGAAAAAGAACTTATACTGTTCCTGATAGGAATAGTAAGCACACATGTCCACTATGTCCTGTTTAAAGGTTCCCTCTATAAAGAAATGACAAACCAACTCGGCGTGATGGACAAGAGTGATCGGATCGATGGAACCAAAACGCGTGGGCGATGCCGCGATGGTAGTGGTTGCAGTAGCAACCGGCACCCTTTCAGCAATGTAGGTATGAGCTGAAATCACTAGCGAGGAGAGTGGGCGCAAGCAGGCACAGACTGTTTGTAGGGCTCTTCTTGGAGTTCAACACCCTGTTACTCTGCAAGTCAACGCTAAGCGCATAATGGCCATTGAGCACCAGCTGCCACCCAATAATCTGCCCGAAATCATTAGCCACCTGCACATACTCGATTTCATTCAGAAAAATACAGACGGTGTCATCTTCACCATTCATGCCGACCACTGGGCACATCGGCCTGACCCGCGGCAGCCCCATCTCGTTGAAGCTCTTGCTTGCCCAGAGCTCTCCCACAGTTACAGCCGAGACTTTCCTCCACTCCCTGAGACCAGGGGACAAAGTCCAGGTTGCTAGCACCACTTCATCGTGAGGCAAACCTTCAGTGTAGCCGACCAATGCGACAAACTTGACGGCGCCACGGACGCAACCCATGGAACGAAACTCTTGCCCCTTCAGCCCAAGCCTGATATTCTCGGGGTAATACAGGCGGCATCCCTCGGGCAACGGGACGAAACTGAACTCGGGCCCTTGAGGTGCGAACAGGTCACAGATCAAGACGCCCGTGAGTAGATCAACCCAGCAAACGTGAGAGCCCGCGAGCGAGAACGCCAGGTCGATGTTGAAGAAGCATATGTAGGCCCATACAGGTCGGCAGGGAGTGGGAGACGCACTGCCGTCCGCATCCACTCGCCGTCCGGCGAGTTCGACCACCACAGGTAGAGGACTAGAGGTCGGCGTCGGGGAGCCCGGGGTGGAACGTGGTGACGAGCTCGGCGAGGACGTAGGCGCTGCCCTCTCCACCGTGGCCGTGGCGCAGGATGGCAGCGCTCCTGGCCCCAAGGCATTTGATGGTGGGCAGAACCGGACGCCCGCGTCGGGCGGCGGGTGGATCGAGCTGTGGAATCGTGGAGAGTGAGTTGCTCGACGCGTCGTAGAGCAGGTAGCATCCTGCCGGAGAGTACGCGCCGTTGCCGGGCCGGTACATGTCGGTGTAGAGGACGACGAGGCCCTTGTCGGTGCTCGAGATCATGCCACCGCGAGCTCCGTGCATCTGGTCGGCGGTAGTCGTCCGCCGCACCATGGACAGGGAAGTTACTTCGGGGGGATCGGCGACGACCGGATGCGGTTCCATGGCCGCCAGTGCCTCTAACGGACTCGGCTCTCTGCTCGATCCGCCGATCGCGGCTGGTGCTTTGCCCGCGCCTCCGGCGAATCCTCCATCGACGAAGTGCACCTTGCGTCCTTGCGGTGGAGCAAGACCCATGAAGGGGCCATCGTGGGTTTGTGGATCAAGAGGCGTCTAGTTCTTTTTTTTTTGGAGGGAAGAGGCGTCTAGTAGATAGTAGCGGCGCATGAGACGCCACTTATGTAATCCTTTTGTCAGAGAGTCCGTAATGCCCTCCTAGACCTAAACTGGAGGCCCAATTGCCAAGTGTTTACTTCCACGTCCTCGACGTATCGTTCAGAGCCGCGTAGACGACCTCGATCGTCTTCGTGCGCGCCGAGGACCGGGCACGTCGGCGTGATCCGCGGCAGCTGCATCTCGCGGAAGCTCTCGTTCGTCCTGAGTTCCACCCGTGAGCGCCACCGTCTCCTTCCACTACTGTCCTTGAGATCAGCGGACAGAACCCACAGGTTCTCTCAGATACGCTTCATCTTTGCTGACGAACTTTGGTCACGCGAAAGAACAACGGATCATGCTTGATCTCTCGAACGATCGATCAAATTGGGAATTATTGGTAGACCTTTACTACTGCGCGCAAGAGACGGCAAGTGGCCAAAGTGCAAGTCGAAGCCGGCTAGTCCGTTACTTTCAAAAAAAAAAGCCGGCTAGTCCGCAGGAGCAGGACGACTGATCCAGTAGGAAAAGGCCGGCGGTTACGGAGGGGGGCCGTGCCTATATACGGAATATACACTTGAGCCCAATCGTCCAAACGAGCGCGCGGAGGCCCAGGTGTACGTTTCTTTTTTGTCCTTTTATTTCCCTTCGCTTAATGTTCATCAGGCATTCAGGCGTGCTAAACAAAAGTTAATGGCTTATAAAGAAGAGGTGGCATACAACAAGCAAGATGGATGATGGTTGTTGTTTTTACACTGAGTGGCTGATGATGATTGAAATCTTCTTCCAGGTGTCTTATGCCTGAGTACCACCTATGCATAAAATTGGATATAATTAGAATCTAACGATGCACAAACTGAGGTTAAACAAAGCATTGGGAAAGATACTATATTACCTACCAGATCCAGATGCCCTGGTCCATGCCCATTTGAAGCTGGAGCCCGATTCAGTCACTTGCCGCGATCCGTGGCTTTTGTGTGGAACAAAGAAAAGACGTGGGTGAGCCGGTGAGACATTGCCATCGCCAGGGCTCGTCGCTCAAATCGGTGGGCAGAGAGCTATACGGAGTACATGGATGAGCCGGTTTTGCTTCTTCGGGTGCCTTGTAAGTTGTAACCATCTGGCTAATGGCCATTCAACCCCCAGGACCTTGACAGCACCATCTCTAAAACACGAATCGCGGGTCATTCCGCGAGCAGGTAGCGGGTACACGTCGCCCGTTAGCCCGACGGCCGTCAGATCCGGCGAGAAAGTAATATAAGCCGTTCGATTCGGGTCGGAGCGAGCCATTCGCCCGTTAAGCCGCGAGCCCGCACGCTCGCGAATCGTCAGGAACTCGCTCCGAGACTCTCCAGTCCCCTCCGCCTGCCGCGCGCCGCCGGCCGCTGACCATGCCACGGCCGCCTCGTCGCCTAGCCAGTGCGCGGCGCCGGAATCGTGGTCCACGCCGCCGACTCTCGGCATCGAGCCTCTCCCCCCTTTCTCTTTCTCTGTCTTCCCTCTCCTCTCATCTCCCTGCCGCCGTCTCCCGGCACCGTCAGATTCGCCGCCAAACAAAGGTCCCCAATGTCGCCCCTGCTCTCCCGGCTTACCTCCCTTCTAGCGCCAACTCCTTACCCCGGTGGCCGGAGCAAGCGGAAGTCGGAGGACCTCAAGCGCTGCACCCTTCGGTGGCCAGGTCCGCACAGAGCGTCTGCCATTGTCAAAGCTCATCTTGCTGCAGCAGGTATCGCTCCCTTGTCTCACGGCTGTAGTTCACAAACGTATACCAAATGTCATTTTCCGGTTATTGTTGCTATGATTATGTTATTACATCATTCAACCTCCGCAGAGTAGGATTGTCACTAGCTAAGCACACATTAATTCGATATCTTTCAGGAGTGACTATTACGATGTTTGAGAAGCTGAGAATTGGAAGATATCGATCAGCTTTTGAAGAATGTGCTGCTGAAGAACAAAACCACTCTCCACAGCCGTACTTCAACTTTCACATCGAACTGATTTATGGCTGCCTAACAATTTCTCTTTCATGTAAATGGATGGAGCATGGGCCGGACAATAGGCCCCATGGAGTCTAGAGTATGCCTAGCTCAGAATGAACTGACCAACTTGTGCCATTCAGGTTTCATCTTGCTGCTAATCTATGAATGATTGTGATTATGAGACTGAAAATTACAGCTTCACATACCCTCTTTTGTCTATATTCTCTCCTGCTGTACATTACCTCTGTATGGATGTATATGGTACAAAACAGAGGGTTAAAAATTATTTGAGCACATACATGATTAATTGATTTGTTGTGTTTGCAGGCATTTAATAAATGGGGTTATTATCCTCTAAATTTTAATCGACTTTACGGCTTTGTCAATCCAGGACAAAAGATATTTTGCCTCTCATTTCTTCATGTGTTGGGCTCACTGAACAAATGGTGAGTCTCTTAATGCTTGTGTCTTCGATTTATTGTACTATGCCAAAAACAGAGGAAATTTGTGTGTAAACTAAATCTATGCACATACTATGGTCATAATTCATTATAAATGGGCTTCAGTAAGAAGGCTTCACCTTTTTTCCTTGTCCCTATAAGTAATTAACTCTTAAAAGGACAACTGCGCTATGAACTTCTCAAATGTAGTTGCATTCTTCCATCCAGTGTTGGACAGGCAGTTAGCCTCCTGGCATCGTGATTTCACATAGATCTGCAATTTGCTACTTTTTACTTTGTTGATTAGGACCTGCAGCCAGGTAATAAAGGAATTTACAGAATGGATAAATGAATCCTACTACTAATATGTAGTCGGCTGGATGCATTTGATGATCGTTAGCCATGTTGTATTTACTCATAAAATCTATGCTTACCACCACCCTGCATTACATACATCGATGTTATTATTCACCTGATGCATAATGTCTTCATCTTAGTATTAAACGGACCAAATGTAAATTAAGCAGTCTGAAATGTTATGTTATATATTGCATAGAGATGGCAGTGCCACTTCCTTCGTCACGTCTAGCAACGAATGGGATCGGTCCAGCATTGAGATGCTCTACAAGAAGATGATCGAGGAGGACCCCTGCGGCCTTGCAACTGCCTCATCTACATGTAAAAAGCATTCCCATCTATTCTACTGTGAATTTCAGCAGGGGCGGATCTAGGACCCGGGCTGGGGGGGCTGCAGCCCGGGTCCAGACCAGGTTCTCCCATGTATATGTGTGTGATGGTACTAATTAATGGTACTAATTTAGTTCAAGGCTATGATCTCAGGTGAAGAAAAATATAGCACAGGAACTGTCAGGAAGCCTGCGATGATGTCAAGTTGCTGCGGAATCACTTTGCTTGGCTTCGTTGCCTTCAGTTGGCTCCTACCAACGCATTCAGCCCGGGGCGTAGGCCAATCCTGGCTCCGCCACTGAATTTCAGTATTTAGATCTTGAAAACAAAACAACGAGCAATAAAAGCATCTGGGTATTCCAATTTCAGGTAGAAGAGAATTACATGAGATCAAACATAGGAGTACTACTGTGCAATACTCAACGACCCATACGATGGTGAGCTCCTGCCATAGTATGCTAAACTGTTCTAGGACGTGCACCGCGTGAGGAGCGTGCCTCCAACTACTTCGAACGAGCCACATCATCTCAATTGTTCTGACATCACTGGTTATGTCCACGGATGCATCCATGTCCTTGCCGCACACCCTACATTCGTGCGGCTGTGGGATACGGAGGACCCAGCGAGGCTTAAGACAACGCCAATGGCACACTAAACTACGAGGGGTTGCATTCGTCTCTGGCTTCATCCACAACCTGAACAGCCTCTCTATTGCCTCTGAATGAAGCTAACATATATGTGTATGTGCACGTTTCAGTATAGCTTACTAAAAATAGCAGTTAACAAAGGCTTGATGCATCCTGTATTACTCCTTTTTTTTTTAGACTTTGGAGTTTGTTTTACCCGTTTATAACTACAACAATGAGTAAGCAGATCCTATATTCTTCACTCGGATCTTCACCTCATTTCTGTACGCTTATTATGTGAAGATGCAAAGCTATCCTATTTTTTTATTTAATTTTTATATTGGCAAGCATAAAAAGACATCATCCTATTTGCTAGATGTATGTTACATAAGTTTATCAAAGTATTCTAAATAGGGCTTAATTGCTAACAAAGCTCTGGGCAAAATACTAAACAACTGCAGATATAGGTATACATACAGTATTTATACTGGCCGATAAAAGGCCCGAGCGTGGCAACGCCACGCGTTGATTCTAGTCTCTAAACTAGTGATTGACGCGCGCCCAGCGCGCGGCCGATGAGAACGTGATATCATACGCTGAATTTATGGCATAAAAATATCCTACTATAAACTTGTTCATTATGCTACACATATAAAGTTGTCTGCAGCTCACAATATACATTACAGTACATCTAATGTTTGTCTCTGGATAACTGCATATCGTTCGTGTTCAATAAAATATGGATGTTTCAGCGCTTACACCATGCAGCTATGAAAGCATGATACCAAAGTTACTGGCTCAAATAGAGGAGATATTGCAGATCTTAGTACTGAACTTAGTTTAGATATATATCTACAAACTGCATACTAAACAGGTACGGTGGTTCTTCATAAGCAAAAGCATTCAACATCTTATCTGCAGTAAATAACCGTATTTTGAAAAGTGACTTCATCACGTCATCTGTTGCTGGCTAAAAAAAGAGAGAAGTAGAATAAAAGAACATTGAATTAATATTAGATGCAGTATACACATTTTTTGTTAAAGCACAAAGAAGTAACCATACTCACCGATTCACTTGTTCTTGTGGGAGCGCGCGAGTCTAAAATCTGCAGTCTTTTGCGCAGCCATTTTACCTTCCTCACGTTTACTTTAAAAGATAAAAGGAAAAATATCAGATGATAATCGCCCTGTTCGTTTGGCTGGTGGCTGGTGGCTGGCGCTGGTTTTCGCTGAGTGGGGAAGACGAGGAGATGTGAACCTCGGAGCCCTGGGCCGCGATGGCCGTCCGCCCGTGAGGGACGCGCCCGCGGGGGCCGTGCCATCGCCACTCACGCGCCTACGACCGTCCATGCGACAGGAGGAGCAGCGGCGCTGCGAACAGAGAGAAGGAGAGGGCTGATAAATAATAGGAACAAGAAAGAGAAAGAAGGTCAGGACCAACAACATCTCTCTGGCTCCATGCTCTCCCGTACAGCCGCCATTCGCATCCCGCCGGCGCCTCACCCCGCACGGCCGTACATGCGCCGCCGTCACCGCGCGGGCACAACCGCTGCCGCCGCCGCTGCGGCCGCGACCGCCGTCGTCGCCTGCTCACGTCCCGACGCGGCCGCGCGTCCTCTGCCGCCTGCGGCTGCCCGCGGGGCACCCGGGGCCCGCCGTCACCGCTCGCAGTCGTCCTCCCCCGCCCTCGCTGCCGCAGCTCCTTGAAGACGGAGCCGCCGCCGCCACTGACGCCACCCCGCCCCCCAGAGGCCGGACCACTGCGCCGCCGCCCCGCCCCGAGGCCGCCACGCCGCGCCTCCGGGCTAGCACCGCCGCCGCGGGAAGCCGATATGGGCCGGCGCAGGCTCACGCACGAGGACGGCGAGGAGGCCGCGAAGGACATGGCGGCGATGTGGTGCTCATCTCCCCCGCGGCCGCCCGCCCCAGCCGCCGCGCCGCCGCCGATGAGAGATAGGGAGGGGAGGGGCGCAGCGCCGGGGGGAAGGGGAGGAGCGCAACGCCAGGGGGAAGGGAAGGGAGCGGCGCGGAGGAGAGAGGCGGCATGGGGCAGAGGAGAGGTGGCGGGCAGGGGGAGGCGAGCCGGAGCGGCGGTGTTTTTTTTTATCGAGGCGCGCTCCTCGATGGTTCGTGGATTGCTGGAGGGTGAAGACGAAGGGAGATTTTTTATCGACACAGCGCTTCCGGGAGGCTTCCGGCCTCTTTAATACTTAATTCATGGCGTATGTAAGCATGCTTTAATGGTAATCTAGGTGCAATAATAGCCAGCATTGCTTAAGCACATCATTAATATCTCAGTAGGAAGATAAAAAAAAGGAAACATGTACTGTCTTCTAAGCACAACAATGCACGTACTGATAGTAAAGTTAGTAAATACAAAAAAGGGTAGGAGGCGGAAAACAGGATACCAGGTTTGTATGGCAGGATCACTCACAGTGGACAGCGGCTCCGAAAACCACTAGATTAGTGTAGGACTGCAAGAAACGTTAGAAAAGGTAAACTGCTTATAAGAGGTGGCATACAACAAGCAAGATGGATGATGGTTGTTGTTTTTACACTGACTGGCTGATGATGATTGAAATCTTCTTCCAGGTGTCTTATGCCTGAGTACCACCTATGCATAAAATTGGATATAATTAGAATCTAACGATGCACAAACTGAGGTTAAACAAAGCATTGGGAAACCATGGTAGCAACATTATTAGAACAAGAGAAAACAAACATTCATTCTACTTGCAAACTTTTTAGAATTTCAGATACCAGCAATCTTGGTTTAGCATAACTGCTCAGGAGCTCATGGTCAGCATTCAACAAAGAATAAATTTGTTGTCTTACTATACAATAGAAAAAGGAATAGTTTTTAGAACATGTTTTAGCGCATCCACTCTATGGTCCAATATAGCAGGTTTTGCTACGTACACCTAAACCATATATGGAAATATCTATCTTGAGAAATCTCACATAGTAACATCCATAAAGAGTTCATCCTTCACTATGATGTATTGATGTGTGTTTAACAGAGCATGACAGAGGTGATCTAGGGCTATAACATATAAAGAGATATATCCTTGTTACATTTCAATGCAATGCTCATTAGTAA
>OAMR01000763.1:381111-422612 GCA_900205405.1 Echinochloa crus-galli | reverse complement strand
ATCTACCGTGAATGCACCCTATCGATCTCCAAACTATTGACATCTTGGTCCTCTTGAGAAGCTGAGAAATAAATTTAAATCCTACATTTCTATGAACTCCTAAGGTACTTGTTGAGAACACTTTACCAACCTACTGTACTTAACATATACTTTTAATCAATGTCAGTTACTTTCTCTGTTTTAAATTATAGTTTTTCTAAAGGTTTTTCAATGCATCTAGATATGCAATAAGTTGAAAAAATAAACCAAATTGTAATTGAAACGGAAGTAGTAAGCTATAGTCAAAGATATTTCATGCCTTTTAAATTATAAGGCGTTTTAGTTTTCTAGATACAATAATTTTATAGGGCGTGTTTGGTTGCTGTCTGCCAGGCAGCTCATCGCCCAGGCAGGCCCATCCGACCGCAGGCAGCCGAAATCGGACGCCTGGAGCTGCTGCCTGGCGCGGGCATCTTTCTCAGGGTCCGATCCAAACAAGCCCATAGTGTATCTAGACATAACGTATGTCGTAAAAGTTATATATTTACAAAAAAAAATATAACATAGGATGGTAGGAGAAGTAAATAAGAAGCAAAGCTACGAGATTTACCGTAAAAATTGGCACTGCAACTCCTTTTTCTACGAACAAGCACTGGAACTGCATTTCCATGGATAGAGATGACCAGGTGTGAGAAGTAAAAGGCGTGGTAAAGTTGATCGGGGTTCGTAATAACTGGTACTCGGGGACATGATAATTGGCGCAAGGGCAGTTCCGGGATCCTATCGACGTAATGACAGGGAACAAAAATAATATTCCAGCGACTCGAGCTTGTCGCTGCGCGCACGATGGCAGCAGGGCCCTCGCTAGCGTCCGTGCCCCCCGTGGGTCTCCGACGGCGACACGCAGTCACGCCCCCTCACGCTCGCCACGTAACGCCGCCGGTGGCCACGTGAAGGGGCGGCCTACTGGCAAGGGTCCCCCCACAGAAGCCGTGGTGGGGTCGGAGAGGGACGGAGGCTGGGCAGTGGGCGCGCACCAAACGGCAGGACTCTGACACGCGGGACCCGCGCCAAGATCCGTGGTCGCAGCACCATGTTGCGTCCAAGCAGGATCGGATCATTAGTTTTAGGGAGCATATAATTTTTACACGACAGATGGGTACGCGATTCTAGAATACACTGCTCGTGATTATGGATATGCACAGGCCGGAGTACCTTTCGCGCGTACTGATCCAGGGGTTAATGCAGACAAAGCCGGTAGCATTTTCTACTACAGTGCGGAGAATAGGAGCCCATGCTTTTGAGGTGAGAGGGCCGTGTAATCCACAGGACGGGGGACAGCGATCGGCAAGCGACCGAAACTACGGCCGCGACCAAGATCCACTGTATCCCCCCTTTTTCGCGAGCGTGACACGAACACACTGCTGCCGCTTAAAAAGAAATCATGCGCCACGTTAATAACCTCTCCTTTCGGAGCAGCATTACGATCGAGAGACGCGCGACCAATAATGTCCGAACAAACCATCCATCCACACAACGACGTCTCGGAGTACAGATCGAGGTCCCAGCGAATGGCGCGTCGTCACGCAGACAGGCAGCAGCGGCTGCATGGTACGTACGGTGCCGCCAGCTGCGCCAACGCAGTAGCGCAGGCTGGCTATAGCTGAATACACGGCGCCGCCCCGGCCCCCACCGTGACCACAGCCACAGGGCGCGCAGTGCTCTCGATCGGGCCGGCCGGCGTGGTGGTGTCGTCCGATCTGCTCGTCCTGTTCCAGCTCACGCTGCGGCATTCGCGGTGCGGTGCATGCACCGCGGGCACAGTGGCGCGCACCGAGAGCCTTCATCTACATTTAGTACTTCATGCATGTTATGACATTTTGATGTGACAGGGAATCTTCTTTTTGCATAGTAAATTTGGGAGTGGAATTTAGGATCTAAACAAGGCCTGAATTTGGAAGTATGATGTCACATCGTAATCATTGCGACACTGTAGCATTTCGTTTATGTGCGAAAAATTGTCCAAAAATTAACTAATTAGGCTCAAAATGTTCGTCTCGCAGAGTACAATAAAACTGTGCAATTAATTTTTGATTTCATCAACATTTAGTAATCCATACATGTTATGACATTTTGATGTGATAGAGAATTTTTTTTTGCATAGTGAATTTGACAGTTATCTTTTTGAAACTAAACAGGGCCTAAAGGCTATCGATCTCGACGGGCTCTGCATGCGACGAGAACATCCCAATTCTTGAGCGACGACGCTATTAGTGTGATCACTGCTGGCTCGAGTACAATCTGACTTCCCACACGGGGCTCCGTAGCCACCGCGCGGCGGCACTACTATTGGATCTTAAACCCCACCAACCAACCACACTGTTCGCGCACACTGACGTGCCGCCGGGGGACGGAACTGTTCCGGCGCCTCTCCGGTTGATCGATCCCCATCGACGTGCCATGATGAGAGAGAGAGGTGCAGTGCAGACACCGATTACTGGGGCAGAGCATGTCTTCGCAATCGACTCGAGTGCATGCATCATTCATCAATCAGTGTCATCAGTACGGTCCTGATTCCGGAGGAGGAGGAGCCGCCGCCAACGGGAGACCGCGCGCGGCGGTTGCCCGTCGCGTCAGCGTCGGGAAAAATTGTTGCAGTTTCAGGACGGACGCCGGGCAGGCGGGCACCCCTGTTTCGGCAGATCCAAGAAGGCTCTAGAAAATATCGGCACCGTGGGGCCCGGGCCAGCGAGAGGAGGCGCCGCAACCGCCGCACGGAACGGAACAATCCTAACCTGAGCGTGAGCCTGACGCCAGCCGAACCGAGCCGAGCTCACCTACCACCGTCGAGTCGAAACCATCAGCTGAGCCTGAGCGCGCCGGGCGGCGTCGGCCCATAGGAACGGCCGGGTGGGTAGCCGTGGACCGAACGGCGTGTCGCGCGTTCGCCCGTCGCGGCAGCGGACACGCGCGCCCCCGCCTCCTGTCGCCGCGGCCGGCGCGTGCTGCCGGCGGGCGCCGCCCGCGACGCTCCCGGAGATTTCCAGCGAGCGTGCAGCGCGCTGGCCGTGTGTGACCAGGCCGCGGGGCGCGCGCGCCATCCCTCTTTTTTTTTCAATAGAAAAGTGGGGGCGCAGCAGTTGCCAGTGAGTCACACGTGGAGTATCGCGGTAGAAGCCTCACGTGCTGCGTACCACGCGCGGCGAGTCAGCGACAATCCTCCACTCTGCTCCAGATTGATCGGCTGGCAAGATTTCAAAGTAATCGCCGCGCGTGCAGCTCGCAGGTGGCGGCAGGCCGTCCAGCCGCACCGCGCTGCGCGGTGCGTGCATGGCCAACAGGCAGCTGCTCGAGCGCGGCCCCCGCTGCCGACCGCCGAAGCGTGCCACCCACCAGTACGTGCACGCACGGACCGCGTGCATGCCGAGCCCGAGATGGCAGGCTCTCGGCGACAGCCTCACATGCCAATGCCACCCACCCCCTCGTCCCGTCCAAACCGCACGAACGAACGCACGCACGCATCGCACCGCTCCGCACCGGGCTCGGGCAGGGCGCTCTGATGCCTGGAGCCGCCAGCAGCGTCCGAGGACGTCCCGTCACCCGGCGCCCCCCTCGTGTCCGCTTCTCGCTTTCGCGTCGGGTTTGAGAAACCGCGCTGAAAGTGGGTTGGATCAGTGAGTGTCACGACTCGGCGTTGGGTTGGGTCGGGTCGGACGGCAAGTGCCGAGTCGTCTCGCTCTCGCCCCTGACCTGATTTGTTCCCGCTTTCCTGTGTGCAGCAGCAGCAGCAGCAGGATGGGTGGGCGTTGGCGCGGGGCCTATATGATCTTATCCATCAGCAAGCGCCGGGAAAACGACACCGTGCCACGCCACCGCGGGATTAGCCGTATATCGTGGGACCCACCCCCCTCCTGTGCGTTACTCTAAACGATCATCAATAATTGATGCCCTTCTCTGGCGCGGAGAGTCGCGGCGGCATCGCGTGAGAAGAGCGTGGGCGTTTTCTCTCTCTCTCTTCTTTCCTTAATCCGGCCTCGAAGCAGAACGTTTCTTTCGCTGTCAGGAGGGTTTGTACCGAAGCTATTTTAAGGGTGTCGTCTAGCGGTGAGGGTGAAATCTTTCAGCGTCCGCGCGCTGCTCGGTGGGGCCGCCCCGCCGTTGCGTCGAGCCTGGCGTGAGCTCTCGGTCTCGGTCACATCGATCGTTTGGTGCTACGTGCGGTATCGGTACTGATCTGGTGATCCTGAGATGCACGCGTGTAGCACTCATCCAAAAGAAATGGAGAGTGATTTTAGTTTTTGAGGCCTTCAGCAGCTGCCGTTTGGTGCTCACCATTTTATGCTCCTGTTCAAATCTTTTGTGGATTGGCAAAGAACACTACACAGTGAGTGGTGAAGTAGTGATGCCAGAAAGAAGAAGTGATGCTAGAGTATGTCCACTTAAACATAGTAGAATTTAACCCTTTTCCATTGTCGAAAGGAATTAACATACAAGGATCAGCCAACTGACTGATCATACAAATTCGTCCTTTCTCCAGGTGCCCTTAAAATTGTCACACCATGAATGAACACCCCCGACCCTCTCTGGCCATGAACAAAACGAGAAAAGCTTACTACCCCGGTCTTTTCCCCACATCAAGCAACGCAAAAAAAAAATGAAGAAGAAACTTTAGCCAAAAAAAACGAGAAAGAAATCAAGAGATACGCAATTAGTAGTGCTCGTTTTTCTAACCTACCGCTACCTAGAACAACCGGCGGCGACCGCGCGAGGCACGGCTCTCTCCCGCCGGCGCATCGGATCGATCGGCTCAGTCCTCGAAGCCGGTCTTCTTCCACACGGCGTCCCGGACCCGGCTGAGGTCGCGGCCCTTGAGCGTCCTGCCGAGCCCGCGGGCGCGGATGTGGCGTGCGCGCACTGGCGGAGTCCACGTGGGCGCGGCCACGCAGGCAGGGCGCGCCGGCCTATACTGTACTCCAACGGGCGCTGCTTTTGCCGTTGCCCATGCACACGCAGGAGACTTGCAGAGCCAAGACTGTCCTGGCCGGCGAGCCAAAGCCAGAGCGCTCATCTTATCTCATCCCGCCTGCGGCCTGCCCAACCATGTCGACATGCTTACACATTTCCACCCTCTGCCGGGCACGTACAGACGAGCTGATCGAGCAACCAAAGCCAACAACAACATGCCTTGCAATTGCAAACATGCAACGTTCTCAGGCTCGGCAACGAAGCTGTAGAGGGATCGCATCGCATGCCGACGCCCGGCGGACAGCTCTGGCCGGCTCGCGTGCGTCCGTGGATCCATCGGGGAAGAGATTATATGTACGATCGCAAGTGTCAGCGTCACCTGGCCAATGCAATCACGACAGGCGCGCGTCGGAGCCGTACGCGCCCGAGTTACGATCGATTTCCATCGCCGTCGACCGGTTTCGTGCGCCGAGCAGGGGTCTGACATCACGACGGAGAGGGCGCGATCGGTCGACGCATGTAGCTGCGATGATGATCGACGACGTGACGGGCCGGGGTGTGTAAGGTGTTGGCCTACCGCCGGTCCTTTGCTTGCAGCGCCGGGCCTCCTTCGCCATCAATCGCCGCTCTCTTCTTCTGGATAAAAAGCTGGACGGTTTATATATGCAGATGCAGAGCCCGCGCAGGTCAATACCGTATGCGTGCCGGACTGCTACTCGACAGTCACTGCAGCGGGCAGTGCCACACAACACACGGTACCACGCGGTGGGCTGGCTAGCTAGTTAATCAATCGGATAAACCTTATCTGTCGTCTGAAATCTCGTCACCTCTTCAGTTCAGAGAGGGACTGGACGTGTAGGCGCGCCTTTTTTTTTGTGTGTGTAAGGCGGTGTTTAGTTCATGTGAAAAGAGAAAAAGTAAAGTGAAAATGTCACACCGGACACTGTAGCACTTTTCGTTTGTTTGTGGTAAACATTGTCCTATCATGACCTAACTAGGTTTAAAAGATTCGTCTCGTCGTGTACATCAAAACCATCCAACTAGTTTTTTTATTTATCCACGTTTAGTACTTCATGCATGAGGAGAGAGATTTGATGTGATAGGTGAATAGTGAAGTTTGGAGAGAGAATTTTTGAAAGTTTGGTGATGGAATGGGGAACTAAACAGGGCCTAAGACTGTAAGGAGGAGGTCAAACCTGTAACCAATCGGGAGGGTTGCTGATTAATGTATTTACGTACCACTTTGGGGCAGTGGTATGATGATGGTACGTACGCTCACTTTGCTAGTAGTTTATTTGCTGCTACGCCTTCAGTAAACTGGCGATGATGGTTCGATTGCTTTCGTTTGCATCAGCTAATTACGGCCGTCAGCTGCTCACCTTTAGCTTTCAGATAAGCTAGTGATGCGGCGATGGGCCGATGGTCAAATAAAGCGGTGATGGAAAGAGGAGGTCAAGTTTTTTTTTGTCTGTGTTTGAGCAGGGCGATTTCCATTTCTAACACTGTTCACTGCACAATTCACTCGGAGATCTCCTGGGACTCCCACCGGAGATGAGAAAACCATCCATTCACTTTCTTCTCCAGAAAAAGAGATCAGACAAACAAAAAAATGTCAGTAATGTAGTTAGCAAGCAATAAACTACATAATCGGATAATATCAGGTTGTTTTTTCTCAGGTTTGTCCAAGTTTTTAAATGTAGCCATATGTAACTTTATTGATCGATCTTCTCTAACGTGGTACCAAAGTTTTAGAATGTTTCTAATTTTGGAGGCGGCGAGAAGGGGGCTGGAGGGGCGCATCATGTCCCAATGTTATATTTATGGGTGGGTGTAAGTGGAGGATGCGACCATAATCATGTTCTCTGACATGTTTGCGCGCCATCTTGCTATGAATCACTTTGCATTGTTGGACAAATGACGAGAACGTTGATGGACGCCACCAGTCAAGTTCAGAGGCCAAACGCTGGTCTAAGCATGAGCTCACCGACGCGCACCACTAAAGATTGATACCAAGAACACATGTTTCTTAAGATCAAGCTCATGTCAGCTTCGCCCCCAAAGGTCCTGCTCGGCTCCTAGGAGGCTTAGTAAAAGACAATTATTGTCTTCATCCATTCTCTTCCATGGCCACGAATGAGCCGGTAAGGGGCTTAAGCCCCCATACAGACATGGACCGCACTTGGTTTTGTAGCGTGACAGGGCGATGGTGTTAGGTCATTTTACCAAAGAAAACAAAACTAGTTGTGAATTTTCACCTTGATCAATTGCGCCTTTTGATCTTTGAATTTAGATTAATTTTCTTTGATTGGAACTATTCCCTCACCCGCCTATTTTCTAGCCCGATTGGAAACAATTCTTTGTTTAATCGGAATATTTATTTTTTATGATTGAAATAGTTGATTTATTTGTAGAACTATTCATTCTTTATGTCGCAATTGTTTCTATATTGTCTAAGAACAATTGGCTTCTAGCATAAACCAATTGACTTATCTATTGAAACATTTTCCCGTGTTTAACTTTTTCTCTAGTGCATTATTCCTTTTCTTAAAGTCAAAGCACTCTCCCTCTTTTCATTCCACCTAGGTTCAGTCAGGTGGCGAATCACAAGTTTAGTTACGGAGTCCGGAATGAGGTTGCTCTATACTCCCTCCGTTCTGAAAATATTGACGTTTAGGACAAGGTTTGGGTTAAACATCGGGAATATAAATCATCAATAACTTTTAAATTGTTGATTTTACAAATGTGAAAACTATATGAATAGATTTGTCTTGAAAAATACTTATACATATATCACTCTTTGATAAATATTTTTAGAATAACAAGAAGTCAAAGTTATGCTTTCAGACCGTGTCGCTGTCCTAAACGTCAGTTTTATCAGAATGGAGGGAGTATCATGAATTGATCTGGCCGGCCCAACTCAAACCAGAAGTGAGAACGGGCTAGTTCATGAACACAAGAATGAGGACAGTAATTGCCACCGACCAAGGAAAACTTTGTTCTCATCTCCGCACGGGCTGTGGACGGCGCGAACATCCGGTACGCGTGCTTCGCGGCCGCCGACCTCGCGCTCCCTGCCATGCCGATCGATCGGGCTGTTCTTCCGGGTCGCTCGCTGGCCTCAGCCTTCACCGTGACGCTTCGCTTCGCGGAAGGCCGCAACGCAACGCAACCGCCGATCTTTTCGCCGAGGAGGGATGGCGAGAGGGTGGTGGTGCGGGGACTAGGAGGGCAATGGTTTTGGAGCTTGTGCGGGGCTGGATTTTATAGGGGATTTGGAGGCCGGGGAAAGCAGTGGGTGCAGGGCTGCGAGAGTGACGAGAGGGACTGCAAGCGGATAAGGCTTGTTTCCGGAATGACGGCACTGCCCTCCGGCGGTTTGGCGCGCCACGGCCACGGGTTGCATACAGCTGCGCACGGCGGGACGGTGGGCGGCCGGCCGGCCGTGGGGCGGACTAGCACTGAGGTCGTGAGGGGTATGGTATGCCCACGCCAACGTTGGATCACACTTTTGTCACCGGCCGGCGATCTGGATGTGCTAACCTTGTGATCGCAACAGTGCGAGACCCATGCAATGATGCAAAGCAAAACCCCACCGGGCCAGACACACTGGTGTGCTGACCTCCCACCGGACACACATTTTTGTCACTTGTGATCTTTCTTTCTTTTATTTATTTTATTTTAAAAAAGAGACAACATGTCACCTCTCATCTAATTGTGCTAAAACGTCACCTAAAAGGATGTGCTAAACGACCTTTTCTCTCACTCCTTTTGTTCTTGGGTATGGGTATACCCAATAGACCGGTAAGCTGTGCATCCTCATTCAGAGATGATCTTGTTTGGTTCCAAGGACACAACTCTTGTCCATGTGTATTGCCGACATGACTTAAGCTTGTTTAGAGAGTTTTAATCCCTTGTCCTACATGATCTACCGTGAATGCACCCTATCGATCTCCAAACTATTGACATCTTGGTCCTCTTGAGAAGCTGAGAAATAAATTTAAATCCTACATTTCTATGAACTCCTAAGGTACTTGTTGAGAACACTTTACCAACCTACTGTACTTAACATATACTTTTAATCAATGTCAGTTACTTTCTCTGTTTTAAATTATAGTTTTTCTAAAGGTTTTTCAATGCATCTAGATATGCAATAAGTTGAAAAAATAAACCAAATTGTAATTGAAACGGAAGTAGTAAGCTATAGTCAAAGATATTTCATGCCTTTTAAATTATAAGGCGTTTTAGTTTTCTAGATACAATAATTTTATAGGGCGTGTTTGGTTGCTGTCTGCCAGGCAGCTCATCGCCCAGGCAGGCCCATCCGACCGCAGGCAGCCGAAATCGGACGCCTGGAGCTGCTGCCTGGCGCGGGCATCTTTCTCAGGGTCCGATCCAAACAAGCCCATAGTGTATCTAGACATAACGTATGTCGTAAAAGTTATATATTTACAAAAAAAAATATAACATAGGATGGTAGGAGAAGTAAATAAGAAGCAAAGCTACGAGATTTACCGTAAAAATTGGCACTGCAACTCCTTTTTCTACGAACAAGCACTGGAACTGCATTTCCATGGATAGAGATGACCAGGTGTGAGAAGTAAAAGGCGTGGGAAACTTTGATCGGGGTTCGTAATAACTGGTACTTGGGGACATGATAATTGGGCAGTTCCGGGATGCTATCGACGTAATGACAGGGAACAAAAATAATATTCCAGGGCCTCGAGCTTGTCGCTGCGCGCACGATGGCAGCAGGGCCCTCGCTAGCGTCCGTGCCCACCTTCAACATTTTTCTTCTTTCTAAAACTCGTAATTCCTGGCTCTAAAATTGCCGTATCAAGAAACATAATATTGCTGGATATGCAGCGTGAGGTTGTCACCAATTTTTTATTCATGGCCAACAAATGAAGATTTCATTTCCCTTCGATTTACTGCCACACAGTAAAGTCATTGTCACCTGAGTTTCTTTGATTCAAATGCTAATTAATACACACCAAATTGGACCGTAAATATCCCTGTCTATACGCACCAGATAATTTCCCCATCATCTCATAAAGAATTCGGTAACCTGTGCCTGTGGCAAGCTACAAGTGGTTTTTTCTAACTGCTGCATCCAAGTCAACTGTCCATAAGAAAATGATGTGAAGTTTCAATAAGAGTTTTGGAATTGGATTTGCCTGTTGGTTGAAGAAGACGTCTGTGGAACCGATGTGAAATGAGTGGCTTTGGCTTACTGGCAAGCGTGTGGGTCCCTTGCCTGCAAGTTCGTCCCCCTTTCCAGTAACTACTCTGGTCGCTTTCAATGACATCGAGTTTCCTCCTTTCTTATTTCCTCCACTTGTAACTCCATTGCCCAGTGAAGCAAGATCTGCAGAGCTCTCTGAACTGCTCCGGCAGAGTTAGAGGTGTGATTTGACTGATATTCAAATCCAAATAGAGGGCTCCAATTTATGTCCAACTAAAGCTGATACAGGTTGGCTTGGCTAGCTTGAATCCACGGAAAGAAAACCACACAAAAGGTAGGTATCAAGGAGTGCTTTTATTTCTTCTTGATTTCTCATGGACATAGTTTGATATTTGCAATCTTTCTTCAGAGATCTGAACCTTAAGCATCGACCCATGGCATCAGCAAGCTAGTGGACTGACAGCTACATGCTAGTTTCGACTCCATGATTTTTTTTGGGTGAAAATTTCTACTCCACGATTCTGCACCCTCACATAGTCACATTCAGCTTTGCAAACCTCCCTTTCTGAGATCTGAACTTCTCCAAGAGACCAAGAGCTATAAAGTGCAGAAGAACAACATAGGAGATGGAAGGGGTCATGGTGAGCGTTGCCACAGGGGCAATGAACTCCCTACTTGACAAGCTTACTGCGCTGCTGGGTAAGGAATTCAGGCTGCAGAATGGTGTAAAACGTGATATTGCTTTTTTGAAGGACGAGCTTAGCTGCATCAACGCTCTGTTGGAGAAACTGGCCAACATGGAGGTTATTGACTTGCAGATGAAGGAGTGGAGGAAGCAAGTGAGGGAGATGGCCTATGACATAGAAGATTGCATTGACGTGTACATGCACCAGCCATACCAACAGAGATCTAGTGGAATCATTGGATTCTTCCATTTATATGTTCAGAAAGTAAAGGAGCTGATAGGCCACCATGGGGTTGCTCAGCAGATAAATGAGCTCAAGGATCGAATTGTTGAGGCAAAGCATAGAAGGAAGAGGTACAAAGTTGACACACAGGTTGATCTTGGAACCAACAATGTGCTGCCCATTGATCCTCGGTTACCTGCACTCTATGTCGAGTCATATGATCTAGTTGGTATCGATATTCCAAGGGATCACCTCATTAACATGCTAGACGATGGGGAACAGTCGTTGAAGGTTATTTCAATTGTGGGACTTGGAGGATTAGGAAAAACTACCCTTGCAAATGAAGCTTATAAAAAACTTAGCTGCCATTTTGATTGCAAGGCTTTTGTGTCAGTAATGAAAGAGATAGTTTCATATGGGGACTGCATAAGACAGGACAATTTTCGGTCCGGTCTATGTATCTATATGTGATTAACCAGAATGCTCCTTTCTCTCATAAAGTGATATGGAAATTAAAGATTCCTCTTAAGATCAAGATATTCCTTTGGTACCTCCAAAGGGGTGTCATTTTGACAAAGGATAACTTGGCAAAGAGAAATTGGAAAGGCAGTCAGAAGTGTTGTTTCTGTAATTGTAACGAAACTATCAAACATTTTCTCTATGAATGTCATCATGCTAGGACAATTTGGAGAACTGTCTATATAGCTACTGGGCTAACCTCACCAAGATCAGTAGCCCATATGTTAGGGGGGTGGCTCTCTAATTATAATTTACAGGAGAAATCGTATTCTGGTTGGGGCGTCTGCATTATGTTGGGCAATTTGGAGATGTCGAAATGATCTAACATTCAAAAATTGCAAAAATACATCTTTTATGCAGGCTATATTCAGGGGAGCATATTGGCTGCGATTTTGGTCACTGCTGCAGCATGACGAAGAGACAAAGGAGACATTCAAGAAAGTGAGCAGAGCATTAGAGACTACGGCGATGGAGCTGTTCGCTTCTCATGGATGGAAACATAATAATAGACTTTGTCATACTTTATAATTTTTCTGTGTTCTCCCCTTGATTGACAATATGTCCAAAACTATGTAATAATTTTAAACGCTGTGTGCGGTAACGCAGAGGCGGGAAGAGACTTCCTTTTTCTAAAAAAAATCTCCGCACGGGCTACCGTGAACAATGCATCCCACGGAGCTTGGTCGAATTCGTTTGTCATGAAAGCCATCATTTAGCTTGATCAAGTTAGCAAGACCTATAACTTATATATAGCAACCTCTTGCTCCGTTTCTGATCCGCCGCTGGTACAAGGAAGTAAGGATGATCCTCGCCAGCCGTGCTGACTGTGAGCTACCGCTGTCAGAGCAGCTAAGCACGCACGCCTACACAAGTGACGGTGAGAGGTGAGCTGGGCCGCTGGCGCTGATTGCTCGGCGGCATCGGAGCGGGCCTCAGGACGGAAGAACAATTTTGGGCCTCAAGACGTCATGGGCGGCCATTTTGATTGCTGGGCTGTGTGCTTGGGTATCTCTGGTGCGTGGTAGCCCATAACGTGGCTGAAAATAAATAAGCCCAATGAATCAAGTTTTGGCCCAAAAACATATTTGTTTCCGTTCTCGTTGCCTGCAGGCTGCAAGACCTTCTCGTCTTCCCTGCTTGAGCAACCCGACCAAGGGCGGCCTCCCCTCCACCGCAACGCCGCCGCAACGGCGCTACTCCATGGGTCTGTAGCTGTTCTACCGTTCCTCTTCAATCCGCAGCCCCAATTCTTCGGATTCAAATCGAGACTTGAATCGGCAAACAGGAGGATTCAAGTCAGTAGTCGGGGTGTAAACAATTCACAGGATAAGATTCGCGGCAGATCGAAGTAACCAGCCGCCGCCTTCGCCGATGAGCACGGCGGCGGAGAAGAGCCCCGGCGGGGAGGACGAGGAGTCGGACCCGCGCGCGGAGGCGTTCCTGGAGATCATCGGCCGCGGCTCGTCACCGTCGCCACCTTCGCCTCCGTCTTCACCTCCTACTGCGCCCGCGGCAACTTCAAGGAAGCCGCCGCGGCCTTCGACGTCATGGGCCGCTACGGCCTCAAGCCCGACGCCGTCGCGCTCAACTCGCTGCTCTCGGCGATATGCCGCGTCGAGGGCCGCGCACAGACCGCCCATGACGTGTTCGAGCGCATCAAGGCCACCGTGCCGCCCGACGCCGACACCTTCGCCATACTGCTCGAGGCGTGGGAGAAGGAGGGGAACGCGGAGCGCGCCAAGACAGACTTCGGCGAGATGGCCGTCCGCATCGGCTGGGACGCAACCAACGTGCCAGCGTACGACTCCTTCCTCTCCACGCTCGTACGCTGCGGTGAGTTCAGCGAGGCGCTCAAGTTCCTGAATGTGATGCGGAGCAAGGGCTGCTTCCCGGGGATCAAATTTTTCACCCACGCCATGGATATTGTTGTCCACAAGGGGGATCACGTCAATGCCACGGCCATCTGGCAAATTATGGTCTCTGAAGCTGGCATCGTTCCCAATTTCTCAATGTACAACGCCATGATTGCTCTCTGCTGCAATGTTGGTTACCTGGACTTTGCCCTTGGTATGCTTGATGAAATGCCCCTAAACGGTGTCTTTGCAAATTCTGTCACGTATAATGCCATACTGGAGGGGTTCATCAAGCACCGCAAGGCTCGCGAGGCTGAACGTTTCCTAAAGGAGATGAGCAAGAACGAGCAACTGCCTACTGCCTCTAACTGTGCTGCTGCTATCCGCTTGTTCTTTAAGGAGTTTGACCCGTCAGCAGCAATCAACGTGTGGTGTTGTGTTGTGGAGCACAACATTATCCCTGCTGAGGACTCTGCTAGAGAGCTAATAGCAGGGCTGCTTGACTTTGGCAGGTTAGATGAGGTGAAGAAGCGTGCTGATGAGATGCTCGACATGAGAGTTGAGTTGTCTCAGTCCACCATTGACAATATGAAGCGTGCGTTTTTTAAAGCTGACAAGCACCAATCATATGACCAAATTGCAAGAAGGCTGAAGCGACGTTAGCTACACATGAATGGTTTCATCAGCTGGTATGTCTTCTTCTTCCATATGGGTGTAATTGATTGTGTCAGTGAATGCCGTTGTTTGTGTGTGATTGCTGGTCATCGTTGATCTTGTGCCATCCACTTCCTAATTAGGCCCCAGGACATTTTTTTTTCTTGAACTACCAAGTGGTATTATTAGACTACCAAATTCTTGTATGTGTCAGTTCTTTGTTGCTCTTGGCTGGTTCTGCGCTCCTTGTTTTGGTAAATATAGTCCCTTGACACAATTTAGGGCCTACAGAAAGGGCCATAACATGTTGGCCTGTTCCTTTCATTCCCTTTCACCTCTTTACTTGCCAAGACACTGAATGTTTGTTCCTTTTCCCATTATTTAAGGAATATGGGGAATCACGCAAACCTTTTGAGGAACTTGAATGGAGAAAGATTTGACACACTTGATTTGCTTGATATAGCTTGTTACCCCACTTTCAATCTAATGATTCCATAGCTTTGTCCTTGTTTTGTGCTTAGCCATTTTTCTCTCAGATAAACGTCCATCACTAGTTGTCCTGGTCTTGTGAAAATCGCGTACATAGCAATTCTGATTAGGGCAATAAGAAAGCAATTCATGATGTGATTTAATTCTCCTATGACCAACTCCTTATTTTGCTATTTTGGCATAGGTGAGCCAACTCATATTGTATTTGCAATTAGCCAAACTAACATAGCAGTCAAATATGAGATTCTTAACCCTAAAGCTTTCAAGATTTTCTTTCTTTGCCATACTCCGGACTTGAAACCGAGAGGCATTGTTCTATGTGCTATATTATTTTGCGCTCCTTGTACCCTACATAGTAGTTTTTTTTTTCTAAATGCTTATGGTCCTAATGGAGAAAGATTTCATTGCAATATAAAGCAGGGGGGTTCTGTTGCTCATGATATTGATGTATGCTTTTATGTTCCTTCCATGTGGGCACTAGTGCCTCTTGCCATGTGTTCAGGAACAAACCTCTTGGTGGTGTTTGGATAGACCCTGGGTTAGGGATAGGGATATGAGAGAGGATACATCTGAGTTGGGTTTGGATTAGGTAAATAAAAATATATCCTTTCCCATGTTTGGTTTCAGCTGAATCGGGCATTAGGATATGCTCTAAAATAAAAGAAATAAAATCACCCATAAACTTGGCTATGCCAGAAGCCGAATTGATTTGGGGGGTTGCAGAAATATTGTATCCTTTATTCCTCTCTCTTCTCAACCTAAAGCAATTAGACATTCACACGCAAAAAAGAAACTGAAAAAAAGTAGCAATTGAATCAGCAGAGCCACAAATCCAAACAAAGATCTGCCAGGCTGCAGCACTTCAGGCCTAAGTGACGTCTCAGCAGCGCTCGTAACCCCAGAAGCGAACTCAGCGGCATGTGTCGCACCAAGCAACGAAGGTAGCAACAGCGGGGGGAGGAATTAGTCTCGAGAAGAGCGGTGGCTGGTGTGGTGGGGCGGGAGGGGGGAGTTCCGTGTTCTAGATGGATTAATCTGCAGCAAGCAGATGATCTACTATTCACGAGCTCACTTGATTCGGATGGACAGGAGCGCCATGAACCATGGTGGTGTGACTCGTCGCCGCTCGGTCGCTAGGCGGTGGGGCCACCGGTGTCCATCACTCTTAACCCGGTCCATACCCACACCCCCTGCTGGGTTATGAACGGGAGTATATGAGTTGGTTATATCCCGTTCCCAGACACTCCTCTTTTCCGTAACCCGAAAGCCAAACATGGGTTTAGGTATGACAGAGGCCCCATATCCCATTCCCACACTGTATATCCCATTTGCCAAACGCCACCTTGATTCATTCATTAGGTCTGTTTGCAATTTTTTTGATGTTTCCATCCTGGAAAGTTCAATGGATAGTGCAAATGGGCTAACAAGAGAGAATTTAGTGACCTGCAGGTTTCAGTTGGGCGTCATCTAGGATTTGATTAGTGTGCTGCTACACTCTCTGACTGTTGATCTTTTGTCAGTCCTTTGTGCTCCCACACAACATTGTGGAATTACGTCAACAATTACCCCATATAATAATTATCCCTTTCTCTCTTCCTCTCCCCCCCAGAACATTTTCTTGAAATTATCAAGAATATTAACTGACGACAATGGCAACAAAGCCTTTTAGTCCCAAACAAGTTGGGGTAGGCTAAAGTTGAAACCTGACTGAACCACCAATGAAAAAGGAAAAATAGAAAGAGAAAAGTAAATATACAGAAGCCATCAATAGTTACCAATTGAAGAGAAATTTGTTTGTTTTCTGCGTTGTTCTTAAGGCGGTATGGTGTCCTGTGCCCCCTTGGTATGCCTTGTCGCCTACCTGACATCTTTAGAACGCTGTTTTTTTTGTGTCCAACACAGCCACCATATATGTGGCTGTAGCAGTTTTATGGATGTGCACGCATGCCTGTACTACTTCCATATTGATTGTGGTATGCTCTTAACTCATGGTCACTTTGAATACTTTATGGCCTAGTTTTAAAGCTAGACTTGGTTGGTGGTTCAAGCAGAAAACAATTCTGAGTTGTGTCCCTAGCACTAACTGGCTTTTGTGTTTGATACGAAACAGAGCGCCCTTAAATTCGAGTTATGAGCCTTTTTTTTTACTGGATTGAAGAACCAGGGACTAAAGGTCTGACTAGTACAATGGCTTTACAAATTGGGCTCAGATTAGCTAGTTGTTCACTTTGTTCGTAATGAACTAAGAATCTTCCTACAACCAACAAGATGATCATGTAAATTACTGTAGCATAGTAATCGTCCTTTGTGTTTACTAGGTTCTTTTTTTGAGAGTGTTTAAGCTGCTTATCTAGGATGGAAAATTAGTCTCTCTTCTACATGTTTAGATTTACTCCATTCCTACCTAGACCTCTAGACTTATCCCTCAACCATACTCAAATCTCCTGTAAGACATACTTTTTAGTTTTTAGTGATTTGTTGCATGGTAGTTAATCTTTGCGAACACTCACAATTTCTTGTGTCCAACAGTCAAAGCCACTCAGCATAATTTTGTGCAGCAAATGTGATCTTAAGGGCCTACAAGAAGATCCTCTAAACTTTTAGCAAGGATATTTAGAGGATCTTAACGGAGATAGCCGAAGATGGCGAAATATGAGGCAAAAGAGACGTATTCAGTCTGAGTCATGGCAAGTGTCATATGTCCCACTCGGGGCAAGGTTGGGCTTCCAATCCATGACCATGGTTCGAGAATCTTAGGTCAAAGGTTCTTTCGAGACACTGTCGTCTTGAGTTGTGGCAAAAGGACGAGAAAGGGAAATAGGGTAGGTTAGCCACCTCTTCTAATTCGTTGGCTACCATGGTTGTTCATAACTGAATATTGCATGGTTATCGTCGTCACTTTGGATAAGGAATAAAGAAAGGACAAGCAATATGCAGTGGGAGGGTGAGGCAAGGGAGGCAACACGAGTTAAAAGAGGTGACAATTGCACTAACGTGGTGAAGACATACTCAACCAAGAGGAGAGTAGGCAGTAGAAAGCATGAAAAAGGGATGATAAGTTTTGTTGGACCCATTTCCCATCTTCCAATGGTTCCATGGACGTGGAGGAAGGGGATGTTAGTTGAGGTGTTATGGCATGGGCCAGACATAGAAAACGAGGCCGCCAACACATACATGCTACTTTTGGGACGTAACCACTGATCAACTAGCCTTGGTTACACCATGGTTCTCGACCAGTTAGATGGGGCTGTGTAACATTGCGGAGTGGGCAATGCCTTAATAAACTTGTAATTATGTTTGATGTACCGATGGAAACCTGAGAATTCCGAACTACGAGAGCTGATAGAACCACACTCCTCATGGTTGTACGTCGACAATTGTGGGCCCGTGAAACGTGATTGAAGTTTGACCTTTTGCGGCGACCATGAATTGTGGCAGCAGCAAACAATAGAGGGAGCCACGTTCCTGTCCGCCTCTGGAGCCAAGCTACATGCGGTGCGTTCCCTCAGGGAGCCAAGTCGACTGAGGCCCGTGAGGATGACCTTCGTGCCATGGTGTGTGAAGAGAAGGGGCCGAGCAACATCGCGGATTTTCAGGACGCGCTTCAAGGAGCCAAGAGTTGCTCACAACCCGTTTGATCAAGTGTATCAACCAAAGTTGCTTCAAGGAGCCAAGTCAGCATGCAACGTCACCATGACAAGCCCCAAGTGGAGGCGTATGGACCTAGGTGACACTTTAAAAGTTTACGAGGCCGAAAATCCACTTTCAAGTTGATGGAATGGACCCACGGTGCATTTAGCTCAATTTTGATTATGTAATTGTTAACTATCTTTATGAAAGAAACATTCATGCTTCATTGTCTTTTCCCATTGGCCCAACACATCATTACAGTCACCTTCCAAGTCATGAACTAATGCCTTAAAGAACACCACATGCATATTTGGTTGGGTGCAATGCTCTCCCTGCCAATACATTTTTGGCAGTTGCTTGGTTTGACGTCCATGTGTTGCGCACATTACCATTGCCCATATGAAGGTGAAAAGACATTGCGTCATTGCGGGACTTTGACCATGCAATGTGGGCACAGACCAAACATGCCCTACTACAACCTATGTTTTAAGCCACCCACAATCCTCATCCTTTAACACGATCAAGCTTGGTTTGTGGTGATTGTACTTTGACACCATTATCGCATGCTATTGAGAAGGATCTTAATGCCTCCATCTCCTATCCCTGAACGCCGGTCCGCTTTTAAAGCTGCTTGTAGGGATGTTGATAGCACCGATTTATGTTAGGTGAACAAATATGGGGCCTCCTTTGCTCCAACAAGGCTATTAACGGGGTAAACCCTAGTGGGTATAGTGGGGTTGAGGATGTTCTTCTACCCTACCTCTAGGGGCTAGGGCCCTTACCTATGACATGTCGTGACTCTAGTCATGTCGTAGAAAAGATAGAAGGATGCTCATCTTGTGTAATTTTGTTAATGCCCCAATATCCTCATATTTCTTGTATTTTTTGTGTCGCCATATATGGTCTTGTACCTTATTCTCATTTTAGAAATTTAATTGCACCCCATGCAACATTCAATTTGTAACGGACTCATTGGGTACCTAATGCTCACGGGGATGGGGATGTGGGCAGGGCTCCTCTAGTAGGGTGAGGATCTTTAGGGGTCCGTAGCTGGTTGTCATAGCAATCAACCATCAAACAGTAATGCTATTTTCTATATCCAAATTACTATCTATATCTAGCATATACGATTCCCCTTATAATATGTGGTATAAATATTATCTCGTTTGCCAAATATGGCTTGGATTTGATGGGACCAATGCTATGAAACTTGGCCTTGTTGTGTTTGGTTTGAAATTCATGTTGGGTCAAAATGGCTGAAAGATCCATTTGTTCTTGTCAAGACTTTAAATGCTTGGAAGGGGACGGACATGTGGGCAGCCTTGGTCCAGTGTGGTACTTGCAAGATTGAAAAGTGTCTTCAAAACCGATTTTAATTGTTAACTTCAATGTCAACTTTTAATTTATGGAACCTTGGATGGTTAATATTCCGGTCTACTCCTGGAATAATGTTTTTTTTTTAGAATTCCAGGGATGAACCCTGCTCCATATTGCATTTCAAAAACAGGGCCAAAGTTTTAGCCTTCAGTCTCTGAAATAATACTGTTAACGGTCATGAAAAACGTTTGCTACTGTCCAACTATTTGTTTCAAATTTCCTAAGGGTTGGTGCAACATCAGTTGTTTTTAATTATTGAATCTTAATGTCAACCAACTTAAGAAAACTTGGAAGGTAAGTATTGTTGACTATACTGTTAATGGTAATATAAACCTTTGCTATCCTTGAACTAGTTTTGCTGTCCTCAATTTCCTAAGCGAGTGTGCAAATATTAGTTGATTTTAAAATATTATCGAAACTTTCCTAACAATCCAACTATGTGCTGACCTATTTTTCCAAGTGAACAAGGAGAAATCCCCAAACCTTTATTTGAACCAGTTCTTTTTGCACATTTCCTTGCAACTATGGCATTTGGCAATTCATTTAAGCATACAGCATTAAGTTTCACATTAACATGTGCAGAAACTCTGGGGCTCATGGGGTAGAAGCTTAATTGCCTGGATCTTTGTAAGTTTCTGATTACCCTACCTTCTTGATAACTTGGAACTACTCTGATAACAAAAGCAGCGCAAGGGATGTTATTGTAGCTTTTGTGGATCCTCCCACCCCATTTTTGCTAGACTTTGGCTGGTCACTGATTCTGGTATAAGGGGGCTAGTGAGACTGGCATCTCGTTTCTTTCAGGACTCCTGTTATTAAAATCAAAATCGGCCTCTTTATGCACTGTAATAGGCTTTCTGATTATCAGAATATTCTTGGTTGTCATGCACCTGTTCTAAACTGCTGATATCCTCTACCCGTGTTCTTGTCTGAATTTTCATACTACTATTTTCATGGAGGAAGGTTTTAGGTCTGTCTTTTTTCCTGAAAAAAATGGTATTGATATTCCAAGCTTTGGAGTCGGGCTCTTTATTTTTCCTTAGAGATCACTCATTCATCCAAAAAAATGTGGCAACTCATTGGGCGCCTCTGAAGTTTGCATTGAAATTCTGTATATTCTGTGTCCGAGACCTACTCCGTTGGCACACAATTATCTGATTGCTACAATTGAGTTTTCCCACCTTTGAGTGGCTGATTTCTTTGGGACGGGAAAACTGCAGCCGTCATATGGATAGCGTACGATGCTGCAATGTCAACAGGATCTGGCTGTCTATATATCATATATGTACAACGAAATTATCCCGTGTGATCAAAATGAGCTGAAGAAGCGAATCTATTGCGCAGCGTTGACAGCGCAGCGCAGTTGCAGAAAATCGGCGTGAGTAGGACCCGAGCCGTCCAGCTCATTTCAACCATGAAGGCCTATAAATTATGCAGGGGTGCCAGCGTCACTGCGTGATTGCTCTGTCTTGTTCTTTTCGCTTATACTAATCTGATGGCCGTAGTGCTTCCAGGTGTCAGTGTGTCACCCTTGCGCGGGCTCCATGACCAGATGTGTGTCTCCCGTTGCGGGGAGAGTCACAATTGGTGAACACTGAACATGATAGCAAAAGAAAAATGAGGTGAAACTCGAGCCTCAATCCCTGTGCTGGAATCTCGTGGAAGATGGGACGAGATCACTGGGCGCTTCCCTTTCTGTCTCGTGCTGTCGTTGTCTTCGTCCACGAAAAGTGTCACCGGATGTTCTGTTCACCGGCGGCACAACAACGGCAGCCACTGATGAGCTCTGCAGAGGGTTCGATTCTTATAGATCTGCAGTTAGAGACTCGTTTCACTCCGTGATTTTGAGCCCGTGCTGCGTGCAGTTTCTGGACAGAACTTGGTGTGGCCCGGTGAAAAGCAAGGGAAAAGGGTTTTCCAAATACAGTGCTTGATGCAACTTGCGCAGGATTGCAGCAGTTTGGATGATTCAGGAGAGTGCTATGATATGACCCCATGACAGGGCCTAATAAGCTGTGCTGCAACAAATTCGTACGCCCTTTTCGTCTCAAAGAAATGAGGGGTACCAGCCAATGCTGGCGCACGATACGACATTTAGGTTGCACCTAATCAGGCTTGCTGATAGCAATCTTAATTAGGTGCCAGCCACCAAGTGGTTCTTGCGATGTGCCTCTGCGTGGTGCTTGGTTGTCACTGTTATCTATCATTGGCAACCAAACTGCTGATTGAGCAGCTCTCCATTGGTGGAGAAGCACACTACGTTGCCAGGCAAGCGATAGTTTAAACGATTTTTTATGCAGCTATTGTGATTATCCGGCAACTAAGTACATCCTCCATCCAGCAGTGGAAAACAGAGAGGTGTAGAAACTCCCTGAATTCCAGAACTCTGAAAACTTGCAAGGCCCTTGAGCACAGAAGTCGCTGGTCTCTGCCGCAAGCATAGCAGGTGCATGCATTAGCCACCGTCCACTTCACGGTTCACACTTGACACTGATGAGCCTTACGCCTGTGCCTCCATCATCGTTGATCAACCCATTCTCTTTTTTTTTTGTCGAATACGTGGGAGATCCGCATATCTTTGAATTAAAGAAGGTGAGTAATATGTTACAAGAGATTGCTTAGATTAGCGCATTAGGAAACCATCCCAGGTCGCAGCCTCGGGTACCTAGAGCAACTACTCACAAAAGAGACAACCGAATTCCTTTGCACCCGCGAGGATCCACAGGTGGGCTTGATCCCTGATGCCGGCGAGCACACCTGCCGGACTACTGGTGATGTTCCGGAAGACCCTAGCGTTGTGCTCCTTCCAAACTTACCAAGTGGTCAGAGCAAATAGAGAGTCGAAGCCCTTCCTCTTGTCGACCGGCACGAGCGAACGCAGAGAAGTCCACCAGTCAGCAAGTGAGAGGTCGGTGCGCGGCAATTGCATCACCCCTAGGCGTTGCTGAATGAAGCTTTAGGGATCAACCCATTCTCACACTCAGACACGAAACACACGCACATCAATCGTCGCTGAATGAAGCTCAGCCATTGATTAAAATTAGCCAACCTCCCCGTATTAGGCAGAGCCACCGGTTAGGCTCTCGAATTTTCTAACGATGATGAGCGCTTTAGTCGGTCGCGGTCGGCAAAAATTATAACCCAGAAACCTCCCCAGCCAGACGCTCTGCTCCGGGGGGCCTTATCCCTGACGAAGAAAACCACTAAACAAATCCAATCACGAAGCAGCCCCCTGTTCCTGTCACGAACCACCACAGCCTCACTCTAGCTCCCCATCACTCCCCTTAAATACCTCGCCTCGCCTCGTCTGCTCGTCACAGAGCTAAACAAGCTAGCCGATCAGCAGCAGCAGTGAGCTTGCATTGGTGTGATCGAGCAGAAAATGGCCAAGGACATCGAGGCCGCGGCGGCGCCGGAGGGCGGCGAGTACACGGCCAAGGACTACAGCGACCCGCCGCCGGCGCCGCTGATCGACGCGGAGGAGCTGACCAAGTGGTCCCTGTACCGCGCGGTGATCGCCGAGTTCGTGGCGACGCTGCTCTTCCTCTACATCACGGTGGCCACGGTGATCGGGTACAAGCACCAGACGGACGCGGCGGCGTCGGGCCCCGACGCGGCGTGCGGCGGCGTCGGCGTCCTCGGCATCGCCTGGGCCTTCGGCGGCATGATCTTCATCCTCGTCTACTGCACCGCGGGGGTCTCCGGCGGCCACATCAACCCGGCCGTCACGCTGGGGCTCTTCCTGGCGCGCAAGGTGTCGCTGGTGCGCGCGCTGCTCTACATCATCGCGCAGTGCCTGGGCGCCATCTGCGGCGTCGGCCTCGTCAAGGGCTTCCAGAGCGCGTACTACGACCGCTACGGCGGCGGCGCCAACGAGCTCAGCTCCGGCTACTCCAGGGGCACCGGGCTCGCCGCCGAGATCATCGGCACCTTCGTGCTCGTCTACACCGTCTTCTCCGCCACCGACCCCAAGCGCAACGCCCGCGACTCCCACGTCCCCGTAAGTAGCTCGCTTGACACTGCTTCAGCTCGATCATCACGTTCATGACTTCATGTTCTTCGTGCATGTTGTCAGTTAGTACCAGATGATCATTTTGGCACGCTGCTGCATGCACGGCCACAGACGAATTTGTGGCGCGCAGTAGTGGATAACGATGTTTGAGATATGAGTTTGCTTCTTTGCTGCATGGAAACGAGATATATGGTAGGAATATTCGTTGATCATTAGTGGAGTGGTTTGGCGTCAGATGTCGCTAGCAAGTGTAGCAGCTACGAGTACAGCAGCTGTGAGGTGGCGATTCGCAAGCGATTAGCATTTGATATGTATTCTTTTTCTGGACATAGGACATATAAAGGTACCAAATATATATTAATTGAAGTTTCCAGTGATGTGTGATAGGTTTACATGTTTGTCTTCGTTTAGATTTGGTGAGCCATCGCTTTAAAGCTAGGGCCTTCATATATGAAAAATATATACTCCCTCCGGTTTGGTAAAGGAAGTCGTTTTAGACAAGATTTGAGTCAAACATTGGAAATATAAATCATGAATAACATTTAAGTCATTAAGTTTGAAAATATGAAAATTATATAAATAGATTGGTTTTGAAAATTACTTTTATAAAAATGTATATATATAACTTTTTCAAGAAATATTTTTATAGAAAAATGAAGTCAAAGTTGTGCTTTAGTGACCGTGTCGCTATCCTAAACGACTTCTTTTACCAAACCGGAGGGGTACAATAGTCTTCTTGTTGCGTGGTTTTGAACCTCTCCCTAGATAGGTTTGTTGCCTGCTTAATTATCTTTAGAGCCTTAGGAATACTCATATTAAATGCTTTAAAATGTAACACCAGCTATAACTGCTTTAAATTTGATTATCATCTTGCATAATTAAAAGATGATTCTCCTGGAGTTATAGTAATAAGTAGCATTCTTGGAACCTGGAAGCAGATACTAGATTGGAACATGAGCCGGCGTTTTTCTTTCAGAATTTTCGATTCAGAGCAATAGACATGTACAGCCATCCGCGTGTTTACCATCATAACGTTGTGCACTGTCTGCTTTGTTCATCAGGTGCTTGCTCCTCTTCCAATTGGGTTCGCCGTGTTCATGGTCCACCTTGCCACGATCCCCATCACCGGCACCGGCATCAACCCGGCCAGGAGCTTGGGCGCCGCCGTGATCTACAACAACGACAAGGCCTGGGATGACCACGTACGTCCTACACACTTCCTGCTTCTCCTACTTATAATTAAAGTGCTAATGGTTTCATGTCAAAGAAATTAGTAGCGCTAGTGGCTTACAGCATGGCCGGTCACTGTCACCTACAGTCCCAAGCTTAACAAATCAAACAAAACTATTGCGATGCTTCGTTCTCAGCCGTAAGCTCACTAGTGGTAGAAGGAACATAAGAGATTATTTTTGTAACAGACAAAAGGCTCAGGAAGTCAGGATAAGGCTCAATGATGATGATCACTTAGTTAATTAAACTGATCAGCAGATGTCACCCCGATTGATTACTATTCCGTTTTTTAGTACGCTAGACTATGTACTACTCACATTTTCAGCCACCTGATTAAAAAAACACATTAAATCAAAACACGAAGCCTAATCTCTTGGCAACAACGACCCTCCAACCTAACTAGAGACGGCAGCCCATGTACCTAATGCTAGCTTGTCGTGCTACTATTGAACACACTGATCGGTCATATATACACCATTTGTAAAAAAAAACATAATAATAACCATCGTCGTCGGCATGGAAATGGAATCACAATCACTTGATAAGTTTGTCGTATCAGCTGAGACGATATGTGTCACATAGCTCACCCTGTCGTGTGATTGCATTGTTGCAGTGGATCTTCTGGGTGGGCCCATTCATCGGCGCCGCCATCGCCGCCGCGTACCACCAGTACGTGCTGAGGGCCAGCGCCGCCAAGCTGGGCTCGTCCGCCTCCTTCAGCCGCTAGATCGACGGCCTCGCAATATCGGAGGCGTGAAATGTAGATATATCAGCGGCCGGCCGTCTCCTGTTGTCCACATCTCCTGAATGCTACGACGTGATGCGTCGTTGGTTGCTTTCTGCTAGTGATCATGCATGCTTAATTATGATATGCGTGTCCTGTATTTCGGAGTCTGCTTGCTTTTTTTTTCCCATCCAAGCTAGTGTGATTGTGCCGTTTTTTATATCAGTGTACAACAAAGTGGGCAAAATGAAAAAAAAAATTGTATGCATGTGAGTTCTAAGAAGTACTTGAATTGATGCTTTTGGTCCAATATTACTCCGCGCCCTTTTATAAAACTGCGAGCAAAACGGAAACTGACCAGGACATCGTCGTCTTCTTCCTCTGACTCCTACGGTGGTCGGTGGACGACGACCCGTCGACGGCAAACAAGCGGGCGAGCGCGGCCAGCCGGCCGGCCCGGAGGCTCCTCACAGTCTCTGGTTTACGGATAGGCATGAGCCTTGAGAATCGCCACGGCAGATGTAAACTGTCGGGCCGTTCTGTTGGTGTCATCGTCGGGCGGGCCGGGGAGCCGAACCTGCCGAGGACGTGGCTTTCACAACTTTTTTTTAACCACAGTAGATGATATGCGAAGTTCAGCTTCGATGGAGTGAAAGAATAGGTAAAGTAACACATCTGCATAGCATAGACGAGATAAGTAAAGTAGCTCATCCGATCATCTTATAAAATATTGAATCAGATAATTTAAAATGTTGAATTGGTATCCGTTGATTTTTAAACGGTTATAAAAAATATTGAAAGATGTATTGAGCGGGGACAATTTAAGTGAGGCAGGAGCAACCTAGGTGAGGTGGTTATCTGGCCACCCTAAAAAATATCGAATCGGACACGAAATATAGATCAGATTTTGCGGACTATTTAACCAGTTATTAAAAATGTTGAATGATATCTGCCACGGATGGCAATGGATTATAATGATCGAGCTAAATGAACTAATTGAGCTTAGCTTCAAGGCCATCGTGACTTCAGTGCGGCCCATGATGTCTGCAGCCTCGACATGTTCTTGGGCCAAAGGGAGTAGAGAGCAGATAGAAGAAGACGATAGACGACCATGAGATTTTTGATCGACTGGCCCGCGTGCTCGGCCCACCAGAATCCAGACGTGGGCCTGCACATTTCTCCTTCGTCGCTGTCACGGTGTCGCCGCCCTGCATTCATCATCGTTCCTTCCTCCAAACCGACCCCAAATCTCAATAATCCCAATCAACGCTACGCCACCAAACCCCGACAATCCCAAGAGCTCACGCATCTCCTCGCCGTCGTCCTCGCCCTCGCCCCGTCCCCGCTCCCCAATCCCGTCAACGCCCCCGAGCCTCGAACGGCCATCCTCACGCCGGCGGAGAAGATGCACCTGTGGCCGTCGCTCCGGATCCGCGACTCGTTCAAGCACGGGTACCTGCAGAAGCTGGAGCTCAACCTCGGCCACATGAAGCGCGAGCAGCGGCAGCGCCAGGGGCAGCAGGGCGAGGCCCAGGAGGACCAGGAAGGCAAGGCGCCGCTGCTCGAGGACCGCTCGCCGTCGCCGCCGGGGTCCGTGCTGGCCGGCGCGCTCGAGCTCGCCTGGGACGCCGTCTTGCTCTTCACCTGCTGTTGCTGCTGCTTCTGCTGTGGAGGTATGGGACGCGGGCTCCTATATTCGGTTACTCTGTTTGGTTTACCATTTGTTATTTTATTGTCAAAAGGGCTAGCCATTTCTCCTGGAATCACTTACGTTTGGACCTGGCGCTTTATAAATTATAATTAAGCTTTGCACTTAGTATAATAGCACCTGCAGAATAAAACATTGATTGATCCTCAAGAAATTGTCTGCCAGATACAAGCTCCTTTTTACATAGTAATAAGAAATAAGTTTCTCAACAAGTATGTATATAACAGTTCGCATTGAAGGCATAATTCTTCTAGTATTCTTCGAAGAGAAATACACAATTTATCTTTACAATTGATCACTCTCAAATTATAAATTTAGCATGCTGATTTAATAATCCTCATTCATATGCAAGTGCAACTTGGATGACGTGAATAAAACATTTTGTAGTCAACAAAGTTTTATATGCAGAAATCTCATTATGAATAATCTATCCCTAGCAGAAACTTCAAAATGATGACAGAGTTGGTATTCTTAGGACTATATTCTTAAAGCAAAAGTTTTAGCAAAAGAAAAATGAAGAGAAATGGGAGGGAGTTGTGGAAATGGATTTGAATAGATGAATTCTCTGTGAAACAGTGGGCACTAAGGATATGTGACTTAGTAGTTGTAGTTGATAATTTGGTAGAAAATGGGGGCCATTGATTTGCTTTGGTGTGGCCTGTGCTGCATCTCATGCCGGTCTTTGTCTGTCATAAGGATGATATTGAGGCGTATTTGATGTCTCACTTCTTTTTATGTGTTGCAGCATTGATCTCCTCATCTGTTAAACTTGGTTCCTGTTTTTTGTGGACCCTTTGGGTCGGTTGTGATTATATTTACAGGCAATAGTGAGGATATGCCATTCCCACTCCCCTCCGGGTTTCAGAATATGACTCCATGTCTCACAGACAATAGCTGCTAGTGGCAGAACTGAGCTAAATATTTTGCACTGTTAATCAGTAGTATCTATTGCCACCGTTGCAGCTTGTAGATTATTCTCACTTATATTCATTTGTTCAAATAACTAAAGTTCTTCCAAGTGTTTTCTAACTGCTGGTACTCCTGAATCCTTGTGGAACAAATTCACACTAGAGAAGTAGCACAGTATTTTGATCAACAGGATTTAGTTCAGCATGTGTATCAGATTTTAGGTGACATACAAGGTTGCTATTTGAGGTTCGCGAATTACTTTCCAGTTTTATGGCCCACCATTTATGTATTCATTTAGCTAGTGTATTTCCACAGGACACCAATGAACTCATTATGGACTTCTCTAAGGGAAAAATTTGGAAATCAATTTAGGACACCTTGTTTCATGATGTGATTAGGTCAATTTTGAACCATTATCTGTTTCAAACCTTTTCATCACTCTAGGGGAACGCAGGTCAAAGTACACCTAGATCAATGAAAGAATCAGCTCTACTGAACATAGTAGGTATAAGATCAAGAATTCATTTAGGCTTCTATAGAAGTTGTACCTTGGTGGATCAAGTTGAAAGGATCTTAACAGTATATACATAGCCTGAAAGTGTCTATTCGTGATTTATTTTAATCATTTCATATTTTCCATGTTTTCCTTTTGACACAAGTAGATAACTACTGCTAATCAGTGGACACACTGCCCTTTTGCTCCTTGAAACTGCACTGTTTTGTTTTTGGCCCTCAAGTAATAAGATTTTGCAGACTATACGCCATGCCATATCGCCATGTCCTTTTCTCTTTGATTCAGAAATCTGTCACATGCCTTCTGCTCCCCATACAATTCTATTTTTTACTGGTTCTAACTTCGTCATTCATTGATTAATGTACCAGCTTGTAGCGACGAGGAGGATCACCCGACTGCCCGCTGACAAGCGGCATCAGAAGCCTGAGAATTCATCAGTCAGGAAAAAACAGATAATTTATAGACTGTAGTAAATTGCAGCCACATAGTTTCATGTAGTTTTGTACATATGGTTTGCGGTTGTTCTTTGATGCGGCCCGTAGATGTCGCTGGCAAATGGAGGAGAAAGATCCTTTCAATTTCTTTCTCTAGGAAAACCCATTGTGTAGGCTTGTTCATCGTGTAATCAGTTGTATCTGTGCTCAGGATGTATGCAATTGCTGTTCTTAGCCCTCTGCCTTCACCGGCATGACTGCTAAACGCCCAAAATTCTCCCGATTTGCGCTAGCGCGTGTTAGTACTCGCTCATCTTCATCATGTTGTTTTACTACGTACCTGTTAATTAGCTCACTATACAAATTGCTTTAGCTGTGGTTTCTGAATTCTGTAGTTTGTGCCAGGAGCCCAGGGCTGAGGAAGCCCGTGGTTGCTCCATGCCTCCATTGATCCTTCCTCAATCGGATAAGGTGAGAGAAGCTGCATGCCCGCAACCATGGCGGCTCATCGATTTATATAGCGTAGCGGAGCGCGTCTCTCGCCGTTTCCTGACGCTCCGTGTCGCGTGGTCAGGCTACAGCGAACGCGAGCAAACATCTCGGAAGACCAGCAGCGTGCGCCGCGCGCGTCCCGTCGTGTCGTGTCGCGACGCGTCCCCTCCACGAACAACATGGCGACGTCGTGTCGCGCCCGCAGAACTCGGTGCGCGCGGGGGAGCCTCGCCATCCATCGCCGAGCACACACGCAGCAGCTTCGCGGACACCCGCGCCTGCGGCAGTGCTCGCCGGCCCGCCGTCGTCGCGGCCGCGCGGCCGCGAGGCGCCGCCCCCCGCGGCCGATCGCCGGGGCGCCGAGGACGACGACGAGGAGGAGGGCGGCAGTGCGCTCGGCGAGCTGCGCGGGTCCGTGGTCCGGAAGATGTCGAGGATGAGGGCCAGGCTGGAGGACGCGAGCTCCACGCTGGCGGCGCTCATGGAGAAGCTGAGCGGCGAGGCGTCGCCCATGGCGCGGCTGCAGGAGGCCGGCCACGAGGGCGACGGGGTCAAGGGCCTCTCGGGGTTCTACAGCATGGCGCAGCTGCTCATGGAGTTCCAGGAGATGGTCCTGGACGCCGGCGCCGTCAGGGACATCGTCGCGTCCTCGTTCGGCGCCATGGAGAGGTCGGCCTCCGCGGTGCGGGCCGCCATGGATGAGCAGCGGTGGCTCGTGGATGCGGAGAGGGAGATGTACGGCGCCGTCGTGGAGGGTTTTCTCAGGGAGATCAACGTGGGAGCCGATCGCACGCCTTCTCCGGGCGAAGGATCTCGTCCACCTGCGTTGCATCATGGCAGTGACGCTACCGAGAATAGCCTGGAAGAATTCCAATCTCCAAAGGATGAAACTAGGCAGCGGCAGTCAGCAAAGCATGTTACAGCAGAGGAGTCTGATAGCAGACAGTGTTTTCATTCAGAAGAGGAGCATTGTATCTGCCGTGAGGAGGTTGAAAGGCTAACAGAAGAAAAAATTGATTCCGATGTCAGAGCTGAACTACAATGTGTGTTATATACAGCAGCATTCAGAGATCTGGTGACGAAATTGGCTGTTCAGGCATATGATGTACAGAAGCTAAAAGAACAAAAGGATGAAATGGCCATTGCAAGTAAACTGCAGTGTGAAATATATAGTTCTATATTGAAAGACTCGCTGAAGAAACTGGCTGATGTACAGAAGCTAACTGAAGAAAGAGATGAGGTGGATATCAGAAGTGAACTACAGAATGAAATGTATAGAACACTAGTCAAAGTCTTCCTGAAGGAAGTGGCTGCTGATTCTGTTCATCATCTTATCAAGACCACCATCAAAGATGAAGTGCATGCAGTTTTTCTTGCCAAGACTTTAAATGCTTGGAAGAGCACAGCTGAAATGGCTCAAAGTGAGAGACTTATTAAAGAAGACATTGATCGCATTGTGTTTGGAGGACTGACGAAAGATTTGGTAAGTGGTCATAATTTTAGAGTGGTAAAATCCTATGGTGAAAACAGTCCCAGAAATAATCTGGAAAGATTCGGCATGATTGACGACATCGAACAGTCTAAAAAGATGAAGATGCAAAGCCATGTGGCCACTGAAGATGAAGGTTCAGATTCTGATCGAAATGGAGTACCTGTGAAACAAGAGATTTTCAGTCTTAGTGCTAACCGGGACAGGCGAACTTCCAAAGGAAGTGATCAACAAGCTGAAATGTCAACAGATGATATCTCTGATTCCATTAAGAACAATGTTGAGGAAGGATTGGAAGATCAAAGGAATGCACAAATAGGAGAGATAGATACAGGTGCGTGTTCGAGAAAAAAAGAAAGTGGAAAGAAGGAAATGATCATTCCATCAACTAAATTTCAGGCAATGTTAATGGATTTTGAAGATGTTACCTGTGGAAGATTAGGAACAGCTGTTCTAAGGTTTGTGAGTCTTCATTCCGTAATTTTTCATGGCATAGGGCAATGAGGAATGAGACACTGATATTTGATCCTTGTCCAGATTGAGAAACTTGGATAAACAATTGGCGAATCTGGCTAAACAAGTGAGTTCTCTTAAAAGAAGTGAATTCATTTATCGGACGGCTTTCACCAGGCGTTGTTGCGACCTACAAACTGCAGAAGCAGAGGTTAGAAACTATGGTTTTGCTATGTATGCTATCCATAACCTCATACGTTCTCTTCAGACAACGAAACGCTCCCAACCGATTGATCCGTGGGCCGAAGCCCCAAAGCACACAATGTGAAAATGCATTTGCCTGCCATGAACCTTAGGTGGATCTTCTTGGCGATGAAGTGGACCTGCTTCTTGGACTTCTTAGCAAGACATACAAAGCTCTGGATCACTACTCACCAGTTCTTCAACACTACGTTGGGGTAATTTTCTAGTTTCACCCAGTTAAATCGTCAGAGGACATAATCAGAGTCATGCAAATATTTGCACCTTGATGGCACGTCAATTTAACAGGTGCAAAGGTTATGCCACTGTGCAATAAAATTTGTAGCAACGCAGTTACCTAATCTACCATTTTCTCTTTCCCGCGTCTCAACTTGATAACTGAGTTTTAAAAACATACGTTCCACCAAACATCTCATTTTTTGTTGTTCATTCATGACTTGTTCGCGAGAAGCAATGCAGATATAACCATTGATTTGCTGTTTCAGATCAGGAAGATGCTGAGCATACTTGGGAAGGAGCTTGCCCTAAGGCATCAGGTTCAGTGATATATATGTAGGATTGTAGGATACAGACATACGGTAAATATCTTTCATATGTAAAATTGGACATAGTAGTCAGTATTTTTGCCTTTCTAAAATATGATAAAAATATGTTTAAAGGTAGAAGAGAAGGTTTGAGAAAGTATAACAAAATAATGCCATTTCAAGGGATTATTCTGCAAATCTCTACTCGTACTTGTATTCACCACGTATCCAAATTCTGGCATTCTTTCTGGAAGCTTCCAGCGGTTACAGCTGCCGCCACCGCAGAAAACCGCGCGGATTCTTTCACACAGCCGCCCCTCCTCTCCGCCGCCATCGTAGTAGTTTTTTTCCCCCTCAGCTGTCAGCTACTCAGCTCCGTCTCCAAGCGTCGCCATGGACCTCGATCTCCCGGCGCAACAGGTCCCGGCGCTCGCCGACCTTGCGGCTGCCATCCACCGCGCCGCGGCGGCCGCTACCGCTCTCTCCACGCCCTCTCCGTCCTCCCACGCCGCCGCCGCGGTGGCGGCCCTCCGCGACGCCCACGCCACCATCGGTTCCTTCCTCTCCAGACTCGACGCGGCCGCCGCCTTGTCCTGCGACGATCAGCCGATGGCGGACGGCGGCGAGGAGCCGGAGGAGGACGGGGACGGGGAGCACATGGTCGGGGAAGTGGAGGAGGGGCTTCGGGAATGCGTCCTGCAGGTGCAGGGGAGCAAGCGGCGGAAGCGGCCCGTACCGCCGTCGTGGCCCCTAGGACGCCGCACGAGCGGCGGTTGTGAGACGGCGGAGGCCGCCGCCGCGCCGGTACTCGACGTCGATGGGCGGCGGCGCGCGGCCATGGATCTACTGCTGCAGTTTCACGCGTAATGCGAAGGAGGAAAGGTGAGTTAACTTCGTGCTTCGACTCAGTACTTTTGCTATCTGAATTAGCGATTGCCGATTGATGTAAAGCTCGTGGACAGTCGTTTTCCATTTCTGGGTACTTCAATCTACAAATCAATCACGTATTGAGATTCTGCCATTTCTGAGTGTTTGAAATGCACTAACAAATGCATTCAGAGATTTGGCCAACATCTGCGATGAAGGTTGTGATCTTGTGGATTGGAAGTGGTGGTTGATTGAATAGCATGTTTTGTGATGCTAGACTGAACTGTGAAAACTAAAAACTGCTAGGATAGTAGGATGCCTGCATTGCTGCCTTTTTAGGGAGGACATGTAGTTAGTAATTACTCCTTACTTGGTATACCAACACATTTAAAATAACTTTGTCCACAATTTTGGTATGGCAAAGAACTAAAATTAGAAATGTATATGCAGTTGTTCCAAAGTGGCCGAGGTTCGTCTGGATTAACGAGACACAAAGTTAGAGGCCTCAGTAGGTATTGCCTTATTGGGTTCTTCTTGGCAGGCCCTTTCTTTGTCCGTTTGGTACTCCTTCAGGCGTTTGTTCACTTGGCTTATCAGCCACCTGTCAGCAGTGTTTTTCTCTCAGCAAAAACCAGCACCAGCCACCAGCCAGCCGAACAGTGTGCCTGCAAATGTTCCCTATTCATGTGTATCGACATTCCATACACTAGATATATACTATGTATTTTTTTTCAAAGACTTAGCACTAAATAAATCTCTTTGCCCATTCGTGAGCCCATATGTTTAGGGCTCCATGCTCCTCTGGTCCTTTGTTGCTAGGAGTAATATTTCCCTGTTGTTTCCTACGAATAATATTTACTACTCCGAGGATCTCTACTCTTGCTAATTCATTCTTGTGATTGTCAGGAATGGGTTTACAAGCGGAGCGCCACACAAAAAAAATCATTGATTGCTGGCGAGAGCAAAAGTTTCGACGTTTCAAACTCGTGGGTCATCCTGTTCTTCACAGAGATGCAGGCAATCAGACGGCACAGTGAGGACAGAGCGAGATGCCATTTCAGCCGAACAGTTTTCAGCTAGTGAGATTTAGGAAGTTTTGATTCCCAATAAAGGGATTGATCATCTTTGCTCTCAGTTCCGCTGTACTGTCTATTCAGCAGTAGTAGTTTAACACTTACTACCAATAGAGTGACAATTGCTTGCTGAACCAGTTATGCATTGCAATTGGTTTTGCACAATCGTTCATATGTTTTGTTTATTGTCATGTTATTCTGAAGTTCAGTGAAGAGAGGGAGCTACCTACTATCGGCATGGTCGAACAGAAACGAGGCGGCGGGTTAACGTATGGCCCACCTGTCAGACAACCTGACAGTGCTCCACTGACAGCTGGGTCCGGAAGCTCACCCCAACCGCGACCTGTCTCAACTCGCAAGCTCTCACCTAACGCGCGTGGGAGGAGCGGGAGTGGATGGTGGGCGCGCGGCGCCGCATCCACGAGCACCCGGAGCTCGCGTTCCGGGAGCACCGCACCAGCGCCCTCGTCCGCGAGGAGCTCGAGCGCCTCGGAATCCGCAACCGCGCCGTCGCCGGGACGGGCGTCGTCGCTGATGTTGGCTCGGGCGCGGCCCCCTTCGTCGCGCTCCGCGCCGACATGGACGCGCTCCCGCTCCAGGTCCTTTGACCTTTGCCCCCCTCTCTCACCTCTCTGATTCTGCTCGCTCGTGTTTTGGGGGCTTCGAGTGTGGGTATCGACCCGTAGTGGATGAAACAATGACCACGATGCGGCGTCTAGGATCGGATTGTCTCATGTGCTGGTTTCATTCTGTTGGTCGTGACGACAGGAATTAGTGGAGTGGGAGCACAAGAGCAAAGTGGACGGGGTGATGCACGCCTGCGGGCATGATGTACACACGGCGATGCTCCTGGGGGCAGCAAAGTTGCTCAGTCAGCGTAAAGATCAGCTCAAGGTATAGTACAATTTTACAACCCTGCTCCAATTCAGAGTCAATTCAGAAAATTTCCCTTAACAAGAAACTAGATAAAAAAAAACTTTGCTTGACTACATAATTCAAATTCCCAGTTTTAGTGGCTTGCATATACACTCACAGGGATTAATTATTTTTTTTGCGAAACACAGGGATTAATTAATTAATGATATTCATTTCATCATTTGTGGTGAAGGGAACAGTGAGGTTCATTTTTCAGCCTGCTGAAGAAGGTGGTGCTGGTGCAGCTCATATGATAAAAGAAGGTGCTCTTGATGGTGTTGAAGCCATCTTTGCAATGCATGTTGACTATCGGATGCCAACTGGAGTAATAGCAGCACATCCAGGACCTACGCAAGCAGCTGTATGTTTCTTTGAAGCAAAAATAGAAGGTAAAACTGGGATGGCTGAAACCCCACACTTAAACGTGGATCCTATTGTTGCTGCGTCATTCACCATCCTATCCCTACAGCAGCTCATTTCCAGAGAAGATGATCCTCTTCACAGCCAAGTATGATACCTCTCTTGGAAATACTATTTTTCCTCGTGATTTTTTCTAGCACACTATAGAGAGGTTATACACATAAACCTTGACATCAGAATGTGCGATAAAATCGAGATTTCTTTGTACACAGTTAAATGGGTCTTGGATGCCTTGGATGCTTGGTTCGGTAGTCCTTGGCTTGTTCGTCCCTCAAAAAAAAAAATCTACAGGGCAAGATGTCCTTCTGGGCTCCTGGCCCTCGTTTTGTCTTAAGAGAGGGGAATACCGAACCCTTTAGGAAGGTGATGACATGACCTGTGAGCACCCGGGTTCAAGCCTGGGTGGTTTTCCTCTCAACTGGAGGCTCTACCAACCAAACAAATCGCCTGGTCCTCCAATGGTCCCCTTTAAGTGGATTAGTAGTATACTCTGCTGCTAAAGATCGCCTGGGTGGTTTTGACTTGCCAGCTGCTAGTTCGTCCTTTTTCAGACATAAGGATCATTCTCAGCAGACAGCAACTACTACCTAGTCCTGAATTCTTGATTCTTCATTTGTGCTAATGTGGATTTTTGGCACTCAGGGTTCATCAATATTGCTGATTGTCACTCAGAGTGTATTATGGGGGACATGGAACCTTTCTTTGTTGACTACTCAATTATGTTGTATCGCTCCTTGAGCTGCTCTTGCGGGTGTTTTCTAGACAACTAACCTTGTATTTGGGAGTTTGTTGGCTGCCTGACTGTTTTGTGACAAGTTTATGCTAGTCTCCAGTGGATGTATGTGTGATAGGTGTCTTTGGGCAGGGGTCCTTTTTGCCCTGCCTTTGTACCTTATTCATGTTCCTAATGAAACTATACACAGAACTCCTACATGTTAAAAAAAGGGGTCTTGGTATTCACATTTACGCATAGACTCATTCAATAGTCGGTCTATTTTGGTGTGAACCAACTTGAGCCGAATATCCATAGTTGGCCAAAATCTTCTTGTGACATAAAGCCCGCAACATCCTTGTCCTGATGCATGCTTAATCTATTCAGGTGGTCTCAGTTACTTATGTCAGAGCTGGAAAAGCCCTTGATGCCACCCCTGCAATTGTTGAATTTGGAGGCACTTTGAGGAGTATCACTACTGAAGGCCTCTACCGTCTGCAGAAAAGGGTTAAAGAGGTTAGTAAGATCATGCATCACGCATGCCTTTATTTAATAGAATTATTTTGTCATAATATGGATGTCTTCTGAATGCACTAGCACCTTCAGAGCATTGACTGCAGTACTGCACTGATGCATTTTCTTTGATTTCGAGTTACATTTGTTATGAATGTATTAATATTATAGAGTTGTAACTGGCCATTACACAAGCATGAACACACATAAGTTAGCAAGTCATGTTTCTTTATCTGAGTGGTACATGGCAATGTTGCTAAAGCTGCATTAGTTCCCCTTTCAAAAACAAGCATCTGCGTGTACCAAACGCTGGATGTTTCTGTTCTTTTCTTTGAATGGAACGCTGGATATTTCTTATAAACAACAATTCTGCATAGTGGGCTTCACATATTAAGAAGGAAACGGAAATTCATACATTTTTCAGGTAGTAGAAGGGCAGGCTGCGGTGCATAGATGCAAGGGAGATGTCAAGATAAAGGGTGATGACTACCCAATGTACCCTGCTGTTGTGAACGATTGGAAGCTGCATCACCATGTAGAGGATGTCGGCGGGCGCTTGCTTGGTCCGGACAAGGTGAAGCCTGGAGAGAAGATCATGGCGGGCGAAGACTTTGCCTTCTACCAGCAGCTAGTTCCTGGTGTGATGTTTGGCATCGGGATTAGGAACGAGAAAGCTGGCTCCGTTCACTCAGCTCACAACCCTCATTTCTTTGTTGATGAGGATGTCATTCCAATTGGGGCAGCTCTGCATACTGCCATAGCAGAACTGTATCTCTCTGAGGCATCTCCTCTGAAAGGAGGGGAGTTGCAGTTGCATTGATAGTCTTGACTCTTTGAGTGAAACAGATGGATTTAAAATGTATATAAGTATGCATAGCATTGATCGGACCTGGTGCATTTTCTCTGATAATTGGTTTCAAACTACACGTACCCCATATGCTTCTGCCAAAGAATTGCGCAGCTATGTGATTCAGATTTCCGAATGTATAATCAGCGCTCTCCCTTTTTTTCCCCAGGTAATAGAAGGGCAGGCAGCCGTCTATAGATGCAGGCGAGCTGTTGAAGTAAAGGGCGACGACTACCCGATGTACCCTGCTGTCGTCAACGATGAGAAGCTGCACCGCCACGTAGAGGACATCGGCAGAGGGCCAGAGGTCTGCTTGGCACCCGTGCCGATTGCCGAAGGAGGTGGCGCGCCTGAAAGGCATCCGAGGCCACGAGATTCCCGTTTGCGCGATCACCGATCAGCCACTGACCAGTCGCCGTGTTGTCCAGGCGCGCGCGTAGGTGTTGCCGCTGTCAGGTCGGTGGTCGGTGTAGCATGCCCAGCATCGATCAACGGATGCATGACGCCTGCCGCGGTCTCACGCTACATTCCAAAGACATCCGCGCGCAGGCACCGCTGCAAACGCCTCAAGAACGGTGAGCGATACCATTCTTTTCGCACCGGCCAAGGGTCAGAGTGCAGGCGAATGCCCATGGGATGAAATCCCGTGTGCAGCGCTAGCTCCTGTTCCACTCCTGGACAAAACAAAACCAACCAACGGATTTGAATCTCTTTCTCAAGAGCACAAAACGGGCTGGATCCCTATATAAATCCCTGCTGCCGTCCGTAGTCCAGCACTCCAGCGCACTGCAAACCAGTCCACTTGCCACACCATCCGTTTCCAGCCAGTCACCCGATCTTGAATCTTCGGCGCAGCAAAATGGCGTCCTCCTCCCGCCGCGCGGCCGCACCCGTCCTCTTCTTCTTCCTGCTCCTCCTCGTGGCCTCAGGTGCGCGCACTCGATCTCCTCGTCTTGGTCTCTTCGTAACGCACTCATCGCTCGTTATTTTCCACTGCATGCATGCATATGCACGATAAGCACGTCTTGTTTTCTGATGGCACGAACGAACGAATTGAAACGTGATGTGTGGCGTGCTGCGTGCGTGCAGAGATGGGGACGACGCGGGTGGCGGAGGCGCGGCAGTGCGTGTCGCAGAGCCACAAGTTCGTGGGCGCCTGCATGAGGAAGAGCAACTGCCACCACGTCTGCCAGACGGAGGGCTTCACCGGCGGCGAGTGCAGGCACCACGGCGGCATCCTGCGCAAGTGCTTCTGCACCAAGTCCTGCTAATCGCCGATCATCGACCGGGGTGCACGTACTGCAGTCAGCTAGATCGAGCTCATCATCCCCCAGCCATAGTGTCACACCATATATGATTCATCTGAAGTTAGCGCATTTTTAGGTTGTCGTGTGATCGTGTCCGCTCAGTCGTAATCACACCGTCGCCGACGTCGCGTCTTTTTTTTTGTTATTATTCCGTGCTCTTGTCTCGTGTACTTCAGTTTAGCTTGAATTATAAAGTTCTGTCGCCGGGGTGCTTGGCTGCAACCGCTGGAATAATAAACCTTTGGTTTTACTGGGGTGCTTCTCTTTCTTTGCGGCATTCTTTCTTTGTGAGTTGTGGTAGTGCTCTGTCTAGTAGTCTCTTTTATTTGCAGTGATGAGCGGAGCTGTAATTTGTTTCCTTTTCTTCTAATAAAGTTTGGTAAAACTTTTGTGGTTCTTTAAAAAAAAAGAAATGTTGGTTTTGTGGACCAAGTAATCTACCACGCCGATGAATTTGTTTCCTATCAACTCTTACTCTCTTAGTAAATGTTGCGTGGTGTCAAATCTATCTAGCATAATAAAACTATTAGAGATTGTAGAAATATACCTAAAAATAAGTCTACACAAGAAAGAGAAGATGCAGCTTTCTCTAAAGCCTTAAGAGAGGATATTATGGATCCAAATCCTTTAAAGGTGGTATTCACATGACCCGTGAATATCTTCGTTCAAGTTGATAGACGGCCTATCGATTAAAAACCTATACTAAGTTGTTGCTCGGTTTTGAAAACATCAAACAAGAAAGAAATAAGTTATTTTGACAAAAAAAATCTAATTGTCAAACATTGTCTTAAACTCTTCAAATTTTCCGGGCTTCAACTTAGTTTTATCACCACGCCTACCTAGCTCGGCTAACTACATTACATCTTTTCTTCCACCTATCACTTCATTACCTAGCTCCATGGACAACATTGCACCTTTTCTTGGTGCCTATCACTTTGTGTAAGTAAAAACCATCTCAAGGTTTGGCGACCACCTTTGAGTATAACTTTGAAGAGGAGGATGTTCCATGTGTGAACATTTTAAAGGTTCTTTTCTCTATCAATATCAGATTGGCAACAGTTTCTTGCCGCACTTCTATAAAAGAAAAATTCTAAGAAGTTATTATAAGATGCATTTGGATTTTGCTTAGCCCTACCCAGCCAATGGTTGGCACACCAAATATTTGGCGGGCGTTTCTACCGCCCGCGCTTCGCCAACGCTCAGGCGAGAAAATGTACGGCATGTCCTGGTGAGCCAACTACGCGGGCTTGGCGAGCCAAAAAAATCGGAGCCATTCTTAACAGCCACCAACGGAGCATGGACAAGCCAATATTTGGCAGGGCAAAGATTGGCCATGCCTGTAGAGGCAATGTAGTCATTGACACGCTCCATTTTTTCTCTGACGTCGGCAACCTTGTTCCTCACCCTCCCAACTTGATTTGATCTCATCCCACCCTCCATCATGTTTGGCGACTGATCTCACTACCTAGTACTATATATCTTACCAGCTCCATATCTGAACGTAACCATGTCAATCCATCACCTGCATGTCTTGCAACGATCCTTGCCTTAGCTTTGTATACAGGTCCAGAAATAAGTCCACTTCGGTGGCGGAATCCCGAAATTTTAAGGGTCGGGTTCTAGTAGGGTGGGGCCAAAAAAGTACTAGTTTTTAAGCTAAATTTGACTAGGATCAAATTGGATTGGATTGTGAAGAAACAAACAGGCCATGATCCATTACCACCCCTGAGCCCAACCCATGGTCTCCGTGCATGCACCATCACGCGCGCACATCGCAGTTCTTGTTTTATCCCTGCGACGAATGCAGCTCCAACGTCTACAATTACAGAGCACCACGCCGTTCACGCCCATTCGGCCGGCGCCGAGATCAGCCAAGTCACCCACCGGCCACCGGCGGGCCGGCCATCGCGCTGATGAGTGCGCACGCGGCGCGGCGTGATTAGCTAGCGGCTGCAGCGCTGCTCGATCCCAGCGCGGCTGTGGCGGATCACGTGTACCACCGCTCGTCTCGTTCAGCGCCATGTCAGGTCGGTAGCTGAAGCGAAAACAAAATGGCACAGTAATGGATGATTAGTGTAGCCGCCCGTGCTCCGCTGCTCCCTCGATGCACGCACTACATTCCAAGGACATCCACGCATGCCCTGAGCAGCATCTCGTCTAGAACGGTGCACGATATATACCGATTCTTTCTGCATCTGTGGTTTTTTACTTGCGCCGAGACGAGATTGCCGGGACACGACGGGCAAAGCTAGATAGGTCCATTGTCCAGGCGCTAGCTGCACCGCCCTATTGCACTAGAAAAGGTCTGTACGCGAGCTACATGTTCCATTTGAACAAGGCGCTAGCTCCAAAGTCCAAACCCCTATATATGTTGGGAATATGCCCAAGAGACAACTGGATTCGATCCACTAGTCTTAATGGGCCACAAATGTTGTGAAGCCCATTACCAGGGGAAGGGGTGCTTTATTTATTAGTCCCATATTGCTAATGGAACATGGTGTGGAGATCTAGACATACACTATATCTAAATACATAGCAAAA
>OAMR01000763.1:344977-375760 GCA_900205405.1 Echinochloa crus-galli | reverse complement strand
GCTGTCTCTTATACACATCTAGATGTGTATAAGAGACAGCCCCAGTAGCGCGCGCCCATGTCGGAGAGGATGCCGCCCATGGGCCTCGCCACGATGTTGGCCATGCCGAAGCAGGCGGCGATGGTGCCGGCGACGCGGAGGTCGAGGTCGAAGCGGTCGTACATGTACTCGGCGATGACGTTGTCGGTGGTGAGCTCGACGCCCATGCAGTAGCCGTAGAGGAGCACGAAGATCCATGTCCGGTAGTTGGTCACCGCGTACCACATCACCTTGGAGAACTTGTCCTTGTTCACGTTGCCCTTCTTCTGCAGCGTCCTGAGGTTGCCGTCGGGCAGCATCGTGCTCGCGGACCTAGCAGTCCGGTGCGCGACGTTTCAATCCTCGTACGTGTGGATACCTCGGAGGTGCTGTGCTTGGAGCACAAGGACGAACCGCACGTGCAGGACCAGACGGACGTAAGCAACTGCACTGCACTGCCACTTCGACGCGTTCGTCTACATCGAGACGGCTTCCGCTGCAACTGCGCGTCTAGTGGTAACAATCTGTGATCTATAACTGCTGCTGTTCCTATTTTGGGTGAATGAGTTTTTATGTGAGCTAGCGTAGCCTCCATCGTTACCCAACAATATAAACCCCTCCCGTCCCCATCAATCGCCAGTCCAGTGCTCAAACAGCAGTGCAGTAGTAGCTAGCTATCGCAGTACGTGAGATCTACTCGATCGTGCTACTAGTAGCAAGCAGCGAAATGGCTTGGACCTCCTCCTCCTCCCGCCGCATGGTCGCGTCCGCCCTCTTCGTCTTCCTGCTGCTCCTCGTCGCCTCAGGTACATACGCTAGCTGCAATCTAGCTAGTAGCTAGGTAATAACGTTTGTTGATTCGGGCGGCTGATGGATCCGGCGGGCGGTGCAGAGACGACGGGTGGGCCGGCGCGGGTGGCGGAGGCGAGGCGGCACTGCCTGTCGCAGAGCCACAAGTTCGTGGGCGGGTGCATGAGGAAGAGCAACTGCGAGAACGTGTGCAAGACGGAGGGGTTCCCGTGGGGCGAGTGCAAGTGGCACGGCATGGAGCCCAAGTGCTACTGCAAGAGGCTCTGCTAGGCGCATGCGGTGGTTGCGTCGTCCTGTCCCTAGCTGCTCGCTGCTGTTGTCGTGGTGCCGCCGCGCCCTCAGCTCGGCTCGTGTCGATCTCCGGCCAGTTACGTGTCTGTATCCGGCCCATTTTCATGTCGCGTGGTCTACTTTGCAAGATGTCTTAGTACGTAGCTAGGGAACGGAATAATAAACTCTGCCGTCGTCGCATTACATATATTTGGTGAGCTTGGACGCACCACGCCGGTGGCAACACGTACTACACTGCTAATCATGCATGGTCCTGATCCCCTGCCGCCTTTCGATCGGCACCTCACGGACCCGCGCGAGCTGCTTGGGTGCGCTAAGCACTTCGAACACGTACGTACGTGTGGAGCGCTCCAGACACGGCCGTGGCCGCGCGCGGGGCGCTCGATCCACCTCGACCGCGGCCGCTGCAGGCGCCCGACCCGTACGTGCCCGCCCCCGCTGCCACACACACGACCCCGCGCGGGCAGGTATAATTTGCGCTGGTAACAAACACGTCGCGCGCGGCCGGCCGTTGGGAATAATCGGATACGACGTCGTCGTCGCCCTCCCAGAAGTTCGACATCACATAAGGTTCGATTCTCTAGTATCTTTTTGCGGTTAGCATCAACGAAGCCGTCGATTGTGCGGAGCTCTCTCTCTCTTCGCGACCGTGCCTTAGCACGTATTTCATTAAGAAGAAAGCATTTTACAGATATTACTTGTCCCAAGCCAAACAGGGGTTGACCTACACAAGTACACAAAGGACTAAAGACAGAGAAAAAACTGAAAAAAGGCCAGAAAACAAGCGGCCACCAGAACAACTAGAAGCGAGCGACCAAGGCTCCAGCACTCAAAACCCCACAACCTGGAAATGACCACATTCCTGAGTCTGCAAACAGATAGCTTCGTCACGGGCGTCCAAGGTCACAACGGTGGCAAAGCATCGACACGAACACGGCGGCAAAGCATCCGCCCGAAACCGATGAAGAAGCATAGCAGGGGTGGCAAAGCATCCACCCCATCCGAGACGACTACGGCGGCAAAGCATCCGCCAGAGCACAGCAGGGGTGGCAAAGCATCCACCCAACCAAGACCAAGTGCAGCGGTGGCACGAAAACCACCCACCCGTGACGACCATGGCGGCAAAGCATCCGCCAAAACGACGACGAAAAAGCATCCGTTAGAGGAGCAGAGTGCGGCAAAGCATCCGCCGGACGACGATGATAACGACCTAGACGACCCAGACGAGGTGGGCGAAGTAAGCCAGGGCAGACGCAGAAACCTCCCCGAGGATGATCGGCGACCTCCGAAAGGCAGAAGGCCCGCCAGATGCGCCACCGGTAGAAATTCCAAGACAATACCCAAAGGGATAATGCTGTCCGACCAAACATGATCTGGGCTTTCACCCGGAAATTCACCGGTGAGGTGGGAGAAGGGGAAGATGATCCTTCAGCAAGGTAAATGGCGTCCAGAGGCGTCACCATCATTGGCTTTCGCCATCCCATTCACACTACCCCAATCCCACCACCGGTAGGCCGCTGCCCCAACGGAATAAGGCGATGAAGACGCAAAGGGGGAGCGGCCAATGAAGCGACCACCACAGCACCGTGAAGGCCAATCCCACTCACATACGCCCCAGGCAGGGGCAAGCGAGGGGGCCGACACCGAGACGGGCGGCGGCGGCTACCCGGCGGCGGCGGCGGCGCGTCGCCCCCCGAGTCGCCCAGGGGCGACGCGAGGGGAGCGCGGGCTTTCTATCCGGTCACCACTTGTGTTCTGACTTCGTCTAGGATTTCTCTCTCTCTCTTTCACACCATTGCACGTCCACAGTTCCGTTGCTAACGAGTCTTGAGCAAAGACGACAGCAGCATCAAATCGGCGTCGTCTCACAGTACATTACCGTGACAGGGCTGGCCGATCCTGCGCTTTAATTTCCTTCCCCCGGCGGTTGGCCACGCCTGCACCTCAGGTTCGTGAGGCGGGCGCTCGCCGGAATCTATCCTACTTTGTCGGCACCAGAAACGGTGTGATACCTGGCCCGGGCACGACGGAGTCCGATATGATGGGCGGACACTGTCACGTGATCCGAGCTCATCGTTCTGCGTCAGACGGCGACGTGAAAATCGTCGCTGCGCCTGCGCGCGATGGGTACGTGAAGCTGAAGGCAACGTGGCCGGGTGATTCGTGGCGCTTCTCCGGCCTGCCGCCGGTTTCGTGCACTGCCCTTTCGGAAAAGGGGCGAGAGTGATCCCTGATGACAATTGCATCGATCTCATTCATGACGCTGAAGCGCAGCTGCAGCAGACATGTGATATTTGTTGTGCGATGACCGAGGTTTCGTAGTAAGTTTTCTTTGTCATCAACTAGCGTCGAACTGAGGTGGACGGCACTGAAGGTGATCGATCAGAGTCGAGCTGCAACTGGTTTAGTATCCGATATGCAGCGTCAGCATGAAAGGGGTGTGTTTCAATTATATCTTGTCTCGATCAAGAGACCTGCTATCAGATATCCTTCAAAATTCCTACGGTTCAAGCTCGACCGTGCTTTATTGGGAATCCATTTTGGACTTTGGTAGGCTAGGATGTGGTCGATTCACGGTGGAAGAAATACTCGGGGCAATCACGTTGATACACGTCAGCCATGCAAAGATCAATGAATATATTTTTTTATAAAGTAACCGGCACTAGCACTGTCGAATCATATAAAGAGAAGCAAAACAGTTCTTGCAAACATCAATAATGTAGTGTTTGCTGTGGACGTGTGCCACGATTATTTAATCATTTATAGTTCGGTGTTTTCTTATGCAAAACTGCATCCTGATTATCATCTTTAGGAGTCCGCTGCTTGAGGTGGCAATCTCATTTCCAAAGAATGCAAATGTTGAGCATATATCGATCAAAGTTTATGTTTTAATTTATATTTTGGTGCTCACCGTGTAAGTATTAATAATTTGAGAAATTTTTAGCATCATATTTAGCTTAATGATATCCTAGATAAAGGTCCATTTTATACACTGCAACTAATATGATAGTCTAATTTTTAATCTTTAGCTACAAAATCAGACATGAAGGGTTATACAACTGCTGAAATTTCCTTGGCTGGTTTTAAAATATGATCATAATTAATTTAGTTTAACTGTTTAAGTCAGAAATATGAAACCTGGGCGCGCGTTTTTGTCCTGGTCAATCCAATTATACGTTAACCATTTGTATTAGCACGTGTGTTTATGTTTAATGGGCTGATCATTTTTTACTTCTACCAAAAAGTTCCTGGGCATCGCGGTTCGATTCTGTCCTTTCGTAGTTAGCATCAACGGAAACGTCCATCGTGCGACGGTTCGTCCAACAGAAAGCGCCCCGTCCATATCGACGAGTGCACATCACCTCGGTAATCTGTAGAGGGAAATGCATCCTTTCTGGTTTATGGCAGGCTCTCAAATGATTACTAGCAGCAGTAAAGACCAATCAAATCCTACAAGCATATATACCGATCAATTCCTCAGGAATTAGGTGCCGAGAGAGACGTGTGGGCGATCCTTACCAAAGATATATAACACCATCAGCACACCCCAAATCGGCGTCGTTTTACAGTTACCGTGGCAGGGCTCGCCAGCCCCGAGCGAGCTTTTCCTGCCCTGTTTGGCCTCGCCTGCGCCTCATGTTCCTGCGACGTCTACTCGCCGGAATCTATCGTCCAGTGTCGGCACCACAAACGGTGGAGCTCACACAGGCACGTCCAGCTCCGATGTGTGCGCCGAGCGCGACGGGCGCTGGCTTTAGTGGAACCTCAGGTGGAGATGTTCGTCTTTGCGATGGCGAGGAAAGGTTTGGAGGCTTCGGCTATCTGTCAAGTTGCTGCAGGCAGCTCCTTTCGGAAAAGGGTGAGTGATCCCCGACAATTGCATGACGCTGAAGTGCAGCAAATGATGCAACGGCAGAGTACAGAGATGTGACGTGTGTGATGGCCGGGTGTTCACTTGCTGAAAAGAGGGGTGAAAGTTTGGTGAAAATATCACATCGAACACTCACTATGTAAAAACTCGTTAAAGGAGACACACTATTAGGAGACACTTAACTAAGATGCGTCGCTAATGAGTCATTGGAGACACGGCTTCTCCAGACGCGTCACCAATGAGTCTGTAGAGACAGCACGCGTCTCCTATGTACCTTAATAGGCGACACTTCTTAACAAGCCGCGTCACCTATGACTGCCTCAGATATAGGCGACGCGTCGAGACGAACACGCGTCACCTATAACTAGGTATATTGGTGACGCGGGTTTTTAAGACGCGTCTCCTATAACCGATGATACAGTTATTTGCTTCGTGGTGGAGCTTTGTCATATAATCATATTAATTTTTAGGTGGACCACAATATTTAGGTTAAGTGACATGTGCCAAAGAACTGTTTTCTTATATTTGATCTTTAGCTACTGTACTGATCCAATAATATGATCTATTCTTTTGGTAGTCTATGTTTGTATATTTGTCAGCATTATAAGCACAGTGAGTTGATATAAATATTTGTACTTGATAGCTGTTGGTTCTTGAGAAATTATTCTTGTATCAACCATGCTATTCAATGAGAAATTTATTGTTACTCATGTCTATACTGTCTTTAGGACCCATAATTGGAGGGAGCATGAGTATCTTGGGCAGCCATACCTATAGTTTGAGCTAGCTGTTGGTACTTGATTTGGGGGCACAGGAATAATAATTTGGAGGCTAATTTGATTCAGAAATGCTAACTTTTATAATTTGGCCCATTCTGATTATTTATTTTCTTGTGATTACAACTGGATTAACCCAAGTAATTTATGTCTGTAGATATTGAAACTTGCATTGAGAGGCAAGATGATGGCTTCTGTCGGAATCTTTGAGTGGACCTTAGACAGGTTGGTTAAGTTTGAAGTTTTTCTGCTCTCTACAAGCAGCATTTATGCACATAAAGTAGCATATCTGGTCTGCAGCCCTTTCTACTAAAAATTAGTTTCAGAGTTCACATTGACATGGGTTTGCAATCCTTTCTACTAAATTTTGAAATGTGTCAAATATGATCTGGTCCGTATGCTGTGTGTGCAGGAGAACTTTAATGGAGCAAAAGGTGTTTGCAGGTGCACTTGATAGATAAGAATGATTGGGCATCAGACAATGAAAAAAGGTACTTTGATTGCATCTAGTTGCCTCTTTCCATCTAAGATACAGTATTTCAATGTGCAACAGCTTTTGCACTCCAGTTTTATGCCTATAGTTATTATCTCATTATCATCAGGTTTCAGTTATGATATTTTTTTAGGTTTGTTGCATGTGGCTGATATCATATGGGGACGCATCAGATACAGACAGAGCATGATCTTATATTGTTAGCCCCAGTTTTTGTCTCACCTAGCTAAACAAGCTATTCTTGTACTCAGACTTGGTGCCTGAACTTATCAGTTTGTTTCGTGTTTCTGAATTGCATGCTACTAGTTGCCTAACAGCTTGTTCCTGTTGATTATTGCTATGGTGGTGATTTCTCTGTTGGTTGCTGTCAAGTTTTCTTGCTTGAGTTGAGAAGTCGTTGGTCTGTTGTGTGTTGTCTATTGCTTGATTATTGTCTGAGAATACAGAGCAGCAGTCAATAGAAGCTTAAACTTATCTGATGTGTTAGTCTATCTGAGGTGTGTGTTGTAATTTCTTCTTTCTCTAGGGAGTTAGTTGTAAAAAAACATGTGGTAATCAATGATTCGGGAGCTTTTTGTAATTTTATTTTTTTTGTTTTTTAATTCATCAAAGGAGACGCGGGTTGCCAACCCGCGTCTCCAATGAACCTCTCAAAGGAGACGCGTGTCTACAATCCGCGTCTCCAATGACCTTATTGGAGACGCGTTTCAACTTAGAAAGTGTCTCCAATGACTGATTTTGGTGACGCGGGTTACTAAACACGCGTCTCCAATATGTTAGTCATTAGTGACGCGTAAAATCCACGTCTCCTTTAACTTTACATTGGAGACGCATCTTTAGTGACGCGGAAAAAACGCGTCTCCTTTGACTGTCTAGACGCGTCGCCAATAAGGATTCCTGACATAGTGACTGTAGCGTACTGTAACATTTTTCGTTTATTTGTGGTAAATATTGTCCTACCACGACCTAACTAGGCTCAAAAGATTCGTCTCGTCATGTACATCAAAACTACTATGCAATTAGTTTTTTTTATTTACCTACGTTTAGTGCTTCATGCATGAGGAGAGAGATTTGATGTGACAGTGAATAGTGAAGTTTGGAGAGAGAAAGTTTGGCGGAATTTTTGGAAGTAAACACTGTGTTCACTTCCTGAAAAGTGAATGTAAATTTTGGTGTCACATCGGATACTGTAGCGCACTGTAGCACTTTTCGTTTGTTTGTGGTAATTATTGTCCTACCATGACCTAACTAGGCTCAAAAGATTCGTCTCGTCGTGTACATCGAAACCATGTACTTAGTTTTTTTATTTACCCACGTTTAGTATCCCATGCATGATGAGAGAGATTTGCTATGAGTTGATGTGATATGTAAATAGTGAAGTTTGGAGAGAAATATTTTTGCTTTTGAAAGGAAAAAACCTAAGTTTTGTTTTTATCCTTTTGTAGCATGGAACTGAAATGAACAGCACAGCAGGTGACATATGAAAGTCGCGGTATAGTCTTTTTTAATAATAGAATAAAAAAGTTCGCTGTCCGTGTGGGGCACACCATATTCGCCCTGTTCGGCTGGCTTGTTCCAGCACCAGCTAGTAGTGTTTTTTTCTCTACAAAAATCAGCACCAGCCACCAACCAGCCAGCAATATTTTTCTCTCAGAAAAATCAGCACCAGCCACCAGCACCAGCCAGCCGAACAGGGCGATTATATTTCCATTGTTTAGATCTACTCACACGGAGTCTAACAAAATGAACATATAATGTGCCTTTAAGCACCTAGCGGAAGGAAGAGATCCTTCACAGTTCCGTCAAAAAAGAGATCCTTCACAGCACGCGGGGAGTTAGAAGGCAACAGTGCACGCTAATCAGATGGAAAGAAGAGCTAGAAGAGACAAAAAGGGGGAAAGAAACCCATTTTTCAAAAGGGAAGGAGATGGCCAACGGTTATGGTTAGACCTTGTTGCAATCCCGATGGTATATTCCCTATTCCTTTTAAAACAACTTCAGAATTACAGGATTATTATCATATAAAAGTATAAAACGATAGATTAGTTAACAAAATACGAAATTTAGCAAAATTAAATATCCATAGCGAGTCCAGTTATACAATAGAAATAAGTAAATTAGCAGTTTGGTTTTATATGGCTTTAGAATTAAAAATAACCAAATAAGAATCTATGTAAAATAGATACAAATAAATATCTAGGTTTTTATAAAATATCTAAACAAATGACTCGTATCAATCTAAGTCATAATAACTACTTTTAGATTGAAATAGAAAAAGGAGAAGTCTACATCGATTATAATACAGAGAAAAGTAAGAGATACCGGCGATGGAAGGATCAATTTTCATACGGATTGAAGTATGCAACTATGTTTGGTAAATTATTAAGGAAATGTAAGAATTATATATTGATCATTTGTAAATTTAGAATGTCTTATATAAAGAATTCAAAAGGATAAAACAACAAATCTAAGCGCGCTATTTGTGCGGGTCACCTTGATAGTTATAAGTATTTGGTTGCACAATTGTAGTATTATTCTGTATGAAACACATGTTTTAACCACTTGGTTTACCCTACAAAAACTAAATTCCTCGTGCGTTATATAGGAAATCGAGCAGACAGAGTGAATTGTACTGGTAGAGACGGCGAAATGGAACTTTTCGATAATATATCGCCCCATAATTTGATTGTGGGAGCATTCTTCTTAATAAAGAAAAATTGACAATATACATGCAAATGGAACGGACAGCTAGGGCGGTACAATACGCGAAATGTGCCACGAAGCACCCGTTAATCGATGTACACATATACGGTATGCTTCATAAGCGCACGTGTCCTTGTTGTAGTGATCTATCACCTGGACTAAGCAGCAAGGAAAAGGGTATAAACGCTTGAAAGCCCACATGTACAGCGAGCCGAAGGAACAGAACAGGGTGTCATTCCAATCCAGGCCGTCATTGGTGCCTGGCCGGCCCTAGTGTTGTTTGAGAAAGTTTGGGAGCCCAATCTTGCTGCCGGTCCTCTTGACGTCCTCCTGCACCATCCTCCTGTACTCCCCGAAGGTGAAGCTCCGGTACGGCGACGGCTCGCCGCAGGTGCCCACCGGCGAGTCGTAGGACGGGCAGAGGAAGTAGGCGGCGGAGAAGCGCTCCGCCTTGGCGTTGGCCACCACCTTGTGCTCCACGCTCTTGTACCGGTTGTTGCTCCACGCCTGAGAAGGAAGAACCGAACAACGATTCGTCGTCAGGTGGTTGAGGGCGACGGATGGATCGATCGGAGAAAAGTCTCATATGCAAAATCCACACACACCACACACGTATACTCCATACGTTGTCACACATTTGAGGGCTGGATTGGGCGTTTTCCGCTTAAACAAAGGAATAGAGTGCTGCTGGGCACATCAGCGATTTGTTGGGCCATTTGGCTTTGTTGAAATGATGTGATGTTTCAAAGAGCAAAACCTAACTCGTGCTTGCAGGTCATCTTTAGAGCGGCGTACTGGGTCCGGAGCTGGTCGATCTTATCTAAAGAGGAAGAGAGGGACAGCCTGAAGGAAGGGTGCCGAATTCTGGAGGTGGCAGCTCTAGAGATGTTCAACAAATTTGGTTGGAATGCTTTGCGCAGGATTATGTCTTAGTGTCGTGTGCTGATTACAGCAGTGGATGTTTATGTTTTGGTCTTTGGAGTTACCTCCTTGTGCATGCGCACGTTGCTGCAGCATGTGGGCTCTGTGATTCTGGTTGTAAGCTGTCACACATTTGATTGCTGAGACCAGGTTTATCCTTTTTCTAAAAAAAATACTCCATATGCTAGCTAATTATATCAGATAAGTATCATATCGTTCCCGGCCTGCTGCCTGGTCAAAACTTGGGCACGTAATAAAGATGCTCGGGAATCGATCGATGGACGCACTGTTACCTGAAACAGATCGCCGATGTTGACGATGAGGGCGTCCGGGTGGGGCTTGACGGCCACCCAGCGGGCGTCCTTCATGAGCTGCAGGCCCCCGACCTGGTCCTGGCACAGCACCGTGAGGAAGTCGCTGTCCGTGTGGGGCACCAGCCCGAAGGTGTCCGCCGCGAACGGGCACGCCGGGTACCTGTTGAGGCGCAGGAAGCACGTCGTCTCGTCGCACCCCGGCGGGAACGCCGCCGCCGCCGCCGACTGGTGCTGCCCCTGCAGGAGGCTCTCGGCCAGCGCCACCGCCACGGTCTTGGCCACCCGGGACATCGCGTCCGCCACCTCCTGCATCACGCCCCTGCACAGATGCACGTACTGCTCTGTTAGGCACTCATTTTTTACCATCCATGTATCTATATACTCATGGTAAAATTCTCTACCCGATTTATCCAGAAAAAATTATCTGGCTGCCCGATTAATTACATTCGCGACTCGCTCGATTTTCACAAAGGAAAAAGTTCTCTGCCTGATTAATTACAGCGGTAAATTCGCAGTAGTAAAAACTAGTTCGATCTTCTACTTGGCTGCGAGTACGTGTCATTAGATATTTCCGTTGGTTGTCCACTGTACGCGGAGGGATACAGCACGTGCGGCCGAAAGGACTTTAATAATAGAGTATTATCATCTGATGGGGGCGATGGCGTTGGTAGGCTGGTTCGATGGACACGAAGGCATCAATTTGGGTCCGTGCGTACCGAAAGCTCCCATATATGTTTTCGTGGTCACGTACACCACCGCACACATGATATCGTCGCCCCTTGACTCGTACGCACCGGAACATAAAGGTCGACGATAGCCAAGTCCGCTGCCTGTGCGCCGTGGAACGACTGCTTCTAGAATTAGTACTTTTTGGATTGGAGGGAAAAAAAAAGATAGCCGGCGGCGACAGGAGGGGGATATATCGCGCGCGAGCTGCGTACTTTGACACAAGAAATATCCCGGAACAAGGGCACCACTCTTTATTCACGTGACGGGGTACCATATGGAAAACACGCCCGCCCGGGCCGGGGGGCACCTTCTTGTGGGTGGCCCGGCCTAAAAGATAGAAGATACTATATGTGCCGATGTGCTTGCAGCTACGTTGGAGCTACGAGATGCACACATATAAGTGATGCCACGTCACTCTACTTTTTTCACTCCCCAAAGGGCCCCCATTTCATTTAGTAAGAAGCAGCGCGCTCCTAGCTGCTAGACTTACTAAACGCTACAGTAACAAGTTGGAGATCGAGTGCAAGATGGAGAGACCAAATGAAAGATGCCATGCAAAAACAGGCCGGCCGGGCGGCATAGAATAGAACACAGTACTATACCTCAAGGAGCCGAGCTCGCCGAAGTCGCAGGCGCGGCCGGAGATGCTGGCGAGCGGGACGTGGAAGGCCTCCGACCACGAGAGGTGCCGGAGCGACGTGGCCGTGGGGGCGCCCCACCGGTAGGAGCCGTTGAGGATACCGGCGCGGGCCTTGGTCTCGAACGGCAGCCGGAACAGCCGCGCCTGCTCCGCCCGCAGCCGCTCCAGGAGCCCCCGGCTCACGCCGTGCCCGGTCACCTGGAAGAAGCCCCACTCCGACGCCGCCCGCGCCATGGCGTCCGCGCACGCCGCCCTCGCCGCCTCGCGCGCGCCGCCGCCCCGGCCGCTCGCCGTCATCAGGCACGCCAGGTCGATCAGGGGCAGCTCGCGCTCCTGCACGGCGCCGCGGCCCTCGCCCGCCGCCGGCGCAATGCCGCCGTCGCGGCGGAGCAAGTCGTGGTAGCTCTCGGCCAGTGGCGGCTCCGCGGCGGCGCGGCCGCTCTCCGTGATGGCCGCCGGCATGATGGTGTATGGTCGGTCTGGCCGCGAGCTAGCTAGGCGGCTACGTAGCGCACGTAGTGTAAGAAGTGCTGTGTCTCTAATCTGTGTGTGTGTGTGTGTCAATGGACTCTTGCTTGGTCGTGTGTCACGTACGTACGCACACGTAGCTCGAGCACGCACACTGGCTTGCCGCTGCTGCTAGGGGTGGTAACGGATCGTGGCCCGTTTGTTCCTTCATAATTTAACTTGATCCTAACAAAATTTAGCTCAAAAACTAGTATTATTTTGACCCGGTCCGATCCTTAAAATTTCTAGTACAAAAGTGAGGGCCTTTACCACCCCTAGCTGCTGCTAGCTAGGACTGGCCGGCCGGCTCATAGAGAAACGCGCGTCCACCACGGCTATATATAGAGCAGGGTCGCTCTGGCAAGCGGGGCAGCCAGCGGCGGGTGAAGAGCTGAGGGGGGGCGCGGTGGACATGCACGGGATCTCACATTTTTTGCATGGGTCTGCGTCTGCCTGCGCTGCGCGCGGCTTCACAGTGAAGCGAGGCCGTGTGCGACGGTGAGCCACGATTCGTGGGGCGCGGCACGGCCAGCGATCGACACTTGGGCGCAATAAGTTATGGGGGCCGAGTCCTTTGACCGCCCGGGCCACCGGAAGATTCACTGAAACCGAAAAGTGCAAGGAGGCCGGGTGTGACTGAAAGGTACGTGGGCGATGTAGAGAGCTGAAATAATGCGTGTAGCTGTTGAGCCACCTCGCTGTGGAGGAGTATCTGCAAGTACCGTAAACACGAGTGTGCAAAATGTCCATGTGAAAGCTGACAGTGTGTGCGATCCTGGCCGTCCCGTGTGTCTCACCATACTTGGTGAGTCAGGATCTGTACCCGCTTTTAGCTGTGCTTGTTGACTAGTCGATCAAAATGACTGGACTAGCTGACTAGCTGCACGGCTGCAAAGGAAAAAAAGTCCCTTTTATTACAGTTTTACTTTCAGTATCTTTTTTCTTTTTGTTTACCTGGATAAACAGATGCAGCTACAGTAAGGCAAAGAAACATGGCCTTCGCTTTGAACGTACTTTGGCTGGGCAGGGGCAGGGGCAGGGACAAAGGTAGGCCATGAGTTCCTGCTTCCTGTGTTGTTCAGTTTGGTAGTACAACTTTGGTGTAGGGCTGCCGGGTGGGGGCCGTGGGACAGGACGACAGGGTGTTGGTCTGGGACGTGGGATTTGGCGATTTGCCATCTCGTACCTAGCATCTTCTGCATTGACACGAGTTCATGCTTCCTGTGTGTTTACATTTTTACGTAAACACTTCCACAGCAGCACATGACAAATGACAAAGAAAAAAAAAGGGGGCGGCATACAGCTCAGTACTACGCTACCACTCTATTCAGCCCTCGTTTAGTTTCAAAGTTTGGACATTCAAATTTGGTTTTTGTCAAAAATACTGTACTATAGCATTTATTTGTATTTATAAATAATTATTCAAATATTGATTAATTATGTTTAAAATGTTCGTCTTGCAAAGTACAATAAAACTGTACCATTAGTTTTTGATTCCATCTATATTTCATATTTTATTTATGTGCTGGTATTTTAATGTAATGAAAAAAAAATTTATAGTGAAATTTGAGGGTGGAATTCAGCGAGGCCCCAGTTTTCGTAACATGATTGCATTGACCTGGCCGTGTTTATAAACTGACAGCCTGCTCTCTGCTGACAGAGCGACATGCCATCACCAGCAGGGAAACAGTTCTTTTATGCAGACCTGCAGTAGGTAGTGAGTCAAAGCATGCTCTTGATTCTTCAAACAGTATCCTACCAGAAGAGTAGTAGTACGAGTAGTGCGTGATCGAGAGCCACTACAGTAGTGTAGTACGAGTAGTGTGTGATCGAGAGCTTGCCGTATGTTCCAGCAGTCCGTAGGCCAGACAAAGTTTCCAGCGTCAAACACTGCTCCAATTAAATATATATACGTACAACATTTTGTGTCTTCTGCGGTTCTGCCACAGATTCTGCGTGGGGATCACTACTCGCGCGTAGGGGGTCCATTGTATATTTAGCAGGAGATGGATGCACCACAGGGGGGTCCGTTCCTTGCGGAGGCCCCCGCGTCGCCTCCCGCTCGGCTGCTCGGGCGGCAGAAAAAAAGCTTAGCCGCCGCCCACCCTTCTCCCCTCCACTCCTACCTCGCCGCCGCTGGAGAGGGCCACCGGAAGCTCGCGCGGCCTTGAGGAAGGTGGTGGCAGGACTTTTCTTCCCTTTCCTCGCCGTGTCATTCCGGATCTAGGCGGGAGAACCGGGAGACGGCCATGGCGGTTCTCGGGCTACGTGCTCGCGCCGGCGAGGCGGGGACGGCGGATCTGCATCGCATGGGGCCTGGCAGCGCGAGCATGGAGGTGGAGCAGAGGCGGCAGCGGTGGACGCCGGCGTGGGCTCGCCGTGTTGCGGGGCTCCTCCGGCGCGTATGGGCAGATCCGTGGGTATAGGTGGCGGCAAGCCTGCGAGGCCTCAGGTGCGTACTGGATGCGCGCCGGCACCGGCGTGGCCACCAGGCGCTCGGCTGCGCCCCCGGTGCGGCTTCCACCGGGGCGGTCAGATCTGAGGATTCGAGCCCTGGTTCGGACTTTGCAACTATATCTGGTGATGACATCTTTAATTTCACCTTTATTTTCATATAAACCAGGAGACATGAGTCACCTTGGCTTCATTCACGGATTCTCTTACTCGAAGACGGATTTCATCTGCAATTTATTCAGGTGGATTATGCACGGATACCCAGTGGCTACTTTGCAGCATAATATCTCAGGTTACGATTTCAGATGGTCTGCCGGATTTGGAGTTCGTGGCCGTTTGAAGTGGGTCAGGTCTGATCAATATGAAAGCATTTGATTGGTAAGAAGGAGGAAGCAACACGGTGTGATTACGTTGTGGTGGTAATTCTTACTAATTCACCGGTTCCGGGAAGAAATTCCTAGGTCTGACCTTAATTGGTTTTACTGGCAGTGACCTTGTTGAAGGCATTGTTTTGGATTAAGATGAATTACTTCCTCGGACGAAAACTTTTGATCTGGTCTCAATTGATTGGGTCACTGCAATGTCGGCACGTACGCGTGCCGTTTCCTCGTTGAATGCGTTGTCTCGGGAGCCTACGTCATAGTCCAAGAGCTGCTTTGGTTTGTAAAGCGGATGAAGATGAAGTCACTTATGGTAGCTTGCTGCGACATGATCTTTTGGTCATGGTGCTCTCATTTTTTTTATGGGCTGTGTGCATCTTAGTTATATATAGGCCGGGTTGGATCTTATATAATTGTATTATCTTGATGTAATTGTTTAAGATCAATAAAGCTTCCTCTTTTTTTAAAAAAAAGCTGGATGCACCACACTTGTGATGGAACGAGGCTGAGCTTAGCTCGCCTATACATACATGAATACATGATACATACGTGCCGCCTTGCCTGTACTTTTATTTGCTCTAGCTTGATAAACTACTCTTCCCTACGATTCTAGCATTTCAGCGATAACTTAGGAAATATCTAGTGGTTCCTAGTAGATGCTAGCACGAGTAGTAGGAAATAAACATACAGAAATGTCAAAATAAATAAAAGGTATAAGTTTGATGCAATAAATAGAAGGAAAAAAAAAGTAAAACCATGCATCATCGGCCGGCAGCAAGGGCCAGTATGTACCTGCCCGGAGTCGAGCCGTTTACCGGTGGTCCTACTCGGAGTAGGTTCCGGTCTTTCCACCGCCTCTGCAGCCTTCAGCGCGGCGGCATCAGCGGTGTGGCGCTAAACAAACCACGAAGCTCCCGTTCTTGGTTTCCGTCTAATCTACATCAGTCTCTGTCTTCTCCGTCTTTTCTAACAGGAAATTCAGCGAAATGGCCGTCGATCGGACGCTTTCCTGAGCCCAGAAACGAAACGGAGAAGGGAAAAAAAAGGAGAGAGAGCGCGAGAACCAGAAAGAGTCACATCCGTCCACCTTGGCGAGGGAACACGGCCGGCCATTTCTTTTCCCGGCCAGCCGGCCGGCCGGCCAGCCGGAGCGGCTGTACGTCCAACTCGCGACGCCGGCCGGCCGGATGAAGGCGGCCTTCTGTTCCTGCCCCGATTCCCCCGTCAAAACACTGTGCCGCACGAGACGGATTCGGGGCCCCTGCCAGTCCCGTGACGGTTTGTTTGTTCGGAACTGGTGTTCGGCCGCGAGGCCGGCGCGCCGGTGGTTGCGCGCGGGCCGGACGCTGGCCGGCACACGTGCTTGTCCCCCGCGGCAGCCGCGTACCGTAGGGCTGTGGGCTGTCGTCAACCCGTGGCACCGGCGGCACGCACGCGGTGGGCAGCTAGACCCTATCGCCGTGGTTTGCGGTCGTACCCTCGTGTTGGCTAAAGCGGGGGACAGGAGGACGATCGGGCGCCCGAAGGTTCGCCCAGGGTTCGTGGCGTTTTGGTCTGTGTCTGTCTCGCCCCCCCAAGTCTTCCCCCCTCCGTCTCTCGCTCGGGAAATTTGGGAGCACTTTCAGCATTAGCGCTCACCGCCTTTATTACTTTAGGTAGCGCGCGGATGTAGATTAGTGCCAAGCAACGAGCTAGCTGCGCCCCTTGCAGACCTGGTTTAGATTGGTGACACGCATACATATAGCCACCTGCAACCAAACGCATTCGTGGTCGGGTGGATGTGCTTGCCGCTCGCGGTTCATCTACGCACGGCTCACGCAGGCTCTTCCGCGGCTACTGCCTAACGTGACTACTCCCCCGAAGCCCGATTTCCTTCCGTGGGTTCTCACCACCCAGCCGGCCTCCTCCTTGCCCCATCGCCATGCTCTGCCTCGAGCTCGAAGGCTTGCTTGCTCGACGGCTACAGCGGACGGGCTTGCATTGCCTTCGGCGACACGTCCGTATCAAATTATTATGTTGTACTGACTCATACAGCTCGCGGGAGTATGTGTGAGGCGAACCTAGCTAGCGCCGAGAGCTGAATGTTGTACCTGCGAGCCGTGGGGCAACTCTCCTGGACAGAACCGGCGGCCATCACAGGCGTTGGATTCAGCCATCGAGCAAAAGGGGCTGCACGGGATGGAGAGGCTTTGCAGCCGAGTTGCACCGTTTTCTTTCAAAAAAAAAAGCAAAGTAGTATTCTACATTTCTACTGCCAACTATCCAAATGTTCACAGCCAGAATTATATCAGGTAAATTGGAATGAATATAAAAAATGCTATGAATCATATCTATACTATAAAGAGAATGAGATTTGAGAACGTTTCTCACCAAGATTAGACCCACCCACCACTTCCACCCACCTCACAGATGGACCCACCTGCCAGCAACTAGGACGATGAAAAGGAGGGGGGAGGGACATTCCCAAGTATTTTTCTCCCAAAACCTCAAAACTTTTCTCACGCAACGCACCCGCAGGTACCGGTACCCATACCCAACCACAGCGTTGACATACCAAAACCTAGAACCCTAGACCGTCGGCCCCGTCTGTCGCCGTCCCCGCCCGTGGAACCCGCGTCCCTCTCTCCTTGTGGGGGATCCCCAACCCTGCCCATCCACCACCATGCGGAGCCGCCCTGCGCCGGGCCGCCACCGCCGCCGCATCCACCTCGTGGTGCCCATCAAAACTCGGCGATGAGGATAGGAGCGGCCCGGAGGATCCATGGCGGCAGCGCAGAGCTCCAGATGGTGGCCTCGCCTATGGTGCCCTCCCCTCAACGTGTTCTTGGGTGCGGAGCCCGGCTTCCACAGGCGTCGCCGGATTTTCTCGCGTCTAGGACGGGACGATGGGCGTGTAGGACGGGGAAGACCACCTGCTTCGTGTGGCGGTGCGATCCCCGCCCCGGTGTCTTCCTCCCCATGCTGAACCACGGCCGGATCTCGGGCGGGAGGAATCGCGGCTGGACGGTGGCGTTGGAAGCGGGTGGGATCTGGCCGGGGACGGAGCTCCTGCTCGGTCGAATCCAGCGTGTGAAGGTGGGGATAGCTGCTTGGTTTTGTTCAAGATTCTCTCTTGGTCTGTTTCTTGAGCCTACAAATCAGATTTTTTTTTTGCATCGATGTAGTGCTGGTGAAAGAGATACGGTGGGCTTCGGGGCGCGGCGCACCTCCTCGAAGCAGGAGGAATCCCGGCCGTGTGGCAGCGGCGGAGGAGGAGCCGTGTTCTGTTCGTCAGGATGCTACCAGAAGGAGGACGACGCTGCCGTCAAGTAACGCGCTCTCCGCCTTGTTCCAGCCAGAAGGTGCCTATCCCACCCCACCCCGTCAATTCGTGGTTCCGTGGTTTTCGGTGTTGCTGACTTCTGTTGTTAGATGAAGATGAGGGATCGAGGGCGGAGAAGATGGCGACCTCCTGGGCCGACCAGAACGATTGGATGAAGGGGATGGATCAAGAGCTTGAGCCCCAGGTACGGTCAGTCTGAAAATCTGTCTCGACGCTGATTTGCCCCTTTTATTGATTGTGATTATTATTTATTATTTCTCAATGCGCTTGGTTGTTGATGCTGTAGCTCGTGGTTTCAATATACTGAATCAACAAGCATGCTAACTTGAACACAAAGCATCTGGATAAATAGATGCATGGCATTCCCAATCTTAGTTGTGTGCATTAATCAAATAAAAAAACTGTTATAACGAAAAGCAGAGAACATTTTGATATCCCCATAATGATTTTTGTCTCTATTCTGAAATATGCACTTGAGATAATTAAGAGAATATTCAACAGTGCTGGTAAATACTTTTTTTGAAAAAGAAATCTTGAAAATTATTCTAATGCTTTTATGTAACAGTTCTTTCTTGTAGAATGCGTTTGGGATTACATATTTCTTTTGGATTTGGGTAAGACTGCTATTGAGATTTGGTAACATTTTTTGTGGCAGAAGTGTAGTCTGTGTGAAGATTTTACTGATGTCAAACTTCTGTGCAGTATGAATTTGGGCTAAGATTCTGCCTTCATGACAACTTTGAGCTTAGCATTGCAAGAGTCTGTCTTGGGTAAGTTTCAGGTGCTTTTGCCATCATATTGTTTAGAAATTTCTTTCAGGTGCTTTTGCTGTCCTGTTTGTTTAGAAATTCTTCCATGCGCTTTTGCGTCCATGTCAGCATTTTTCTTGGATCACAAACAGATTGCACTGAGTACCATCGATACTGGTATTCAAATATAGTAATATTGATTTCAGGTTTGGTTTCTAGCTTGAGACTTTCTTCATATTTCAAAAGGAAGTAAATGAGTTCTCTACAAACTATCTATGTCAACCACAAATTTTTTATTGCGAAGTTGGAGGCACTGGCAACACCAGCAACGTTCCTTCACAGATTATCCATGTCTCACATCTTGAATTTAAGTTGTGGGTTTTGAGCCCTGTGTATTTTTCAGATACTGTAATTGAGATTCACAACGTCAAGGTCTTTGAGAAGCTCGGGGCTAGGAGACTATCACTGAATTTGGTAACAACCTCTCCTTGATCCAGTTACAATAGTTCCATATTTATTCTCAATGTTCTAGATATTTCTTTGGCTTGTTAATGTTAAAAATTCAGGTAGGAGATTTGTTGGGCAATGTTTTCCATATTGTTTTATTTTTCTATGGTTTAACTAGATTAGGAAATTTAGCTATAAATTATCTTTGATTGCTGAATTAGATTTAGGTGGCTTGAGTCTATTGATCTTGGGAAACTCCACTCTTTATCCTGGTTTATTCACATGTGCCTTGAGGAAGATTAATTACTTTGGTCACTAAATTCCAATAATCTAAATTTACATGTGCACTTTGCATGGAAATTCGTATACTTTTCAAAAGGATGAGAACTGTGGTATATCGCAGTGCAACCTGAAGATGCAAAGCTGCAGTGCAAGGATGACGCGGGAATATCGATCTTTAAATGTGTGTGTGTTTTGTAGCATGGTTATGTCTCCAAGGTTTGAGTGATAAACTGACAATGTTTTTGAATTACGAAAAGATTAATACTCCAGCTGGTTGATCCAAACTTTTAGTGATATAACTGTACAAATACGTCGGCTTTCTCAGCAGTGTGTGTAGTAGCCAAGTGCAAAAAAAAGTTTCTTATAGATTAGTTTTTTTAGTTACAACATGATGGGAGGCATTTCAAATTCATATGTGCTTAGAGAAACAGCTACTTAATTACAATGAAAGCAATTTTATTAATTGGGTTGTATGCTCTCATTTCCAATTCTTTTTTAAAAACTAATGGCTTTGAACTATGCACATGTCATTCTGCATTTTCTTTCTTCTCCTGCTCTGCCCTAATCAGCATTGCTAATATTAATCCACATTCTGTTTTTTTATATCCTAAACTGCTTGCATGGTACTTTCTGTTGTACTTAAAATTTTATTAGTAAGTGTGAAGTTGTGAAATAGTAACTAACTTATTCTCCCTGTAACTTCAGGTATGTAAAATTGGTTGAGTTATTGTTAAGACCATCTAAGCTATATGCTTTCTTTGCCAAGGTAATGCTCTATAGTAATGCTCTGTGGATTATCACACAATGATGCTACCTCTTGAAAACATTTCCGTGAGGTTACTGAAGAAGCTCAATCTTATATGCAGTATTTATTTCATGAGGTAGACCCTTATTATGGAGTTATAAATGTTGTCAGCTTATTGTAGCATTAAGTGGATGAAAATAATTATGATGTGGTTTAGGGTTTTTTGTTGCATCTAAAGTTTTTGTTTGCAAGATCTTCTTTTTAAAATATGTCCTTGCTTCTATGTCTTTGCTATAAATATAAAATACTTGATTTTTGATAAAATAAAATTATCGGTTTACCAATAGTGTTGGACCATGGTTGGAGTGCGTGCTTAAGGAGCACCTACCATCCACATGAATGAATGTATGCCTATAGGTGGTGACATTTTATCACGGTGGGTGATTGATGCTAAGAAGTACTCCAATAGCTAGCTCAGCCAATGTTTATGAGCATTGTTTATGTAGTTTGATGATCCTTATATGGTCAATGTAACAGTTGTATTTTTTAATTAATTTTATATTTATATAGATTAGTGTTTATATGTTCCAAAATCTATAACAATGGAGAAGAAAATAAATGTTTGATCATATTTATCAAAACATGTTTTAGTCATTAATATTAATATTAGAGTTTGAAAATATCTTGAGTTATTGCTTGGTTAAATCAAAGTGAAAGGGGTAAATGAAAGTTGCGTGTTGTATTAGCTATTAATTTGTGTTGATATATGAACTTTGAAAAGAGAATGAATTCAGAAAAATACGACACACATGCCGAGTCGAGAACTTCAACAAACCTTACCAACTAATTTATGATCAGTTTCTATTTGCTAGCTCTTTTAAAACATGTGCCTGTGGCACGTGCATTGCTACTAGTATGAACTAAAAAGACATCCTTTAACACCATGGACATGGTGTATAAGCCACGAATGATAAGGCGTGTTTCTCCTGCTAAAAATCTAAAAAAATATTTGTACAGATTTTTCAATTAGAAAGATCTGTCCTAGGCGAAGTTTCTCTGGATTCAAAAGAATGGCTCCTTCTAGTGGAGAGATAAACTCTATGTTTTTGGACATTTGAAGGTTTTGCTGCTCTAACTATGTACGATGGACAGAGAACCCTAAGTGGACTAATAAAATTCTAAAGCAAGCTTCAAATGGCCTATCCTCTTTCTCAAAAAAGGAGCAGCACATATTGCTACCAAAGAGATGGTTGACTTTGCATTGAGCTCCTACACTCTGCCATGATAAGTGGACTAATAAAATTATAAAGTAAGTTTTAAATGGCCTATCCTCTTTCTCAAAAAGGAGCATATTGCTGTCAATAAAATGGTTGACTTCGAGCATCTGCAAATGCATTATCACCCAACTTTCTGGTACCCAGTTTTTTCTCCGTTTCTGAGCCAATTTTCAAGTGAGGACGACCGTGAGTTGCTCGCTCCGTCCACTTTTGATATGCATATAAGTCAGCAGCACAGAGACTAAAGAGAAGTTAATCTCTCCTAGCATGCAAAAGCTGATTGGTCATGCATTAAATAGGCTACGAGTAACAAACAGACATGCCCAATCATTCCAAGACGGAACGGACTACGATAACAAATACACGTATCAATTTTGGACTTCTTTTCTCTTCTAATACGTCTATCAAACCTGGACGGAGAGAGTACTAGGTATGGCTTGTCCTAATCTGGAGGCGTCGGTGCTTCACTTCGTATAGATGCTTCTTCAACTTGACAATCCAGTTTTTGGCTCCGTTAACTTGGTAGAATAATAGGACCTTACGTAGTATGACACTTCCCCCATTTAAAAAAGAATGCGATTCTTATTTTTCAAGAAGTTAAATAATTTAAAATTTGATAAAATCTATACAAATATTAATAGATATAAAATATATTTTCACACCAAATCTATTTAGAGATGTAAATGTTAATACTTTTTATATAAATTTGATAACAATATAAAATTATTTGACTTCTTGAAAAATGGTAATCGCATTTTTTTGGAGGAATATTTCCTCAGTTAGTTTGACTGAAACCAAGCGAGAATAAAGTCTCAACAATGCTCTCTAGGAGTACTCGTATGTGCCGCGCACACTACTACGCCAATCGCTCATATCCAATTTCGTACCTTTTCGTCTTAAAAAAATCCGTATCTTTGAAAAAGTTGGAGAGGGAGAAGGATCGATCAGAAACCTGCCCAGAAGCATTTTTGCGGCAATGCGTGTGCCATCTCGCTGCATCCCGAAACGGCATTGGCCGACAGAATTATTTGTCGGCAGTAGAGATCCTCGGCACTTTCAAGTCAACCGGTGTCGTTTAGCAGACAACAGCGCCCGCGAGTCGTCCGACTGTTTTCCTGCTCCTCTCGCAAGATTCGCCGGGGAATTCATTCTCTGCGAAGCGTATCCGCGGATTCGCGTGTCCATCAACGGTGAAACCGCCAGAGACTAGCGCGTCAATCAATCGAAATCATCTCGATTTGCCTTAACCCATATCCATTGGCTATGTTCAGTTCCCCGTTCCATCACCAAAATTCCCAAATTCTCTCTCCAAACATCACTATCCACCTATCACATCAAATCTCTTTCCTCATGCATGGAATACTAAACGTGGGTAAAAAAAACTAATTACATGGTTTTAATGTACACGACGAGACGAATATTTTGAGCCTAGTTAGGTCATGATAGGACAATGTTTACCACAGACAAACGAAAGGTGCTACAGTACGTACAGTGTCCGATGTGACATCTTTCTCAAACTTTCTCTACACTTTTTTAACTAAACACAGCCATTGGCTGAAGCCCCCACGGCCACCGCCCACTGGCCAGTGGCCACACACACACGCACCGGACGGATTCATCCAAGGAAAAGAGCATGGCGATCCACCAGCTAATGGCCGGTTTTGTCGTTGGCGTGGGGGTCAAACTTGACATATCTCGGGGATCAAATGAAATCGGCGGTGCTCACTGCTGCTGGCATCCTGAAAACGAGGGTTTAGAGACGTTTGGTTGCCGATGCCCGTGGTCCGTGGAGATTTGCTCAGGGCCCTGCCTGCCTTCTTTTACTGACGTGCAGGCCGCCGCCGATGCGGAGCTGGAGTGCAGGCCTGTTGCCTGTAGGGCCTCTGGGGGTCGGGTCGTCAAGGTCTCAAGGACGAGGCGGTTCTTTGCTGCCTGCCAGTCAACAAACTGCTACTGTACCCGTGTTGAGCTGAGGAACAGTAGGAGTCAGGTAGTGTACTACAAGTCCTGTAGCACTGTTACAGATTCTCTTCCGGTCGCAACAGGACGGTGGCGGTGGTGGTTATGCTACTGTTGAGCCAAGGGCGACATGATTTGCATGGCCATGGATGTTGCACAATGCTCGTGGCCTGTGGGCTGCCTGTACCCATCCCAACGTCCGGTTCACGCACCCGCGCAGTGAAGGTTCACAACGGTTCAGGCCTTCAGGGCTTGACGAAGATGTTACACCAAACGCGTCGACGGCGCGGCGCCGGCGCCTCAGAGACATACAGAGAGAAGCCCAGGCACATGGCTTCCTCAGTTCCTCCTGTCCGGGTGTTCCCTGCGCGCGGCGGGAGGCGGAGCAAAGAGACGCACAGGCACAGGGTCTTGCTTCCTCGCGGGGTTGCAGGCAGCCGCTCGCCGCCCGTGTCCGCGCCGCGCGCGCGCGGACCCTCACCGCAGTCACCTGGTACCGTGGATGTACACCTGTTCGCCGGCCGGAAAACACGCGGGGGCCATATGGGCCGGGGCTGCTCGGAGCTCGCTTTCTCCTCTTCTCCTGTCCGCGCTTGTCTTGTCGGCGGCATGGCAGCGCACGCGTCGCCCGGGCCCGGCGATGTGTGGGTGGTTGCTTGCTCCGGCATGTGGAGCCCCGGGCCGCTAGCTAAAAGGATCTGGTGAAGGGCTGACGGTGACGCTGGGTAGGCCACTGGCTCGTTTGAATGGGCCGGGATTTTAGTTGAAAATCTTGAGAGACTCTTTCAGGGCTGGGCCTATATGTTCCGGCCCGCTTTCTGGGCTAATTTAGCCCGTTCTCCCGTTTGGCAATGGCAGCGCACAGTTTTCCCGCAACACAACTGAAAACACGTCATTCAGCCCCTTAGCACTGGTCTGAATTCATCGTTTCTTCGAGACGATTTGTATACCGCTGGAGAACCTGTCCAAGGAGGAGGGAGGCCGCCGTGCTCGCCCGCATGCATGCGCCTCCGGACGCACTTCTCCCGCCACGCGTCCGCAACCTCATCGTCCTCTCCGTCCTCGGCGAGGTCTCGCAGTTTGCTTCCTTCGCGTTACTTCTGTAAAATCTTCTGATGCGACGTGGCGTCGTGGCCTCCATTGTCCATTTGCTTGTTGATGCCGCGTGTTTCGATTTGCATGCGCCTTGGCTTATGTTTCCAATCGCGGGCGATTAATTTTTGTTTATGTATCTGTAGTTTCGACTCTAAGGATCAAACTGTGATAATGCCTGAAGATTGTTTATGCTGTCTGAATTCAAATCTGGATGCACAGCGAATATCATGTTAGCAATTAGAATTTGGGAATTGAACTATCAACGAAAGTTCTAGTACCTGGGAAGAGTAACAAACTGCTGCAGATTCATTTATAAATTGATCAAAGAGACGAAAAGTGAGCCAATACGGCAATGCTCATGCATCTTGGTTAAAAGCACATTACTAGCATCATCTTATTAGGTTCATTTTGCATTTGTTTTGTCGATGATTTGCTGATTTTGTGTACAGTCAGAATTGAGACACACAGTAACTGGATGTAATCTCATTGAGTGAACTGGTGGTCACTACTAGTGGTATATGATTCCTGAGTCCTATAGAGTCCTCAACTCAATAAACATGCCAGTTTATTCAATAGTAGTTCCAGTTCAAACTTCGAAACAGGGTGACCAGAAGAACTTGACTTTTTGGGCTTATAATCAATTTTAGTTTAGAATCAGCAGCTTGTGGGACTCTGCTGGGTAATAAAGTGTATGTAGCCCATTTGTGGATATTTGGTATTGAAATATATTCTGAGCCTTTTAAATTGATAATGTTTTGGAAGCTCAAACCAATGAAATGGAGCAACATTTTTCTTTGTTCTTTAATTTTCAACCTATAAGGAGGTTTGATTAACAATAAGGGCACATTGTTCTTCCTTTATATTTAATATTATGATCATGACTTTGCTACTGATTATGGAGAACATAAAGGATTTCGGTGGATTATCTGAATCATCGCGAGCATGAACATCTACAATCAGGAGCTTCAGGTAAATCTGTCGTTGCCTGTGATCACATTTGGTTTGATGAATAACTTAGTTTAAATGTGGACTGCTTGATTAATCTAAGTTGTGAATTGATGGTTGTATAATTGGATGGGCTAGTTAGTACATAATCATGCAATCAAACTATACATGAGTCCTTCAACTCTCTGCTGAGAAATAAATCAGCTTCAAATCTAATTTCAATATATGCTTCAAATCATCATTCAGCTTAAAATCTTTTGAGTTATTATGATTTTGCGCTATTGAAATGTTTTATATCATCATTCAGCTTAAAATCTTTTGAGTTATTATGATTTTGCGCTATTGAAATGTTTTATATCATCATTCAGCTTAAAATCTTTTGAGTTATTATGATTTTGCGCTATTGAAATGTTTTATATCATCATTCAGCTTAAAATCTTTTGAGTTATTATGATTTTGCGCTATTGAAATGTTTTATATCATCATTCAGCTTAAAATCTTTTGAGTTATTATGATTTTGGTGAAGGGCTGACGGTGACGCTGGGTAGGCCACTGGCTCGTTTGAATGGGCCGGGATTTTAGTTGAAAATCTTGAGAGACTCTTTCAGGGCTGGGCCTATATGTTCCGGCCCGCTTTCTGGGCTAATTTAGCCCGTTCTCCCGTTTGGCAATGGCAGCGCACAGTTTTCCCGCAACACAACTGAAAACACGTCATTCAGCCCCTTAGCACTGGTCTGAATTCATCGTTTCTTCGAGACGATTTGTATACCGCTGGAGAACCTGTCCAAGGAGGAGGGAGGCCGCCGTGCTCGCCCGCATGTGCCGCCGGACGCACTTCTCCCGCCACGGCGTCCGCAACTTCATCGTCCTCTCCGTCCTCGGCGAGGTCTCGCAGTTTGCTTCCTTCGCGTTACTTCTGTAAAATCTTCTGATGCGACGTGGCGTCGTGGCCTCCATTGTCCATTTGCTTGTTGATGCCGCGTGTTTCGATTTGCATGCGCCTTGGCTTATGTTTCCAATCGCGGGCGATTAATTTTTGTTTATGTATCTGTAGTTTCGACTCTAAGGATCAAACTGTGATAATGCCTGAAGATTGTTTATGCTGTCTGAATTCAAATCTGGATGCACAGCGAATATCATGTTAGCAATTAGAATTTGGGAATTGAACTATCAACGAAAGTTCTAGTACCTGGGAAGAGTAACAAACTGCTGCAGATTCATTTATAAATTGATCAAAGAGACGAAAAGTGAGCCAATACGGCAATGCTCATGCATCTTGGTTAAAAGCACATTACTAGCATCATCTTATTAGGTTCATTTTGCATTTGTTTTGTCGATGATTTGCTGATTTTGTGTACAGTCAGAATTGAGACACACAGTAACTGGATGTAATCTCATTGAGTGAACTGGTGGTCACTACTAGTGGTATATGATTCCTGAGTCCTATAGAGTCCTCAACTCAATAAACATGCCAGTTTATTCAATAGTAGTTCCAGTTCAAACTTCGAAACAGGGTGACCAGAAGAACTTGACTTTTTGGGCTTATAATCAATTTTAGTTTAGAATCAGCAGCTTGTGGGACTCTGCTGGGTAATAAAGTGTATGTAGCCCATTTGTGGATATTTGGTATTGAAATATATTCTGAGCCTTTTAAATTGATAATGTTTTGGAAGCTCAAACCAATGAAATGGAGCAACATTTTTCTTTGTTCTTTAATTTTCAACCTATAAGGAGGTTTGATTAACAATAAGGGCACATTGTTCTTCCTTTATATTTAATATTATGATCATGACTTTGCTACTGATTATGGAGAACATAAAGGATTTCGGTGGATTATCTGAATCATCGCGAGCATGAACATCTACAATCAGGAGCTTCAGGTAAATCTGTCGTTGCCTGTGATCACATTTGGTTTGATGAATAACTTAGTTTAAATGTGGACTGCTTGATTAATCTAAGTTGTGAATTGATGGTTGTATAATTGGATGGGCTAGTTAGTACATAATCATGCAATCAAACTATACATGAGTCCTTCAACTCTCTGCTGAGAAATAAATCAGCTTCAAATCTAATTTCAATATATGCTTCAAATCATCATTCAGCTTAAAATCTTTTGAGTTATTATGATTTTGCGCTATTGAAATGTTTTATATCATCATTCAGCTTAAAATCTTTTAAGTTATTGTCATCAAGATGAGTAGAAACAAACCATATATCTGAAGGGTACTGGAGTCCTATCTTGGTCATTGTCGTGAAATAGGCTACATGATTTACTGACGTTAATGGTTTTAGCTATATCCTACTTGCTCCTTGTGCCTAGCGAATGTGTGTGTGTGTCTTGGTATACTAACTTTCTTTCTCGAACATCTTGGTATACTAACTGCTCATGTCTATCTAATGGGCATGTCTCTATGTCTTTGTTGATTCCTTTGTAGTAGTAATAGACTAATTCTATTGTGATATGTTGTTAAACGAAGATAATTTCTTTCTTTTAAGAATGACAACATCTTCTGAGTGTTGCATAATTAATGGTTTCTCAGGTTGGAGCTGTACTTTACGCAATCACCATGACAAAATTAGAGGATCTAGATTGACACGCGAGAGCTATTAGAGTGGTGCCTATGTTTCTTTTGCCTGCTTTATCATCAATGATATATTCAATACTAATAAGCTTCACAAGGATTTGTAAATATCTCGGAACTCTTGCCAGAACTTTTCATATTTATCCGTACTTAATCTAACCAATTGAAGCTAATTCTTAGTCTTTGAACTTTACTACATTTGATGTCAACCATTTATATAAAGTTGTTAGGAAATGTGAAGAGGACACCTGAGCCTTTTTCAGTCAATCACTATAGTCGTCCTTCTGCTTTTTAAATATTTTATGGACTTTGCTGTTCTTGTATTAGCTGCATCTGAAACTCATGAACCATTCTGTGTTTGGTGTCTAACTACTGAAAAGGATATTTTTATCTATGCTCAGGACACTGGATAATCAAATTTCCTGATGAGTGATTAATGTGAACACATTGTATTCGTTTTGGGGGCATGGGCTATGAGCTTGTGAACAGAAGACTTATCTGCAACTACCAGTTTGTTTTTAGTGTTACACCATTATAAGAAGTAAAAACTTCTATGAAAACATGGAAGTGATGTCCAACCTACTTAATTTCATAAGAAATGTCCAGCCTACTGTGCCCTGAAACACCACCACATAGATTTTAGATTCCAAGTTTAAAATATAAACTAAAATTTAGTTCCAATCTATCAACAATAAAGTATAATGATAGCATTATTTATTTCTATGTGCACAGCAAAATAATAATAATATACTTGAAAGGTTGAGAGCCGAGAGGAAACCATAGAGTGATGAGCTAAAGAATAGAACAACCCAGGAGCTTATTCAGGCAAGCAGCGGTCAATACCTTTGTACACGAACTCTATTACTTTTGTACCCAGGAGCCTATTACTTGAAATTTCAGTTTCTTTGTGTTCCTTATCACAACTGAAAACAAATTTACACAATGTTAAAGTGTGTACTAACTTAAACATTTACAGAAGCACGACCTTGATCCTACAGCAAAGGCAGCAACAGCTTCAGTTCTTGCCTCTAAAATGGGTGCAGAAACTTGCCTTAAGGTTCATGTGGGAGATGAAGCAAAGTCGAATTCAGCACAGGCTAGAAGCAGCGAGGTTGAGGTAGTTCCCTCCAATAATGTTCTGCGAAACAGGAAGGAAACAAAGGCAAAAGACAGCTATAGCAGCATCACAACTTCTCTTTTTTTTAGATAATGGAATAAATCCGGCCTTATCACAACTTCTCATACACAACAGTACACATCAAATGGAGCTGGGGGTGCTGGCATGGAAGCTATTCCGCCTTCAAAAGTCGTGGTACCTTATCAAGGCTATGTTGGCTGGATTGCGAAGATTGCTGCATTGCTTGTTGGGGAGGACCCATCGCATTCTTATGCACTGATATGTGGCGATTGTCATATGCATAATGGTAAATATATCACCAACTGTCCCCCTGAAAACTAAAAACACTTTTTCCATTTCTTTTCCCACGTGTCGCACCTACAGAATTTGACACATTGCATGATACATTGATACGTGAACTTGCAGGATTGACCAGGAAAAAGGATTTTCCTCGTGTAACCTACAATTGACCGCACTGCCATGCACTCAACATGTCCAATCAGTCTATTGGGTAATGCTCCAGCTCAGACTTAGGCCACCTGAGCCCAGTTGCTCCTGCTGATGGGGTTTCCACTATACATCCTATCACAGAGACTGAACTGAGCAGCACGACTAAAGTGCAAGAGCTATCGGACAAATGCTGCGAAGCAACTAATGGAGCCGGAAAACTGGAGGCCCATCCCTCACGAATTGAAAGTGCATCGCTCTTTTGCCCAGAGGAGTTATGATCGTACCTGCTGCGCGAACTGGTTGTCTTGTGAAAACAAAAATGCATGTTTCTGGCGTGTGTATATCCTACACCTACATGTTCAGAGCCCCTGCAAAATTGCAAAGATCTCCGCCATGAGATCTATGTACTAGTCGTATAGCGTGTGCAATGCGGATGCTATACAGTATAGAGAAATGCTGTTGCGGTTTCGGATGCATGGGAAAAGCCTGTGTCATGAGGAAGGTTGGACGAAATGGTCTGACGGGCGTCTGGACCGTTGATTTCAGCGTGCATTCTGTTAGTACTCTGCATTGTAGAAACCTGCTCTATTTCTGCTTGAACTGCTTGCTCTCGGCGGCTGGAGCTGGAGGCCAACGTCCGGCGTCAGCGATGCATATTGTTCGGCGTGAGCAGTCAGCTTGGGTTATTTCCTCCAACTCCAGGTGAATCAGCCGATAGGTGATGGGAAATGCTTCCTATCAGGCGTCCGACGCGACGAAAATATCGGACGCCTTCTTCCTCCGCCCCACAAACATTTCGACTCCCCTCCGCTTGCCCAGCAGCATGGCGATGACGGCCGAGAAGCCCCTCCCGCTGCCGCCGGCGCTGCTCCTCGTCCGCGCGCCATCTCGTACAACCCGGAGTGT
>OAMR01000763.1:334009-344847 GCA_900205405.1 Echinochloa crus-galli | reverse complement strand
CAGCAGCATGGTTCACGTGTTTCGGGTGTTTTTGCGGAATGTTGCAACTGTTTGATGTGAATGTTGCAAAAAGTAGATCTGAGATGTTCTAGGGTTTCGCTCCATGTTGCAACAGCATGTTTCACGTGTTTTAGATGTTTTAGAAAAATGTTGCAACTGTTTGATTTGAATGTTGCAAAAATAGATCTGTAATGTTGCGATGTTACATTTGTTTTGCAGGTATGTTGCAAGTGTTTCATTCGGATGTTGCATTTTTATTGGGATTTTTTTGACTGCTGTCGTGCATGGATGAGACTTTATGAGCGCGTGTTTCTGGTGTTGCAAAACGATGAGTTTTTATGTTACAGATACTATTTTTGATGTTGCATTCGCTATTTTTGGATGTTGCCCAAAAAATTTTACATGTTTCATGCAACATCACGCCATGTTGCGGCGGGATTTTTTTTTCATGCTACAGTACCGTCGGATGGAATACTTGGTCCTCATTGCGCCACGTCACGCGTCCGAAATTTTTTGTCCCATCGGACGTCCGGGCGCTAGCAATACCCATAGGTGATTCGTAGTATGGTTATGTCACGAGTCTAGGATAACTGGAGGGTAGTGCCGGCGTCACGCGCGGCGGATCGAGCACGGCGGCGCCGCCCCCGGAGCAAGGAAAGAAGACAGGAGGCACGCCGCAACTATTCATCGCGCGCGCGACGCGCACGCGTTTGTCGGCCACGCGGAAGGAGTCACACTATTGGGCCGCTGGAAAGAGTATATTTGGCCCATTAGGAAGTTTGGGGCTGCACAGATAAATTATTTGTTCGGCCCATTTGAGGTGATGGACTATGTGAAATTTTGGGCTGCCCTTTATGTATTTGTTGGGTCTATTTGAGGTTTCGAGTTGTGCGGGAAAAACATAACCAGCCTAATAGAGATCACATATAAACATTTTCTTGTTATTTTTATTTTTTCGTTTTTATTCATTTTCTATATTATTAATTTATTTTTTTGGTTTTTCCTTTTTATACTTACTTATTAAATTTTTTATTCTTTTTCCTTACTTATTTTATTTTATTTTTATATTATTTAATTTTTATTATTTATACATTTTTTACACTTACTTGTTCGTCATGTATATATATTTGTTCGTTATGTGTATATATTTGTTCGCAACGTAGATTTGTTTGTTCCCTATGTATAATAATTTGTTCGTGATATGAATTTACTTTTCCATGTGCAGTTATTTGTTCGCAATATGGATTCTTCTGTTCTCTATGTGCAGTAATTTGTTCGCAATGTGATTGATTTGTTCTCAATATGCAGTAATTTGTTCGCAATGTGATTGATTTGTTCTCAATATGCAGTAATTTGTTCGCAATGTGCATTATTCTGTTCTCCATATGCAGTACTTTGTTCGCAACGTGGACTCATTTGTTCTCTATGTGCAGTAATTTGTTCGCAATGTGGATTCTCCTGTTCTCTATGTGCAGTACTTTGTTCGTAACGTGGACTCATTTGTTCTCTATGTGCAGTAATTTGTTCGCAATATGTACTTACATGTTCTTTACGTGCAATAATTTATTCTTGTGGACTGATTTGTTCTACATGTCCAGTACTTTGTTCGTAACGTGGATTCTTTTGTTCTCCATGTACATCAATTTGTTCGCAATGGGGACTCGTGTGTTCTAATTTGATAAAAAAATATTCAAAAAAAATCATCTCAATATAGTCAAGTGAGATCTTATTTTGAAGATTTTATCGTAATAAGCATTATGGTGTAATCAGAATCTCATTTGGATGCTTGGTTTAAGATTTATGAGTTTTTTTAGTTACAAATACGTAAGCACGTGGGTGATGTCACGTGTGTCAAAGAAACAGTCCAAACAATCTGATCACACATGCACGGAAATGGTTAAAAAAATAGGCCCAACAGCAGCCCAATAAAAAAACATCGTGCGCTCGCTTCTTCGGGCGACAAGTGTCATCGCATCACGCGGGTGAGTGTTGGGAACTCGGCTGGATCTGGGGCGCAACTCTCCGATATCGTCGCCAGGATCGCGACTGCGAAGAGCAAGGTCACCACGCAATCTCACAAGGAGCTGAGACTCACAGGATTGAGGAGCGAATAGAAAGAAAAAATTTCCCCCGATTCGGTCCCGAGACGGATTCAAAGCTCTGATATCAGGTTATCACGAGGTTAGGATAATTGGAGGGTAGTGCCGGCGTCACACGCAGCGGATCGAGCACGGCGGCGCCGCCCTGGAGCAAGGGAAGAAGACAGGAGAATATTTTAGGGTTTTAGTTCTTGTTCGCCGACCGCCCGACCACCCACACGGCGAGTATAGATTTAATGGGCTTAGGCCCAGTACACACCCGCGGCTCGCAGGCCGACTTGCGGCTGAAATGGAAATGGTAAAGGAAAAGTAGATGTGCCGCCTGCTGACTTGTTGGGCTTCTCCGATGTAGTGGGCCGTTCGTGACAGGTTAGCGCTGATCGAGCAATTACCAGGTTCATGATGCCTGCGAGTAGCGCATCGATCATCAATTCATCCACCATCACTGACTTGCTAGTCAAGGGAACATGACAAATTCTCGATCGACGGCGTTCCCTGAGCCAAAACATTGCTGCTTCTGCTGAGGCATATTCAGCGCTGCGATACAATGGGGGTGTTTAGTTCCTGAAAAAGTAAAAAGTGAAGTAAAAAAGTCACATCGGATACTGTAGCACTTTTCGTTTGTTTGTGGTAAACATTGTCCTACCATGATCTAACTAGGCTTAAAAGATTCGTGTCGTCGTGTACATCAAAACCATATAACTAGTTTTTTTATTTACCCCCGTTTAGTACTCCATGTATGGGGAGAGAGATTTGATGTGATAGGTGAATAGTGAAGTTTGGAGAGAGAATTTTTAAAAGTTTGATGATGTGACCGGAAACTAAACATGGCCAATACAACAGCCAGAAAACGAAATACTACAGCCTGACAAGTGAGAAGAGAACGAGACACGAGTTTGATGCGTCCATGACCCATTAGCCTCCTTATCCAAAGAGACAGGTCGCCATCAACGTCATCTTCGGTCGGTGCTGCACTGCTGCCAATATCTGGGCGTCCTGGCCATGTGAACTAGTCGCCAGATGTCATCAGTATATCCGCAGCCAGCACCATCCACAGGCCGGTTGATGGGTCTATCAACTCGTTTCTGAAACTGAAAGGAACGTCGATAAAGAAACAGAGAGGCATAAATGCGAGCGAAGTATATTTCGTAATTTGTGGTACTGATTCTTTTGTTTATGCTTTATATATGCTGTTTGTGGCTCGCCATCACATAAGACGATAGCTAAGACTACACTTTCCTACCCTTTCCACTTGCTTGTATTGTTACTTTTCCCCTCCCCGGAGAAATTGTTTAACCACAAAAAGCAAGCAAGACATTCTGGGACACACGTTTTGGAAGAAAATAAGCGACCTACGGTTGTGAGTGGTTGTTGGTCTGTTGGACAAGGCAAGTTATGAAATCTTGCACCAACCATACATGTTCAGTTCAGGAGCCATCCTTCTCAAGGAAGTAAACGAAGACGAAAGAAAAAACAAAGGGAATCTCTCTTGAAGAAGCCCGGTATATACAATTAAGTTGCTGATGCAAAGTGGCTTTGGTGATTGGTACTACTCGTTGATCATGTAAAAAAGTTAATAACGAATAGTAATTTGGAACGGAGGTAGCATCAAGCCGGCATCTCCTTCCAACAAAAGCACATTACCACAAAGCACTTAAATTACATGACTATGTTTACGATTTTACACGAGCCGCACAAATTCGCCAAAATGAATCCACTTGATCCGATTTGGTGCGATCAGACGCGGACGCAGAACAGAAAGCCTTTATTAGCACTTTAGCAGTAGATAGATGGACCGAGTCAACCAGAAGCAGCCCGTTAAACCAGCGTCTCCACGGAAATCCTCGCCCGCAACGACTCCCTCCTCCGAGTCTCCGAGGCGCCGGCGCGTGGACCCCACCTGCAGCCGCACAGATTGGGCGCACGATCAGCGCGGGGCGCGGTGATCTCTGCCTGCCCGGCTCCCGCCCGCGGCCGGGTCCCTTCTATGTAACACCCCGGACATGGACGGCTACGCCGGGCAGCAGTAGAAAAGTACAAGGCAGGCAGAGACACCGTAGGCGAGCGAGCGAGTGAAAAAGGAATCCTTCCCCCATCTCCCCTTTTACGGCGGGCGCTGTCACGCAGCCACCGCGGCGCGCAGGAGGTGGGTGAACTGGTGGCGAGGCGCGAGGTACGGACACCACAGCCCCAGCCCTGCCCTGTTCCTCTGGCTTGCTTTACTCGCCTTTTGTCCTCTGTGGTTTGCTAGCTTATTACTAGGACTAGGAGCAGTAAGTAGCTTGGTTCGGTTTGGATCTTTGGGCCGCAGTTGCAACTGCAGCCGGGCTGGGAGATCGTTAGGGTGAAGGCCGCCGGGAAGCGTGGGCGTGAATAGAAGAACGAGGCACTGTTCGTTTTCTTGGGGTTCTTAAACTAGCGAGCTGCTTCGGATGCATCGATCGGGTTCTCGATTTCGAATCAACAGAAAAGCTTTTTTTTTTCTTTCTTCTCTCTCGGGGGCTGGAGCGTCTCTCTCGTCTCTGGGAAGAACTTGAGCGGGCTGTCTCGCTCGTCTTATCGCCGCCGCCGGTTGAATTCCCTTCCCTAAGTTTTGGGGAGGGGAAGGCAGGAGGGGGAGCATCGGATTTGAGTTGAGGCAGAGCTTGCTGGGATTGGGAATGCAGGGGGGAATCTGAGATTGCTCTGTTTTCTTCCCCGCCCCCATTTCCTGTGTCTTCTTGATTCTTGATTTGGGTGGGAGCAGTTGGTTCGGATCGCGTGTCTTTCGTGTTGATCGGCGTGGCATCGTTGGAGAATGCTTTGCGCTTCGCTGTTTCTCTCGACTGTTTGATTCGCAAATCTTGCTCGGTTAGTTTGGTTCCGTCAATATTGTCTGATTCCCTTTCGCAAAAAAAAAAAAATTGTCTGATTCCGCACAACCAACAATGCGGGGTTTCATCCCCTTGACGCCAAAATGCTGCGCCCTCCTTTGTTTTTCTGTCTGAAAAGAAACCCCATCGCTGAAAAGGTTCGCTCCTTCTTTAGACCGCACAGTTCTTGGATTGGAATGTTCTTCACGAGGAAGAAAGGAGGGCCCCAAATGGGTTCTTTTCTCCAGAAATAAATATCCCAGACGGATCGTGTACCTGCTCATAAACTCCTCCTCGGATCGGCGGGTTTCTTTTTGTCTCTGCAGGTTGATGGGAGGAAACACACCCATTCTCCCCTCTTCACCTGCCCAGTTTCTCTTGTTTCATTCCTGAACCAAACACACCCAGTTGGCCAGTCCACAATGCCATCATTTTTCTGTAACCTCCAACTGAACATGATACCCCCATCTTCCTTTCGCTGATCTTAATTCGTATACAACAACGTCACAAAGCTTTCTCTCTTTCGGTTTAGAGATTCGCCAGTGAAATCTTTTGTAGGTGTGATGTGTGAAGTCCATGTGTGTAGGGCTGTAGGCAAAGGGGAAAGAGAGAGGAGAAGACCGCATCTGGGATTGGGCCCTCAGCCTCTCCTGCTAGTCCTTGATTCCGGAAGCTGTTGCAATCAGCTGCTATCCTTTGTCTGTCCCCATCCTCCCACTATTCTCCAAACTGGAACGGCGACCCAGGAAAATTGAATTAAAATGGAAAGTAGGCCCCACATCGCAGCTGCTCAATGAACATGCATGGTCTTAGAAATTTCTTGAAAGGCACGGGTAAGTGGATAGGAGAGCAAAACAATGCTCGAGTTGATCATTGATGGCGTTTAGCCAATTTTGAGGTCAAAATAGAGGCAGACATTTCTTTTTGAAAAAACAAATATGGCCCTGTTTAGTTCCCGGTTACATCATCAAACTTCTAAAAATTCTCTCTCCAAACTTCACTATTCACCTATCACATCAAATCTCTCTCCTTATGCATGGGTACTAAACGTGGGTAAATAAAAAAACTAGTTACATAGTTTTGATGTACACGACGAGACGAATCTTTTAAGCCTAGTTAGGTCATGGTAGGACAATGTTTACCACAAACAAACAAAAAGTGCTACAGTGTCCGATGTGACATTTTCACTTCACTTTTCACCTTTTCACATGAACTAAACACCGCCACAGTCACAGACACAGCCCACCTTTGTCTCCTTATCCGCCAGATCCAGCACTGCGAGGTGGCATGTCGTTCCTTCACTTGACCAGCAACAACCGAATATTCTGCCCCCACAAGTTTAAAAAAAAAGAGTGTTGCAATCAGCTGCTATCCTTGTCTGTCCCCATCCTCCCACTATTCTACAAACTGGAACGGCGACCCAGGAAAATTGAATTAAAATGGAAAGTAGGCCCCACATCGCAGCTGCTCAATGAACATGCATGGTCTTAGAAATTTCTTGAAAGGCACGGGTAAGTGGATAGGAGAGCAAAACAATGCTCGAGTTGATCATTGATGGCGTTTAGCCAATTTTGAGGTCAAAATAGAGGCAGACATTTCTTTTTGAAAAAACAAATATGGCCCTGTTTAGTTCCCGGTCACATCATCAAACTTCTAAAAATTCTCTCTCCAAATTTCACTATTCACCTATCACATCAAATCTCTCTCCTTATGCATGGGTACTAAACGTGGGTAAATAAAAAAACTAGTTACATGGTTTTGATGTACACGATGAGACGAATCTTTTAAGCCTAGTTAGGTTATGGTAGGACAATGTTTACCATAAACAAACGAAAAGTGCTACAGTGTCCGATGTGACTTTTTCACTTCACTTTTTACCCAGGAACTAAACACCCCCATAGAAGCAGACATCACTAGGGCTTCGCTTGTCATAATTTATTGGGCTTTCAGAAATCAGAACATGGTTTTCAACTGATGAACCTGAAAGCTTTGACATGCCACCTTGTAGGTATAGCGATGGAGATAGCCTATCCAGAATGTCCGTGCATATGCTGGCATAATCTAGTGCTAAAACCTTTCTCCATGTGCATTGTATATGTTTGCCTTTGCACAGCTGCATAGGAACTACTGTTAGGCAATTTGAACAATTTCCCATAGAAGTTTCATATTTGGAGCGAGCTTGCTAGAAGCATTTCGAGGCATGGAGCTGGAATTTATCTCAGAAGCCTCTTATAGCATGGCGTTTGGGAGGGTTTATCTTAAGCTAATTTTAAACTTCGAACCTCTGAAACTAAATCTAAAGTAGAGGATTCTGGTTTTTTTTTTTGAGAAGGATTCTGGTTTTTTAAGTGATGGCAAAAGCACTATGTTTCATTAAGTTAGTAAACAAGTTTAAGTAGCATATAGTTATTTAAATATTGAAACTGTCACTAGCTAAAGCTTCCAAGAACACAAACGGTCTGTATAACTTATGAGATCATGGGACAATTTCTGTGTATAGTTTATGGGACCACGGGATGATTCCTCCACTCATGAAACCATGACCTCTGGATTCTTAAGGTTCCAAGTTTCTAGTCTAGGACACCTCACAAGTTGTCGTCTGGGCAGTTTTTTTTCTTTCTTCTTCCTTCCCCCCCTTTTTGCAAGTAACCGTGCAGTTTCTTATGGTTTAATCAACTGATTTCTTTCTTGATCTCCAAGCCCAAACGTTTCTCCTTTTTTTTTTCTGTGTTTCAAGAGCGTCATGGCTGACCAATCTGTGCCTTTTCATTGACTACTTTGCCCTTGATACGTGGCTTCTTTTTCCTCATGCACTTGGCGATATCTGTTGCTTCTAAACATGGTCCAAGCATCGGGTTTCTTCTTCCGTTGTGCCCTCATCCTATAATTACGTGTGACAGGTCTCAATCCTCCCAATACACAAGGTGGGATAAAGCCATGGATCATGAGATGGAGCTGAAGGGGTGTTTTCGCCGGATCAAGAACTGCGCTGTCGAGCTCTTCTCGACTATGGAGGAGGATCTGGAGATCGACGACGAGGACTCGTGGGACCTTGTTGGGAGGGACATCCGGCTGAAGGCCACCTTCATGTACATTGACCTCAGCCGTGTGATCGCCTGCTGCGAGGGCGAGGAGAACAAGAAGGCGCTCACCGTCCTGGCCAACAAGTTCCTCTACTTCATGGACGAGGTGAGAGTCCTTTCCCCCTTGTTTGTGCTGTTCTTGGTGAATTCAGATTACGACTTGTACATACAATTGGCACTTGTTAATGGATGCCTCGATTTGTTGAATTTAAATGCTATGATACCATAAAGACAATTATTAGGCTATTGTAGCAGAGCTTATATTTACTGTTTGGGTGCTCCTGATATTTTCTTGTTGACGGTATCTTGCTGATATTTCAATTCATTTGCCATCCTAAGCAAGCCATCAATGTCTTTCCCCTTTTGCTTTGTTTCCTTCCGGTGGAGGCTGTAGTGGTTACTGACTAGGACCTCGCCAATAGAATTCATGTGCATCGAACCCTCTTTTGGCATGTACAGTTTCTGGTCAACCTTATCAAAATCATTGTCTGGTGTTCTTCGTACTTGCACAGTAAAGTTTCTAGCAACTATTAAAAGCCGATAAGTACGCTCGATGTGTCTGTACCCGGTAATGCTTGATGATGCCAGTTTTTTTTCTGATTAACAAAGATTGTCCCTGTTCCTTGCACGAATTGGCAGCTGGGCGACGCGGTGGAGAGCCGGAGCCTCCCCCTGACGCAGGTGCGCTACAGCGACACGGCCGACGCGCTCCGCGAGGTCGTCGCCGTCCTCGCGCCGTCCCTGCAGCCTGCTGGCCCCTGTGATGATCCGGAGGAATAGAAAAACCAGGTGCTCCCCTCCCTCCTCTGCAGCCGTGGCGCGGGCGCGAGAGCTGGGTCTGCTAGCAGGATAGCTTGGCATCGATCTCTAGTGTAGCTAGAACAAAAAAAAAAAGGGAAGGATGAGATGAGCCAGCAGCCAGCCAGGCAGGTGAGCCGTCTCGTCATCGGACGCGTAGGCTGCGTGCCTGCGTGCGCTCGCTAGGCTCGTGGAATTTGTCGCTGTAAAATCCCGAACCGACGGAGCGTAGCGGCGTAGCCACATAGGGGCTGTGTTTTCAAAAAAGTGCATTAGAAAGTTTGGGAAAAATGTCACATCAGACACTGTAGCGTACTGTAGCACCTTTTGTTTGTTTGTAGTAAACATTGTCCTATCATGATCTAACTAGGCTTAAAATATTCGTCTCGTCGTGTACATCAAAACCATGCAATTAGTTTTTTTATTTAGCCACGTTTAGTGTTCCATGCATGAGATGAGAGATTTGATATGATAGGTGGATAGTAATGTTTTGAGAGAGAATTTTGGTGCTGGGATGGGAACTAAACACAGCCGAGCGGAGCAACCTGATCCAGGTGCGTCTTGTGTAAATGTACCGAAAATCCTGTAGCGATGTGACGACGACGTCACCAGTGGTGTCTGGTGTTGCTACAGTGCCACCAGCGTGTACGTATGTGCGTGTCTATCTGTTCTTCCAAGTGGATAACACGTGCCAGCCAGCAGCTGTCGGAACCTCATGCATGCCAAAGGCAATGTGCTGCGCAGGCCGCGTTGACGCACTGTGTTACGACACCCAGTACCCTTTATTAAAAAGGAATAGTATATAAATTTTTGATTAGTTAAGAAAAATTATATACCATTATAACGTGGATCAGTGATATAAGTAGTATATGGGGAGTGATATAGGTAGTACAAAAATATTATTGGAAGAAATATAAATGGTATTAATGTAATTAATGTAATTAAGTAATTTTTTCATTCGATCATTCAAATTTACCGTGATCTGCTGTTTCATTTCCCTCTCAATCTTATTCATTTCTCTATGTTCCTTATTTTTCCGACTCTATCTCTTGTCTCCCTCTGGTGACCGGCAACATGTAGTCGCAATTACTAAATTATCCATATCTATACTATATACTATCCAAGAGTGGTATTGGGTACCGTAAAAGAGCTCGGGCGGGCTGGGGATTTTGAGCGCGTGCCGAATGGGTTGGTTATGCTGTTGGACTGGTTTGGGCTTTATATGCAGCCGGTCCAGTAATTGAGCGTATGGGCTTTAAACTGGACTTCTCATGGGCACAAACTTCCCTTGATCAACGAGTCCAGTTTTGATCCACAGACATTCTTCTTAAATGTATACATCCAAAAAATAATTTGCTGCCTCACTTAGGCCAGTCTTATTGCACAGTTCTACTACACGATTATCTAAACTAGAAACTAGATAACTGAGTTAAAAGAGTTTCATCTTAGATACCATAAAACTCTTCCTTCTCTCTCCTATATCATATCAGCACATTTGATATCATAAAACCCCGCTGAGTCTTACGTAACACCAACATTAAAAAATTACGGCATCCTAGATACAACCAATAACACACCATTAGAGGTTGAGTGAGCAATGTTTCCGGCATGTTCGCTTGGCTTATCAGTCATCAGCCAGCTAACAGTATTTTTCTTTCAGCAGAAATCAGCAGCAACCACTAGCTAAACGATCAAGCCTAAACATAAAAGTCACCTCATTACCACCATGCCTTACATAAAAAAGTAAAGGAAACAAATTTGCTCGTAAAGACTTGATATTAGCAACAATAATACCAAACATATGCGAACTGATCAAAGCTCATTAATATGTAATGGTTACCGTGGTATAATCCGTCCATTTGGGTTGGGTTTGTTCCTAGATTTAACGCACGGCATTCTTTTTAGTAGGTGATATGCATGTGAGACGTTTACGATGACTTTATCAATCTAAGTGTGCGTGTGTGTGGCGTGTCACTGCCTACCCGCTTACAACCTATGGAGACAGC
>OAMR01000763.1:315366-333456 GCA_900205405.1 Echinochloa crus-galli | reverse complement strand
GGAACCTGCTGCGGGTGAAGCAGTTCGCCGACGCCGGGGCGTGGCGGGAGCTGCAGGCGGCGCTGCGCGCCAGCGCCGCCAACCTCAGGCAGGACCTGTACGCCATCATCCAGGTGAGGCCCCCGGAGCAGCGCCCCGAGCTCCGCAGGCTCTACTCCGACCTCTTCAACAGCGTCACCGACGTAAGCGTGTAGCTCCTCACCAAGATTAGATACAGTACAATTGAGCATGGCAACATCATGGCTTGATTACGTACGCGCTTGCTCATCATCTTGTTCTGATGTTGCCGTGTTGCGTGCAGCTGGACTACGCGGCCAGAGACAAGGACGAGGCCCAGGCGAAGAAACACTACGGCAACATCGTGTCTGCGCTCGACGAGATTTTCGCCAAGATCATGTAGTTGCTCATATGTTTATCTAGGATAGATGGAGAATAATGGATGATAAAACAAGAAAACTAGGAACTTGGAATTACATTCACACGCTGGGAGCAACAAATGGCGACCGGCAAAAAGGCTTTCATTCTTGCTATGTAGCTAGTTTTTCTGAAGGAACTACTTAGCTAGTTCTTGTGAACTTCCTCTGCTACATCTATTTACCCTAGCATCTTAAGGAGGAACACAAAAGAATTGTAGTTATTTACAGGCGCAGCAAGGCCAGAAAAACTGCAGTTCCTGAAACCCTCGCTGTTTGGAGGCTTGTTGCAGGGGAAGTTTGGAGGCCGGGCAGCAGAATGGTTTCAGTCGCCTCTCCTTTTGCTTTCAGATAGGGAAAGCAGGGGTCCTGGGTGAATGGTGACCCTATCGATCGCCACTTGGTGTGCAAAATGAAGCGGTAGTTCTCCATAAGTCCATACGGTCCATCGATCTACCTATGAAGTCCGAATGTCTGCCTATACTGAAACCTGTAGGTAGCCCCCCCCCCCCCCCCCCCAAAATCCTTAAATCCTAGCTTCGCCTCTGGTGGCGCCTGGTCTGTAATAGAATTATATATTTTTTATCAAAATTCTTTAAAAGAAAAAAAGATCTTTAGAAGAGAGAGTTGGCTATTCTAACGGCCATCTTGGTATCTCTTGATGGCCTTCTTTTCATTGGCTTCCAATACAAAAGATGTCAGTAACTGTATCCGAAAGGAGGTTCTATCAAGTAATTTTCAGAATCACCTCGTCGATATGGTGGTGCAATCTGTGCGGAACAACCAAAAACGTTCACCATGTCGACCATTACACTTGCCGTTGCCTGCTGTGGTGCTGTGTTATCCGAAATATCTGGCGGAGCACACACCTCACCCCGTCGAGAACAAAAGGCAGGGCTACACGCTGCACCCCCAGAAGCACGAGCTGGGCAATGGCATCGCGGCTCGCCGTCCAGGCGCTATCCGCGAGCCTGCCCCGGGCCAAGACCACGTCCCCCGGCCCCAAGAAGCCACCGAGCAACGGCGGGCAGCACCCCCAGAAGCCAGGCGCCACCACCACCCGGAGGCTAGCCACGGCGGCGGCCGCCGCGCTCCTGGCGTCCCGGCTGCTGGCGCCCGCGGCGAGCAGCGCCGCCGGCGCGTTCGACCTGCAGATCACGCTGCCGGAGGAGTCGAGCGAGGAGGCCGAGGCCGTGGTGCGCACCCACGCGCGGAACCTGCTGCGGGTGAAGCAGTTCGCCGACGCCGGCGCGTGGCGGGAGCTGCAGGCGGCGCTGCGCGCCAGCGCCGCCAACCTCAGGCAGGACCTGTACGCCATCATCCAGGTGAGGCCCCCGGAGCAGCGCCCCGAGCTCCGCAGGCTCTACTCCGACCTCTTCAACAGCGTCACCGACGTAAGCGTGCAGCTCCTCACCAAGATTACATACTGCACAATTGAGCATGGCAACATGATGGCTCTTGCTCATCATGTTCTGATGTCGCCGTGTTGCGTGCAGCTGGACTACGCGGCCAGAGACAAGGACGAGGCCCAGGCGAAGAAACACTACGGCAACATCGTGTCTGCGCTCGACGAGATTTTCGCCAAGATCATGTAGTTGCTCATATGTTTATCTAGGATAGATGGAGAATAATGGATGATAAAACAAGAAAACTAGGAACTTGGAATTACATTCACACGCTGGGAGCAACAAATGGCGACCGGCAAAAAGGCTTTCATTCTTGCTATGTAGCTAGTTTTTCTGAAGGAACTACTTAGCTAGTTCATGTAGTCGCAATTACTAAATTATCCATATCTATACTATATACTATCCAAGAGTGGTATTGGGTACCGTAAAAGAGCTCGGGCGGGCTGGGGATTTTGAGCGCGTGCCGAATGGGTTGGTTATGCTGTTGGACTGGTTTGGGCTTTATATGCAGCCGGTCCAGTAATTGAGCGTATGGGCTTTAAACTGGACTTCTCATGGGCACAAACTTCCCTTGATCAACGAGTCCAGTTTTGATCCACAGACATTCTTCTTAAATGTATACATCCAAAAAATAATTTGCTGCCTCACTTAGGCCAGTCTTATTGCACAGTTCTACTACACGATTATCTAAACTAGAAACTAGATAACTGAGTTAAAAGAGTTTCATCTTAGATACCATAAAACTCTTCCTTCTCTCTCCTATATCATATCAGCACATTTGATATCATAAAACCCCGCTGAGTCTTACGTAACACCAACATTAAAAAATTACGGCATCCTAGATACAACCAATAACACACCATTAGAGGTTGAGTGAGCAATGTTTCCGGCATGTTCGCTTGGCTTATCAGTCATCAGCCAGCTAACAGTATTTTAGTGACCTACCATCCTCTTGGCTCCTCCTTCAAATGGCTGCTTCCAAGAACTTGGTCCTAAGAGGGGATCATAGATTGGATCAGCAACAACAGAATTGTATTTTGATGTTCAAGAAAAATCATGAAAGAACCTGACATCACAAGGCAAAACCCTGTCTTCTGATTGGATTCTGGTAAAGAGTGGCAATCGGCAAAAGGCGCCTCGAGTTCTTACCATTGTAATGCCAGGAAGCACGAAGCTAGCAAGACTTTCATTCATTGAGACACGAAGCGGAGGCATCTTGGTATTCATTCCAGGCAGTTGGGTTGTGCTGTATCACAAAATGCAACTTTTTCAAGCATAACTCTAATTTCTTACAAGGGAACTGCAAAGGCATTTGAGATAGATAATGCTTACATATGTTGAAGATCATTAATGTTCCTTCTTGCCTTAAGGAAGAGATCAATGTTGTTCTGAGCCTGCAAGGGAGAACAAAGATAACTACAAAATAATTCTAGGGATATGTTATTGGAGGAAAACTTTAATGCTCCAGATGCGGTCCAACTAAAATTGAGGGGGTTAAGCTGTAATAAAAAAATGTGCTTTTCTAATCAGACAAGCCATGCATTTCCTCCCAGTATAGAATAATAGAAATGATGAATAAACAAACTGTAAACAGAGTAAAGTAACAAAGGACAACTATACAAACCTGAAATGTCAGGATATTTGTTTCTATTTCATTAAGAAGCCGATTATTTTCCTCCAGTAGACGCTGCACTGGACGGTCTATCTCAGACGCTACAAGATGGAAAATACGGCACGGTCATATTTTATATTACAAACAAGCATTGGCTAAATCTCTCCAAGTTTAGGACACGAATAGGCTACAGTGCCCTACCGAAAACTACAAAGATCACAAACTGCAATTTATATGACAAAATTCTGCGAATCACACAAAATCAATTGATTTACAGTATCTAATTAACCAAGGACAGACTGGCAGAATACACACACTGCAGTTTCAAGTGAATCCAGGGAAGTTTACTGAATGCTATGTCAGGATCAATATGTACAGTTATCTCTGTAGTTTAACAGAAAATTGCTTCTTAGTCTTCAATTTCTTTCCCAGGAAATACTAGAAATTATTAGAAGGCTGTGTAATCCCAAATTTGTTATACCAAAGCTACTCCCATGCATGTTCTTGAACAGTAAACATCCAAACTGTTAACTTTTTTTTTATCCCTTTCTGTCACTTGAGACTATAAACTGTGACAATATATATGACAATATGCATCCATGACTTACAGGTAAAAAGATATGTATTCAACATTATATTAAATATCAAGCTCCAATGGAGTTCCTACCTGCGATAAACTTAGCAATGGAGTCAATAATAAGTCAAATAGTTCAGTCACTCTAGTATTTAGGAGCAGTATTTACCCTCTCAAAGTAAACATTTTAAATGACAGGGTATAATATTGATAATGGCATGTGACAGTTAACAGGAGATAACAAACAAAGAAGACAAATGGAAGCAATCAATTAGACCTGATACTCAAGTGACCTACCAACCTCCAGATAGAAACAAATTGTTTTGAACATTATGCGGCACAAATGTATTGGCTTGCACGCCTGTTTGAAGAGGATGATTTGCTCCCCACAGTGCAGTCTCTACAAATTTATCCTGAGAAAGAACCGTAAATGGCAACAGTCAAAAAACAAACACAAGTAGTATATGAACAGAACGAAATGGTATATGTTGACATTTTCTAATTTCTATATTTTCCAATCACTTAGAAATTGGATTTTCAAAAGCACCTTTTCAAAGTGAATTATTGTTTACTTTTTTATCTAATAATTGACGGTAAATGAAAGAGCACAATAAGGAACAAAGTACATCAAACAGAAAAGGATATTAGTACCTTTCTTTCTTTTATATTTCTGCCAGTGTGGTGTTCTTGAGGCTTCCTTCGTCTTGTATTTACTTTCTTCTACAAGATACAAATTATAATTATTAAATAAAATGAGGAAAGTAGTTAAGTCGGATACAAAATAAAATGCACATTTAAGAAAATACATATTGGTGCAGAAATGTTTGTATTTGTTATTTAGCTAGCTATGTTTCTGATGGAACTTTAAAAAAAAGCTATAGAGCGGTTTTTAGTTTATCGCAAAATCTACATTGAAAGAACAAGCTATCACACCTTAGTTCTGGGATCTGAATAGTACAGTATCCATTATCAATAAAAAGAAATATGGAAGTGAGGGGTCTGTTTATTTTAGTAATAGACCTATTGCAACTAACAAACATATAGAACCAAAAATGTGGGGTACTGCCAGCTGAGAGATGCATGCTTTTTTATGGAATAAGGACATGATGTATCTTGATAGCTCATCCTTTTTCTTCCAAATACAAATCAGCAGCAATAGAAACCAAAATGATACAGTGATTGCCAACTCAGGTCTCACTATGGTCATGGTCCAAAATGAACAAACCATATTGTTTCGCCCTGTTCGTTTGGATTGTTTCCAGCGAGCCAACAGTGTTTTTCTCTCAGCGAAAACCAACGCCAGCCAGCAGCCACCAACCAGCCAGCAGTGTTTTTCTCTCAGCAAAAACCAGCGCCAGCCACCAGCCACCAGCCAAACGAACAGGGCGTTTATATACGGATTAAGAATAAGTTTGTCTATCATTCATACTAGTATATGCACACATGGTTAGTGTAATTCTATTCGGTTCAATCCTCAGTCTTATAAGTTTTGGCATGGTAACTCAAATTACAGATCAATGAAGAAAGGAACCATGTATGCTTATACCAAAGAAAGTGAATGATTATTTATGAACATTTTGGTTTATATTCTGTGTTCATGCTTAGTAAGCAGCTGCCTGCCGACCCTTCCTGGGAATTGCGCATCTTAAGCAGATAGCATCCTTGTAATCAAAAAGAGAAAAAAAAACTTTTTGTGTTCAAGGAATAACATTGTACAAAAATATATAGAGATTAGAGGCCTTACCCCTACCCACTGGCACCTCATTGCGACATCTCTTACTGTCTTGTTCGGTAATGATGCTGCTATCTTTATATACTTCATGATGCCTTGTTCATGAACATATCTGAGAGTTTTTCATCATTGCACACCAAAGAAAAAAAGAAGGGGGAAACACATTAGAAACAAATCAATGGCTCCAAACTTCAACAAATAATATAAAACTTTGTGGTGTAATATTAACCCATTGGACACAGCTCTAAGATAAAATTCAACAATAGAGGCCACGAGTTCTGAAAGAAACAGAGTCGTAAAACAGTAGATATGCATATGATAGTTGAGGTAGCTTACTTATCCAGGCCATCTCTCAGAATTTGAAGCTCAAGATGTGTCCAATCCGCAGCCAGTGGCCCTCCGTATTTAAGGTTCTGCCCAGGATCAGCTGGCGGCATATTAGATGAACCAGTGTTAACAACCACTGAAGGTGTGGTGCTCAACATCCCCACACTGGCATCCATCCCAGCGGAACAATCCAGGTACGTTGGCATGCCTCCTGATCCGCTAGTGGTTGTGCTTGTCTGAAATGAAACCACATGCTGGTTGCAGAGTGACTGGGGAAACGCCCCAAAATTCATATTAGGATCGTCTGCCATTTCCAGGCACAGCAAATTTTCCAGAACAGCGTTAGAAATTTCCAGCCTAGAAGGAAGCTCCCCGAGTTCCAAACAACTTAAGAAATGCCGGTATCAAATGAGAGGTCCGTTCAACTAGCTACAGATTGCACTGCATTTTTCGCACAACCTGAACGAGTTTGGTGCGTAGTGCTACAAGAACCTGCAGATGACATCAATATGTTAAAAAAGTTAGCCTTCGAAACTAATATATTAGAATCAAGAGAAAAAAACTCGAAATTTCTCTGTTGATACTGCCAGGGAAAAGAAAGCTCAGAAACAGATCTTCTTTCACTTTGCAAATACCCAATTCAAAACGGAAACGCTCTGTCAGTTCTGCAACTGAATTTTCATAAAGGTACGAAGAACACAACACTAGAACATTGAAGGATCAAATCGGTAGGAGAAATCTGGCATAACTGAGTAGTCTGCATGCAATTCCTCGGAACAACAAAGGTAAGCCCATCAAAGAAACGAATCATAAAAAAAAAGTAAATTGTGGACAGGGACCTGGCCACCCACTCCCCCCTGCAGTTCGTAAGTACTAGAAAAATGACTTAGAAAATCCAAATCTAGAAGCGATAATGATTAGCTGTACATAAAGTCGGACCCCGCCAATCAGCGGCGGCCGTACAATATCCATGCAAAACCCCTGTCAAGAAACTGAATTTTCACGCCGAGAGAGTTCATGCCAAACCCCCAAAGCTTTAGTTCACCGCGCACGACTCCGGCGAGAGTACCAATCCAATAAAAACGCTTTGAAAGGGACAACTTCCCCGATCCTACGGGAACCAGATCAACACAAGAAGCACACAAGGCAACAAGCAAGAATCCTGCTCGGCAAACTTACCCGGCCCAAATCCGATCTGCTATCTGCTCTCGCGCGGCTGCAGGCAGGGACCCCCACCGGAGAAGCCAAGCTCCGGCCGGCTTGATCCTCGCCTGCCTCCTCCCTCCCCAGGTGCGCGTTGGATCGTGTGGTGCGGCGGTGTGCCTGGTGGCGATGGTGGTGGTGGTGGTGGAGTGCAGTTTGCTTCTTTAAATGGTGCCGCCCAGCTTTGCGCGCTCCAATGGGAGGGCCGCGGAGAGGCCAGCCGAAAAAGCGGCGGCCCCGCCGCACCAGTAAACCGTATATGCCCCTCCCCTCTCCAAAAGCAGAGGCCGTGTGCCAATTTAACAACTTGCACACGCAAAAAGAATCTGAAGATCAAGGGGGGAGGAGGTGGTCTCTGTTGGGATGGATGGAATTCACCAGCGAGCTGCTGCCTGGTGCTCTGCTACTCCTGCTAGTGCTACTGCGGGGAAGGGGAAGCCACACCCACACCTGCCACCAGCGGCACCAGCGGCAATGGCCTTCCGAACAATAATTGCCACTATTGGTTTCTAGCCTAGGTTCCCCCTCGTCCTCCCCTTTCCACTCTCGGTTAGTTACCTTCCAGCTCCATCATGCCAAGAAAGCAACACGCCCATGCTATTTGAAAACTCAACCCTTTTTTCTCGCTTTGCAGTTCCTTCCAATTCAGCCTGACAAAGTTGTGTTGCGGTTCTCATGTGTTCATTTTTATAATCCGTCCAAACGAAAAGGTATAAAAAGTGGTTGAAAAACCAAGTTCAAAACAATATTCCAAATCTTTTTCGGTCCTCAAAAAACTTTTGTTCTTATTGTCCTGCCAAATATTTTTCAATTATGTAATGTGGTGGTTAGTTAGTTAAATATACTCGTACTAGTGTTCTTAAAAAAGGAAAAAATTATAAGAAAGTATTTATTTCATGGACGATCATGCTATCTTATATTAGTACTTCTCCAAGTTGGTAGCTAGTTTCTTGTGTGAATCCAATCTCCCACAATAAAAGAATTTCAAATAGAATTATACAAGCCCCTTCGGCTTGGTAGCTCGAGAAATTTATCGAAGGCGAGTTGCCAGAGAGCGTTTATTCCATCAACAATCATGTTGTCTTGCTTTGCAGTTTCTTGTTTTGCAAATCGAATCTCTTCTTTCAAGGTACAAGTTCAACTAGAATCATACAAGCTCCTCTGTTTTAGTAGCTCTAGAATTTGCACGATTAGTTTTTTTAGATATGTAGCAAGAGATTAAACTTTCCGGCCAGTCAATTCGTAAAGTTTTAGTTATGCAACAAAACTTTCAAATGCATGGCAACAACATACAAAGAGAATGTATAATAAATAACCTAAAAATATTGTGGGGCAATTGGATTTTTTTCACGACCATGAAGTCAAATTTGCTTTTTAAAGATACCCACGTCCTAAGGAAAGACGATACAGTATACTTGCTACGCTGAATGGATAGTGTGGATTCTATTAGCAGGCGGAAGAAAGGACACAAAAAAGGAACGAAGGATTAAAAAAAAAGACATGAACTCGAATGAAACCTGGATGATCCGGCGGTTTGCATTGATATCCTTTTTGTTAAGGAATTACTGGTTACTTAACGTAACTGTCCCATTGATATCCCATTTTGATTGTCGCGTCAGCTGTCCGGACTTTATTCGGGCATCACGGTAACTGACGGATACATTGGTCTGCCACACCCGTAGAATCCAATTCTCTCATCTTGGTCCAAAGATATCGATGATTTATTTTCGTCCGCCAAAGAAAAAAATAGTATGGTAATAATAGTGTAATACCCACATCATGTATCATCAGATAGCTTGGGAGTGGAAGATGGACCCATATCTCCAGGGGAAAAAATGTTTTACCCATAGCTAAAAAGTAGTTTCTATTTTATTAGTGAAGGCCTGAAGGGTGAAGGCTTGGCTTGGAGCCTTTGTGTTTCGCTTCCTAAATCCGCAGATCGAACCTCCCTTTCGATCTGAATGTGGACCTGGAATCGGATCCTACTAATTTTCCTGCGAGCCAAAACTTAATAAGATCGCATGTAAAGGCAGCAAGCTCGCTATTTGGTCGTGACTCAGCAACTCCAATTACCATCGATCTAGCAGGCGGAATCTGGCCGGGGTCCCATCTGCCGCGCACAAAGATTCACTACGATCAAATCCGCACCGTCCGAGAGCAGATCGCACGGGCGCCGTCCTCTGAAATGGCTTTTTGGCGATACCCACAGTAACCAAAAGTTTAGGCGCCATGTCATGTCAGGCAGAGCCGGCCTGGCCATGTCCATGTGACCGTGCGTGGAATCAGTTGGGTGGAGCCATCGAGTACGTGCACCGGAGTAAGTGGCCGGTGTTATTGGCTGGTGGCGGAATATTTATATTTTGGAAATTTAGCTCGTAGTAGAATATATGGATGCATGACTCTATGCATCGGCACGCAGCAGCCTGCCTGGGATTTTCGGAGGATCAGGTTCGCGTTCCACCAGCACGTACGTGTCAAGCCCAAACCCGTGGCCCCGGAATCTGGGCGATCGATCCATTCGTTCGTTCTTCCTGCCATTTCAGTGTGCTCTACTGTATCTAATCCGTGGTTTTCAGCTCCCCCGGTATAGTGCAGGGCTTTCCCGTATGGAGTTCGCACAGGCACGGCACAGTGGCGCTGGACGCGGCCACGGCCCCGCCGCCCCGGGCCGAGACCGAGGCGACCGAGCCGCCGGCGTAGTTTCCGCCAATAATTGATCGCGAGCGCGGCGGCGGCGGCGGCTGGCGAGGTAGTACTTTGCATCACCGGCCGGGCCAGGCGGCCAGCGCGCACCACCAACCCCCGGGGGGCGGGGGCTAGCTCTCCGCTCCGGAGGGTCCGGCTCCGGCGGCGCGCGCGCGACCGCAAGCGACAGCGGGGGGCGTTCACACACCACGCGGGCGCGTGCCGCATCGCGCGCACGGCAGCAAGTGGCCGAGGCCAGGGAAAGCGGCCGGGCGTTCCATTCCGTGCCATCACCTCCCTTTTCTGGAGAGGGAAGGGCCGGGGGCGTCGCGTCTGGACGCGCGCATCGCATTATTGCGAGACGACCCGGCCCTGGCGGGCGGTCCCAGCTGGCGTGCCGGTGGCTGGCGATTAGTGTAACGATTCACGAACGGCGCAGCGACTGCGCCGTGCATCCTTGGACAGGAGTGGAGTGGTGGATGGATAGGCTCGACGACAGGAGCAGGAGGGCGCTACTGGCTTTAAAAGCAGCAGCCTGGCCGGCCGTAGCAGATCTCATCTCGCCGACGGAGGAGGCCAACGTGTTAAACGTTGGCGCATGGCTCGCGACACATGGCCCTGCGGCCGCGGTGTCGCGCCGTCACGTGTCGCCGGGGATTTGGTCTTTTCCACCCGACCCCCTTTTACAATTCTACGGTCTCAGCCGGAACACGTCGTGTGCGTGCCCCATGGAGCACACTGTGCTGGTGCAAGTTTCTGCAGTGGAGTCACGACTCACGTTCACGTCCGTTGCTCTCTGGTCACCGTGGGGTTCAGAATTCCACGTACAGATGCTCTCGGTCACTCCGGGACGCAGATATGCGCGTGCTAATGTGTAGTGAGCGTCGGTTGACTTTCATCGCAGAATGTTAGTTTCGGATGAAAGCGCCGGGACTACTTTACGGATCTGCCCATATTTCCCCTTTCTTTTCCTTCGCCGGGAGTGTGCCCGGGTTTTCTTTCTCTTCTCCTACTACTATACTTTTTTTTTCTCTACCGAGAATTCGACCTCTCGTCTGTCCCCGCAAAACAAAAAAAAAATCTCTGGTGCCTGCAATCTCATTCGGCGATCGTGTGAGACGTACGGGCGCATATTAAACTGCGGCGGGCCCCCACTCAACTCGCGCCGGGAATTGCAATGCAGCGCTGGTGGTCACTAACCATGCAGCAGCAGAACCAGCAGCACAGGCTTGCCAGAGTGACTGAAAGGTGCAGTGGACTGCTGGCAGTAGCCCTGGCCCAGCATTGTTTCGGCCTGCCTTTTCTTTCCCCGTGCGTGGTCCCTCACTCCTCCCCTGCCTCCGAGGTGGGAGCCCGGGCCCACCGAAACCCCGCTCCCTCCCCACCGAAATGGCGAGACGGCCCATCAGCCCATCGCACCACTACGCAGGCACCAGGCAAGCACGCGCCGTCGGCCCGTCGCCCTCGGTGCCTGCTGCAAACCAAACGCAACGACCGAAGAACACGGCTCAGCAACGACGTCTCCCCATTCGATCCACGCTTGCCTCTGCGCTGCAGGAGGCAGTGCAGCAAGTTACTAGCTGCAGGCTAGCTAGTGGTGGGCTGGTGGCGGCATCAGCGGTCAGCGTCGCCGCCCTCTGCGTGGCACCGATGGAGCCCCGGCGCCGGCAGGGCAGGACGGCGACCGGACGATCCATGCCCCGAACGAACAAAGCGCGTCGCCGGCGAAAGGCGATCGGTGGACACTACGCGCAAAAGCAAAGCAAAGCAATGCACTCGCCATAGGCGGCCATAGCCAACGCAGCACCGAGAGAAAGGGGGGAAAATCGCTTTTGCACGTCGAGGGCACCTGAGAGGCCGACGCAGATATTCTACTTGGCGCCTCGCTGGCTTTATCCAACTGGGATGGATGAACCGGAGCAGAGACGGAGGAACAGGACAGGAGCCACGATCCGACCGGCGCCTAAAGCCGGCCAGGATCCTGACGCTTTATTCGGTCCGGCCCACCGCCAAAAAAGGACGCAGGGCAAATATATATTCATATTCCAGCAACGCAACGAGAGGAAAGAACCAACTGGCCGCGGGCGGAATCTAACGGCTTGTTGTTGTTCTTGTTCATCCTCTTTCGGATCCCTCCAAGAGTCAAAACCACCCAAAAGCCGCGCGTATCGGGGCCTCCGCCTTCCAACCTCCGGGGACGGAATGGAATGGATGAGCACGCACACGCGCGCGCGCGGCCGAGCTACACGTCAGATTCCTTGTGAAAAAGAAAGGCTGGGGGTTGGGTCGGGTCCGGTGCGAGTGACACCGTGACAGAATCCACTTGGGGGCGGGGAGATTCCAGAGGCCACCCAGATACTATGCTTCCCTCTCTTTTGCCGGCAAGTGCGCTGGTGCTCCCGCAACTATGGATGGCCGGCCTTCCTCCCCGCCCCGGCAACTTGCTCGCCGCCGCTGTCGATCAGCCCCCGCGGCCTGCTCCTGCAGGCTGCAGCTACGGATGATACGGGTGAGGTGGGCGGCGTCGCCGACGAGACGGGAGCTCCGCGATCCGGCCATATCCGCGTAAAAGCACGCGTCGAGATCGATTCCGATTCCGTCGCGACGTATGTGTTTCTCCGTCGGGGCGCGGGCGTGGGTCGGTATCGTATTCTCTTGTTTCTCCAACGAACGAAACGAATGACGGAGGAGCGGCTCTTGCGCTTATCCGGAACACACAGAGAGGGGGGCTGATTCCCTAGAGCGCTCTAGGCACCACCGAGAGCACCAGTTGGTGCTCGTGCAGTCGTGCTCCAGGTCCGGAGAGCAACAGAGGCCACGGGGCGGATTCCATGGCGCAATCATGGGCGCGCCGCGAGATGCCCTTTCCTGTGCGCCTACAGGCGCCCGGACGTAACCCCCCGGCACGGCGCAGCGGGTTCGTGCGCGCCGTGGTGCTGGTGCAATTTGGGCACTGCCGCGCGACCCCATTGGCTTGGGCGAGCGAGGCTGGCATCGGTTCGGTACTCCTACTCCCGGCCGCGCCCTTTGCTTTCTCCCTCGCCATCGCTGCTGAGCTCTCGAGCTCATGGCAGACATGCGCGGATGCAGCGTACAGGGAAAAGCCTAATCATGGGGCGGAGAAAGCGTTGGAGAATAAACGAGCTGGAATGATAGGAAGCACCAGGGGCATGTGCAGCGTGAAACGGGTAAAAGGGGCACTGGGAAGTGCCCGGGGTTGAAAATGTACTGGGATTCTCGTGCTCAGATCTTGCGCCCATAAACCATCCTGACACCTGACAGAGAGCAAACGTACAAGTCAACTATTCAAGGTCACCGGTGTTCTAAAGCTGACCGGGTCCAGGGTTCCATTGCCAGGTAGCTAGCGGTTGAGCTTGAGCTCCTGGGTATGCAGTTACCAGTTCGGAGGGAGTGAAAACGTCTTAAGTACATGCATACTGCATAGCAAGCTAACCCTTTCTTTGTTACCGGGATAATACTGACTTAACATACCACCACCATCCTGAAGGGTGCAACTACTAATAAGGCAACCATTCTCATGCCGCATCACCGACTAAAAACTATATACACCACCGTCTTTGGATCGAGAAGTTCCACATTCATGGATGGTCACTGGAGCAACAAACCATGAATGATGAATGCAGTGCCATCAGCTCACTTTCTTCCATAACCACGGTAGAACCCACCGGCGACCCAGTAGTGCCGCCGAACGCCTCCACCTCTGTTTGAGCCTCCCCAGCTAACACGCCCCGGCATTCCAGCAAGAGGCATATTGTAGCACGTGTCGCTTCCGCCTTGGCCCCAGTCCCCGTCTTGCAGCGACCCTCCGTCCAGTTCTTCCTCCTCCCTTTCGTTGTACTCAAGAATTTTTCGCTTGATGTCTTGCATCTCCTCGAGCTCAGCAGCACCCTGCTGCTTTGTGCTCTGCACGAGTGGGCAGTCCCCGGGGATGAGCATTTGCTTTGTCTGCTGCTTATGCCCTTTCTTCACAAGCACCTTGACACGCACGTCCCCAAGATCACCAGGTTTGGCAATCTCTCCACACACATTTTCTTTGTCCGCTGCTTCAGTGTCCGTCAGCTCCTTTGACCCCTCAAAGGTATTCATTGGTATCGTCATGTTCGCGGTGGGCCTAGTCGGCTCCAACTTACGCGACTCCAAGCTTTCCTGAAGAATGGCTTTCAGCTCTTTGTCAAAGTCTTCTTGTTCCTTAGGATCAACTCGCACTACCTTCCGTCGAACCTCAACAGCTTTTTCATCAGAACCAACATGTGCATCAATGCCCTCACTGTGATCTTCATTTTCCAACCTGTCATCTAATCTTTCCTCATATGAACAATGTTCGCCGTCTTCATGTCCATTCCGGTATCTGTTTCTGCTATCTGAAGAGGTCTCACTATCTGCTACTTCTTTGTGGCCCTTGACATTTTCCTCAGGTTTATTTGCTGCCTTCTTACCATTGGCATCAGAAGCAGCATTTTCAGATCGTTTCAACTGTGATTCAGTGCCCCAAGTGCCTTTCATCTCCACCTTTCTCAGCTGCCATCATACGCTCATTTTCTTCAAGCTCAATGAGCGCATCATTTAATCCTTCTATGGATGAATGCCTCGTCATGTTGGGTCGTAGCTCAGCAAACATATCCTGCAAAACATATAAATGAATTTACAAATCATACATACATACTGACTAGAAAAATCATAGTTTTCATTGAGTCTGGACAAAACTCTTGTGGAGCCTAGACCCTACACCAATCATGCCTGGAATTTGCAATCTTAAGTTCCTGGTGACTCCTGCCGCCGCTGCTTTTCTTTTCCAGATCTAAAGTGCGCATGGCTTACATACAGTTTTGGAAGGAAAAAAAAAGGCATATAGAACATGCTTAAGAATGCCCAAACCAAAATTTGGTTTATTCAATAATGGTATCTTAACAAGTGCACGCGTTTTTTTAATATTAATGCAGGATATATCCTGCAAAAATGCTGACACCTTCCAAATTTCATAAGCAAAACCCCAAATTATTGAAAGAGGGACGCCAGTGAAAAGTTGCATACAGTTTTACTAAGTATTAACTTACTTCAGGTGTTCCATGACCAAATACAATAAGAAGGTTTAAGGTCTCAAATATAACTGATGAATCAATATACTCATAGTTATATAGCTCCCCAAGAAATCGCATATGGGCAAAGCGTTGCTGCTGCATCGCATAGTCGTTTAGCTCAAGTCCAACTCTAATCTCCTCTAGAACCTGCATCCGGATAAAAAGGTAGCAATATCTCCAGTAAGTTTACAAATGAATTAAATGAAGTTCACATCATGTTTAAAGTTGTTGGATACGTTGATACGCAGATACCAGATCATCTAAGAGAGATTGCACTATCAATATGCTTTTAAGCTCAAATATACTTTAAATGTCAAATCAGGGCACAGTTGAAGGAAGACAGTGTGTATCTGCTAGCCTAAGATCTGTTTTGAGACAGGTTACAAAAAAATCAATCAACAAATGAGTCAAGCACCAAACACAGAGAATACAAATAAAGAAATCTGGTAACAATACAAAAATGCAGGATTAAGGCCCCAATCATGATACATAAGTCATGCTGTAACTTTGCATGCTGAACGTTTTCATGTAAAGTGAAAAGTCAAATAATGTTCCCCTACTACGTTATGTTGGATGTTTGGAAGAGTTTAGCATCTCAACTAAAGTAACTCACCTCATCTACCAGTCACAGCAAAATCATGATGATAGCGACTAAGACCAGCAGTGAGTAGAGCAATCAGGTGAACGTGGCTATACTTTTCCTTGTGAACCTTTAGAAAACACTTCACAAGGTACTGTTCACACTCTGCCCAGGGCAGCTTGAGAAGTTGAAGAAGAATATGTTGAACAGTTGATTTGTCAAGATCTGAGAAAAGCAACCTCCTTATGTACTGCACGCATTGAAAATAGTTAGTATATTATGTGTAAAGTTTATATACACGTGGCCAGAATTTAAATACTCTGGTAGAAAACACATCAGATAAGAAATGAAAATCTTACTTGATGTAGAGGTGGCCGAACTTTAGAGACTCTGGAAGATCTTTCTGGAGGTTTACATAGGTAATATGCATTTTCTACAAGTGTGCTATGGTGTGCGTCCAAATTCTTGACATTTTTTAATCTCCTCAGTATGTCCAACATGTTTGACATGCGAATTGTAGTTTCTGGCGAACGATAAAGAAAGCGTCCACAGGTCTCGAGAAGATTGCAGGCCACATCAATGTTATGATGTGTGAAATCATCTAAGCAAGCCTGACGATATGGAAGGATTGCAAGACCAAGTTAAGTTCATGCAGAAGTACCTAAGTTAGGTTCATAGTTATCCGAAGTAAAGGAAACCTAACACAGTAGCTGATGTGAAATAAAGGAAACATAACAAAACCATGAGGAAATTTAAAGATTCCAGTGAAGTAAGAATCTCTACCCCTAAAAAAAGCAAGACTGAGAACTTTTCACGGTCCGTCAATCAGATGGTCGTCCCTCCAGCCGATCTGGAGCGTCCGACTCACGAACCACGAGTTCTAGCCGTCCATCCCCGCCTCCCGCACCCTCCAGCCGTCCATCCCCGCCACCCGCACCCGCACCCCTCGTCCCCTCCGCGCCGCCCGCTGCCTCCCGTGCCCCGCCCCGTCCTATCACCTCCATCGCCTCCCGGCCCCGCCCCGGCCTCTCCGCCCCCGCCTCCTGCCAGTGCCCCGGCGCCTCCCCTCCCCAGGCCGCCTCACCTCCCGGCCACGGCCCCTGCCTCCATCGCCTCGCCGGCGCGCTCTTCCCATGGTGGCTGCAGCCCGGAGCGGAGGGGACATGTAGGGGAACAAATCCCAACAATCCCCTCCAATTCCTTCCATTTAGGGATTAAACGAACAAGGCCTCGGGTGGATCTCGCTGTGGTGGCCTGGTGACCTTGTTGCTCCTGCGGCCGCTGCTCTTCTTCCTCCATGAGGTCCACGCCCACACGATGTGGTGCTGGGTCTCGGCCACCTCGGAGACGGTGATTGCAGGCGGATCCATGGCACCTCGTGCTCCAGGGTCTCCTCCGTCACCCATGGCGTGGATCCGCGGCCGGTCTTTGCGGATCCGTCGCCCTCGAGCTGCTGGCCCCCTCCGATGCGGATGGCTGCCGGCGACGGCTCCCTGTGGATTCGGTCATGAATGGCGAGGTCGACCCCTGGTGTTGTGGCGGCAAGACCCACAGTAGGGGGCGGAGCACGACGACCTGTTGCGCTGCCAGCCTGGTCAGCTGGTGCTCGTCGCCTGTAGTTTCGGTGAGTTTGTTTAAAAATTGATTCTTGCTTTTGGTGGTGTGAGTTTCACTAAGAGCGAGGGACTTGTGTGCAGCAGCTATGGACGAGATGGCCTTCATGAGCGGTGATGGCTTGTTGGCTGCAGGATCCATGGGAGGGCGGTCGACCCAAGTTCTCCACGCAGCGACGATGGCAGTTCTGGGCACACTCGACATCTCCTCCAGGTTAGTGACTCCCACCACGTACTCCCAGTCGAGCAGCCGTGACTCCGATTTGGATTAGAGTGGGATGCACGATTTGATTCAGGTTGTACTTCTAGAAGTCAGAACAAGACAATGTTGGGCTACATTCTTAACGGTACAAAAGATTTATGATTGCCACTGGCAAGTGACAACCTATTCCTGTTCCGCCTTGTGGAGGTAGAAGATCTCACTTCATCTTTGCTTCTGTAAAGAGAACGTGCTTGTTCACACGGGGATCGTACTTCCTAAATTCAAGCTTCTCAGTGATCCGTCGAGGATTCTTGCGCTTCACATAGAAGAAACCAGTACCAGCTGCAGAAACCAGCCTGATGAAGATTGAGGCACGCTTTGCCTTCCCCATCAGTGATTCCGAGTTTGCAGCTAAGGAGACTGAAGGGAGGACAAACAAAAGCATATGGTCAGAATTCAGAAAGGCAAAATTCAAGCTCGCGCCATATCAGACAATAGGATGCATAAAGCAAATAGTAGAGCAAGCAAAATTCGGGTTAGTAATGCATCCCGGAACCTTAGGCGGACATGCAGAACATATTACACACCAAAAATCATCAGGAGGATTGAACTGTATCCGCAAGCATCTTGCCACCCTTCTTGAA
>OAMR01000763.1:284187-314132 GCA_900205405.1 Echinochloa crus-galli | reverse complement strand
AAACCTGGTTGTAATATAAAATTTTCTTGGTGGCAGGACGGCATTGAGGAGGGCAAAGAAGCCTCAAAGGGTGATGCTTGTGAGGGTACCAGCTAAACCTTGATCGATGGTTCGGCATATTTTTCAAGCCCATTGTGTTGGATGCTGGTTGAAGCCGTGCGCTGCTGCGGATTCACTGATCTAGAGCTTCTTCCCCTCCCCTCGCTCCATTTCATGTAGTAGGCTGTTAGTTTGTGCATTTTAATAGAGATAACAAGGAGGATTAAAAAAATTATACTACCAGTCGTTCCAGGATTTCTGCTTGTGTCCTCTCCAAACTGCTGCTAATTTGAAAGTAGCTGCACAAAGCATGCCTTCAACCTTGGCTTGGAATCCAGGGTTCGTATTCTATGAAAGGTGTGTAGATTGTTATAGGAAAAATGAATCAGTATCTCCAGAAGTACTGTTGTTGCTTGCTTCAACAAAAGAACTGGGTTTTTGAACTTTGCATTTGGATATGATGTTCTGAGCATTAACATTTATTTAATATTTTGCTACCGAAATTATTGTTTAGATAATATATCTATTGTTTTTATCATGTTTCTATGAAATAGTTTATTTTATTTTAAAATTATGTGCCCGTGGCATCGCACGGGCATTTACCTAGTCCAAATATTAATTCCATATTGAACTGCGTGTAGATGTATATACCTTCAAACAGCTAAACACAAGGTATGAAGGCGCAATTTTGAATTTGCACAGCTCCCCGATAAACCGAATGTTTTTAATTTTTGATTCAATTTTGATCTGATCCTGGAAAGGGAACACAGACGATAACCAAAGTTATTGCTGACCCTAACACTGTAAAACATATTAGCATGGACCAAAGCAAGCTGTACCATGGTATAAAATGATAGTGTGCTATTAATATGAACTCACCTTCTTATTTATCAAAAAATTAAACTCCTCTTCAAGCATCGACAATAGCATACTTGGAAGATTCTTCATAAACGGCGACAAGGTGGCAACTAATCGGGAATAGTAAGGTAGCAGTTCCAAAGAAGTCCGTGGAACACTGAATAAGGCCCGCACAAGTTTCTTTCTGTTTGCTTTAGAATTAAGATAGCAAAACTTTACCTGGAAAAAGGTAAATGAGTTCAAGAATAAAGGAAACGTAAGTCTCATGTGTACAGACATACAAAACATAGCATGTTTTCTTACTGCCAATTGATCAACTAGATCTCGGCTACCACATCTTGGCAACTTCTGCAGCAGACTATCCAAGCTTGCACCATCTATACCTAGTACATTCTCTCTTTCAGCGTCTCCTTTCATGCCAGCAACCTTTTCTTCGGATGTTTCTTTATCCACTCTTTCTTTTTCTGTGTCCACTCTATTCTTGGATTCCATATTTGCTATTCCATCAGTTTGATGTTCAGATATAGAAGTTTCACAATTATCTTGTACTTCAGTCTCTGCTGGCCCGGTACACTCCTGATGAAGCAAGATTAGTAAGCCTAGCAGCTAGTAAAAAAATTGAGCTGAACTGGGAAAACCAAGTTGGGTGGTGTCAAACAATTGTTAAATGAAAGAAACATTCATCTCTTCTAAAACAAAAATGTTGAAAATAAATTAATCAGGAACATGGTAGTTACAAAGTGAATAGAAATAATCCAAAAAGATCATGTAGTGAAGGATATATCAGAAAGACAATATATAAGTTAACTAGGACTGCATGTGTGTTAAGGCCTACAAGTAAAAGAGTATAAGGAAAAGGGGGAAGAAAGAACTGAAAGACAAAGGACTATGTCTGTGCCACCAAAGAGGTAAAACCTTAAATGGGGGGAAAAAAAAGCAAAGGTGAGAAGAAAGAAGATCAGATAGCTGCAAAAGTGAGAAGTCACCATCACAAGTGTTTGAAAGCATCAAGACAAAATCAAATCCTGCATTAATTTCATGAAAACTGATACAAGTGCAAGTAAGAGACTTACATTAGATTGTTTGTTATCCTTTCCATGCTGCTCTGCCAACTTTGGTTCACCTTCTCCTAGTAGTACAGCAGGGACAAATGCTCTGTTCAAAATATATGAATTACACAGGTGAAAACAAAAATCACATGATACAACTACTAAAAATTCTGTACTGTGGAGGGAAGTAAGATATAATTAGTAATCCAAGGTAAAACCTGAGATCAGGTAAAGATTCATAGAAAGCCTTGGTGTCTTCATCATCCCATATATGTTGTACTACAGAGGATTCTTTCTCAGAAGGGGTTAAGTCAATGCCTGTAGTAACCCTTGTTGTATGTCCATCTTCCGGCATAACAGGAGGCTGCATATCAAGAGCTTCAGCTAAGCTACAAGAGAGTATATTCAAAATAGTCAGCAATTGTGCACAGTAATGTATATGATCCTACTACCTACGATTCTAACAATGAGGTAAAGAGAAAAGTGGACTAAGATGTAGTGACTAGAAATAATATCCTTTAAATGAAAGGAACTAAGATTACCACTAGAAACTGCTACCATATGCAGAGTACCATAGCAGCAACTATGGTCACAAAAAATGCAAGTAGTTCATAATCCAGGTTTTTGTTTTCGATTGAGTGCACTAAATAAAGGTACGCTTGTGCAGATACATAACAAATAATTAATAAAGGAATGAAACAAGCTGTTATTGCTCAGGAGGATAACTCACGATGAAACACAGTGCAATAACTGATCAAAAGATCTTCGAAGCTTCTCATATGAGGCGGTATTCTCATCGCTTAGTTCTCCTTTTGCATTCAAAATTTTTGCATTTTCCGATTCCATCACACAGAGAGACTGAAGGAATTGAGTTGGCTGTTATATACTGAGATGGTAGAATAGCACATACACTAAAAAATATAGCAGGCTTCACATGTTGTATTTCCCTAAAAATACCAAGTTAAAAAAGTATAATTACCTCATGTTCTGACAAGAGAAGTTCATTTGCTGCATCATAGTAAGAGCAAAAGGCTTTCTTAAAGTAACTCTTCTGATCAGAAGTAATATTGAGGCCCATAAAGAACTGCAGTGAACAAAGTAAATGTAATCAGTAGCTAACTCAAAAGAACTGTTGCAGGTGATAATAATAAAACTATGATATGGAAAGCAGGTTCCCTGTGATGGCACTCAAGCCCCATACTACAATATATCACTTTTCATACATAATTGTGCTATAAATAAAGGTCTAAGTGAACGAATATGATACTTTCCCATGACTACGGATATAGAGAAACATTAATCAAAGTATCTTCCAGCCAAGGAATTCCCCAAAACTCAGCATGTAGCATTTTCCCAGAATATTACTAGAAAGTACACTAGTAACTTTTCTAAAGGTAGAGATCTCTTGCCATCTTTTTGTATGATCAGTAAACAGATGATAGGGAACTAAAGTTCCGAACCTCATCATAAGCATCTTGCTCATCTTGTTGCAATCCGAGAAAAAATTTTCCTTGGCGAGCAAAACAAGCAAGGAGAGACAAATTTGTCTGAGTTGTTTCCCGGTCTTTCAAATGCTCCAGTGATGTAAGATCCTTTATAATGTTTGTGAAAGTAGTAACATCTTCAAAAATTCCAACAAAATACAGTTCCATTAGAAGTTTTAGAGTGCTTCTCTTCTTCATGGCTCTTGTGTTGTTGTCTAAATCCGGTTCTCCGGACTTCCCAGGATTGAAGGTCTCCAAGAGTCCTTGAACTAGGCAAGGAGAGAAATCCATGTATCTTTGATGTAGCAGTGAGCAAATCTACATTACATGAGATTCACTAGAAGATTAACAATCTGCAGATCCGGATATTACCAATAAATTAAAATAAACAACCAAATGTTTAATGTCACACAAGCATTAAGCCCTTAAAAACAGGAGCGGAGGCAGAGGGTGGACAGGGTGGGCCATGGCCCACCCTGAGATTTTGATGCAAACTAATTAAGCATTGAGTTTTACCCCTAAGCATAGTATTTAGTTGCATTTATAATATCTATTGAACAAATAGTGCTTAGTTGGACCACTCTAGAACAAATAGTGTTAAGTTGGACCACCCTAACTTGAAGTCCTAGCTCCGCCACTGCTTAAAAACATGCTTCACTTATTCAGAACTGATAGCTAATTCATGTATGGAATTACCTTATACAGTAATACATGATGAGCAAGGCTACAACTGATATCTTATACAGGACAGATTAAGTGTATATTTGAGAATTGGTATGACTAAGTAAATCAGATGTTCATACTGGGTTACTGTATATACCTCAACTGCAGCTTGGATGTCGGTAGAACGAAGCTTGGCAGTGCAAATGTTAGAAACTGCTTCACTGACAAATCTGCTCAAATTTACAGTTTTCAGTTCCTCAATTAACCCATCCTTTACTTCATCATTTATCATTTTAAGTTTCTTGATAATTGAAGTATTACGTTTAATACTGGAATCAAGGGTCCTCATGTGATTTGCATCTGAAACAAAAAATTAGCTCACATCACGATCCATGTATATCAAATGTCAAGATTGATTAATTGAAACAGTAACCATCATCTCTGATAAAGATAAAAGAGATCTAGAAATAGTAAAGTAAATAAGCATGCAGACTATCGGGCAAAGTACCAGTAGGCAACACACTGGGGAGTTGTTTGGTTACTGACAATGAGGTGGGGATGGGAAATGTTGGCTGGCATTAATTTAATGTGTTGTTTAGTTTGAACTTTGAAGGTTTTGTCGTATTAGGTTGTTTGTTACCAACAAAATTTGAAATCAAGAAGAAAGAAATTAAAGGTTTTTTTGGATCCGAGACTAGCATTTTTATCTCCATCCCAGGCAAAGTGATTAACTTAGCAATCTAGTGTGCCAAAGCAAGAAATATGTTTTAGAACTTTTCTTCCCCTGACAAAAGAGCACAGAAGCCAACCAAGCATTACAAATATTGTCTTATATACCTCTTTACGGACTCTGATTCCTAGTTCTTTTAGGTACCAGCTAAACATTTTCATAGATATCCATCGATGTTCTGCACGCAAAAGTAACTATCTTGTTGATTAAGCCTTGAAAAGATATGTGCGCCCAGCAAAGGTGAATATTTCAGAGCTCCACACAGTGTAGACTTCGTAGGAACACAAAGGAATGCATGCATGAAACATGTTTGCTCTGTAAAAGACATCTAAGTGCACCTTAAGGTTTGCAGCAAGCAGGTATATACAAAAATTGATTACAGCCTAGACTAATAAAAAAACAGCTGTAAAACTGAGACTAGAACATGCCCAAAGGAGCAAGTGGCCCACAGGACATGCACCAGATACTGTTGTATCAGTGAAGACTTGTATGGTGTAGGGAAATTACATGCATAACTATGAGATAAATGTGCACTCACAGTTGTACAAACAAATAAACATTGACAGTTCATTTAAACGGCATTTGGTGAATAAATTTAAACAAGGACTTGCATAGTTGCATATCAGCTTGCCTTATTTGAAAACTATTAGAGACATAAAAACATGTTGCAGAGATTTCCATGAAAATAGTCACTGCTCACCAGGCCTTTCAGGGTTTAGGTTACTCTGGCGAAGATCAGCCTTTAGATCAATAAGCCTTTTGTATTCTTCAAGACGGGCCTTCTGCATACAATCAGTTTTTAGGATAAATAGAACATCTTGAACCAAGGCACACCGTACTATGGTAAGATCACGAACAGTTTGATAAATTCAAAGCTACGCAATTCATATTGCCACTTGAGAAATATAAAAATCACCTCATCATCTTGCTTACTGACATGCTCCTCTTCATCTTGCTTGCTTCCCGTGCAGCTTTCCTCTCCAGTATTCTCCATTTATTCAACCAGCCAAATGTCAACAATCATGCAAAGCTGCCAACAAAACACAAAATAATATATTCACACCCAGTCTTCTCCTAAAGTTGTCAATTACGCAATCTTTATACATAGCTCTGTTATAAATAGGACGACTACACTGCAAAATTCTACAGATGAAAAAACGATCCCCTATATTAGACCAAACAGAAACATTCCAGAACTATAAGAACTGCCAAATGCTCGAATATTTATGAATCCTCCCAAAAGTACAGCACAATTGACCTCTATACGAACTGGAAGGATAAAACTAGGACGAACGATCAACTGCCTGCATACAGAGTACAACATTTTACAGTAGGGCCGCTCAATTCTGAGCTGTGGGAGGCGAAGGATTTGCTAGGTTTAGGTAAAGCCCCATTTAAACCACAGCGGGCCAAAACAATCCGCGCTGTTTGAAGCAGCGTCGCTGCGACCTACAAAAAATCTCGAAACGGCGCAAAAAATCCGAAGGGGAAAGGTGATCATAGCAAAGGGGAGCGCCTGAACCTAGCGGGGAAAGCTATCAGAATGCCGCTACATTCCGAGGCCGTCGGATACGCCGAACCCGGCGGCAGAGTTCAAGCGATTGGCCCGAGTAACAAGGAGGGGGCGGATGCTTACCGTCAGGGTGGCGGTTGCCGGCGATGCCGTCACGTTATCACTTATCGATACCACTTACGATGATTGATAATTGATTGATGCGCATGTGTTAGTTTAAGCATGTCTTGGTAGTTTGGGGGTGGAAATCAGACGGTTTTGGAGATAGAAATTAGATTAGCACAAGAATTGATGAATTGTTCAATCTGACCCAAGCCGCTGAGAACAGCAGAAGCGAGCATGCCCTTATTCATTTAATTAATCGGACCCAGAATTTGTTTATCTACGAGTTGAAAAGGTTCCCTTATTCTTAAAGTTGCAAGTGGTTAGTCTTGAACTGAGGTGTTTAGCCGCCAGTCTTTACTTGAAAGCGTTAACCTCCACTTGAACTGCAGAATTCTCTAGTTGAAAGCGACCAAAGGATGGTGAGAGCTTGGAGCACTAGCAGCTAGGTTGGAAAGGTGATCCTGAGCTCACCAATTATATTGAAGTCCTCTAAATAAAATTGTTCTTTCAGGTTGATTAATTGTATCTATCAAACTGGATATGCACTTGTCACTTAGAAATAACTATTAGATACGGTGATGTCGTCACAGGCGCAGGTGACAATAGCATCAATATCCACATTATCACTTCTCTGTTGACATTGTACATCTACAAGGATGTCACGGCCTTCTGTCCGCATTGTTTGGGAGCTTCTTTATTTAGACGTATTACTATTTACACACTTGCAGTTTGCAATTGCTTTTCTTAGGAAATGTCCTTTCTCCCTTGAGGCACTATCGTTTTCTCTTGACTTTTATGCAGCTTGCTGTTTCTCTTCCTCTAACCTCTCATAACATGTTCTGTATACAATGGAGAAATTGGTATGACGGTCTTATATTAATATATTCTTGGGCTAACATCATGGGTGAGGTATATGAAAGCCTTTCGTTTGGAATTAAGTGTAGGTTATTAGTTGGACTATTATTGTTGGTCCCTGCATAAGGAAGAATGGACTAGTGACCTAACAAGATCTGACCTATGGAATTTTAAGAAGTATATGGACCATCAATACGCAAGCATGCAAATCTAGTACAAGATCCGCTGAAAAAGGATCATTACCGCTAAAGTTCATAAAGACGATTATATTGCATCCAAACATGCTGACCAGGATCATCAGCCACCATGACCATATTTCTATAGAATAAAGTAGAGTAAACACCAGACAAATTACATAACAGTGTGCCGCAAACTTGATATGAGCAAATTAATTAGTGACCAGTAAGTACGACAAGCTGGCACAAAATAGCCAATGCTCGCAAAGCAATGGTTCGTACATATTGCAACCGAGGACCCACGAATTCCTAATACAGATTCAGTTCTCCACACTACCTTTGGATCGAGTCATCTCGGAAGTTTGTTTAACTGTCTGTGCAAGGAACTTCAAGGAACTTCAATTCTTTGTCATAGATAGTCATATACCAATATGGGGTTAAAATGGTACTATATATGGTGTTTTTCAGTAGCTCCGAGAGAGCATCTAGATTCATACGTACCTCCTTATCCAGAACACACAAGCAGCAAGTAGCCAATGCAAGTTGCAAGCAAAGCCGACTTCGCAATATGAATGCATGCAGCACCAGATGGTACAATGTACATTATCAAAAAAGTGATCCCCTCACTTGAAGCTATAGGGATATGAGAACTCCCCCAGTTGTCTGATGCCCTAATCCTTAGTAAGGCGTCATACTTTTTTCCCAAAAAAATAGCAAAGTAGAGGTCTTATATATATGTTTTGCTATATTGCACCTGGGTGCATTTTGTATAGAAAATACACCCACCCTGGTTGCAATAGGTCTTGTCGCATACTTGCAACTAGTTTGTGTCCAATTGCAACTAGATCGGGTCTAGTTGCAACTGAGTGGTATCTAGTTGCAACTGGATCGGGTCCAGTTGCAATTAGATTGAATCTGTTCGAATCAGTTCCGTCAACCAGCAATTGATACAATGTCACAGTTGCAATTCATCTAGTGTTACGGTTGCAACTACGAGTGACTGTGTATTTCGTATATATATCGTGCAGTTGCAACTATTTCAGGACGAACTGCAACTAGTTCGAACCCACTTGCAACCGGGTCGGATCCAATTGCAATTGGTTTTTCTGGTTGCAATAAGTTCCGTCAACTTGCAATTGACACGGTGTCGCAGTTGCAATTGATCTAATCTCATGGTTGCAACTGAGGGTCTGTGCATTCTGTACATAAAATACACCTGGATTTGCCAAGATAGAAATCTTTGTATTCTAGCCTTATCCCTAGTGTAAGCCTAAGAAATAGTAATATTCCTGGTATATGCTTGATGGCTTGGGATAAGGCTAGAATACAAAGATTTCTATCTTGGCAATAACATGACAAGCTAGAAAAGACCGTGCTTCAACCACCATCGATCCGATCGATGGATCGAGGACCAACATGTTTTGTCTACTATATATAGCTACAGCCAGGGATCTAAATAATGACGCTGATCAACATCAGGGTGTAGCATCTATCACTACAATACTCCATCATGATGACGAGATACGCAACGCCATCAACCTAGCTTCGTTCCAGCATAGCATGAGCTCATGAGCACTGTATGCATGCGATGCGAGGGCCGGAGACGTCGACATGGGCCAATGCGGCGGCATGAACATGCGCGCCTTTGTTTTATACGTACACGGCTAGAAACCGTACACGCTAAATCCGGCGGCTTCTACCTACTCTCATCTCCTGGGTCCAGAGAGGCCGGCACACGTACAGGTACAGGGGCGCGCCCAATCTCTCTGCGCAAAGATCGCGAGCCCCATGGGCGCATGTCTGCTTGCTGCTCGACTCCAGAGAGGTTCATGGAATCCTGCGGTTGTCCAGCGGCCGGGCGAGGTGACAGCCTGCGACGACGACAGATGTCATCGTCGCCAGCGAGCAGATCATTGACCCCGGCCGGCCCGGATCGACCAAAAGATCGATCTAGCAGCCATACTTGTGACCACCCTGCTGCTCGATCTGTACTGCATGTCAGGTAGAACCAAGACAAGGACATGGCGTCGTGCCGTCGTAGAACACCAGAGTGCGCGCGCTGGCACGAATGCAGGGACATGATGCACGCACCGATGCACGTTCACGTTGTGGCCTGCCATGCGGGCCCTGACGGTGACCGGACCGGGCCGGGGTTGAGATGAACTGCTGCGGAGAATTGCACTGCTCATGTGAACGAACAGAACACGAGCGCTGTGCGTTCTTCAGTGCCCCGCTGGGTACGGAGGGGGCAGCCGTAATGCCATCAGTGGCGCAGGCATACGCATGCACGCTATTTACTCACTGTCTACTTGCAGTGGCGGAGCCAGGAAAAAAAATAAGCTGGGGCGAACTTTCAACGATCGACTGAACCGAAATCAAACAATTGCAATTCACATCGCATTAATGCATCCATACATTGCAATCGCACAATTTTAAAGCGAAGTTGAGATATTATCTCAAATTTGAAGAAAAAATTGATGATTCTTGCACCAATACATGGTAAAATGCAAAAAAAAGTAAGAGATAGATGAACCTGTAAATTGGATAAAGACATCAATTAGCAAATAGAAAATAATAGTAAAGTGATCACATGATTCAACTGAATGTTTGGATGAAATCGATCAATTGGTTTTCTAAGAGCAGGATCAGCTACAACATGAACATGAGGGTCAAATTCCATGATAAGCCCAATACCTTCAGGTTCTGCCTCTGCCTCTGGTTGTGGTGCCTCTGGCTCAGCTTGTACACTCGGGACACTACTCGGGACAACTTCATTTCCCTGCACAACTGAACCTAATCCAGCTGTGGAACTAGTACCAATCCCACTTCCATGAGTGCTTGGGGCTGCCCTTGAACCAGCACCCAAACTTGTAAAATAATTCGTCAATTCTGCACAAAATTTGCTCAATTTGATAAACCATATTATGATATTCAGGCATTAAGCAATGGACACAGGCACACAACACAAGTATTACCGTTTTTCTTTGTCTTCTTGCTGCTGCCAATGGACCGAGCACTGGCCTCCCACTTCCTCGCCCTCGGCCTCGCCAACTCCACCAATTCCGCCGGAGCCGCTCCAATTCCACGGCCAACACCAGAGCCTCGGCCACGCCCAGCCCCGCTAGCGGCCGGCGGTGGCGCAATCCCGCCATCTTCCTCCATGAGCTTTGAGCTGCCTGCGGCCGGCGCCGCGCCGCACGCCCGCGGAGCGCAGGCCAGCCCTGCCGACGGCCGGACGCCGGACCCCGCCCTTGCCGGCCTGCCGCCGCCGCGGCGTCGCACGCCCTTCGATTTTTTATGACTTGAAACCTCTTCTTAACTTTATCAATACAAACTCGTCTGAAGATCTCTTTCTCAATGTAACACAATAACAAGTCATTGAGCCAATTATCACCCATCTTATTGCGCATATCTGTCTTGATTATGTGCATAGCCGAGAAGGCTCTTTCAACTGATGATGTTGCCACAGGTAGGATCAATGCTAACTCAATAAGGCGATAGACCAATGGAAAAGTCTCATGTCTTTTCATTGCAACCATTGTCTTAGCTAAACTTGAAAGGTCATGACAAGATTTGAACTCATCAACTCTTCTCACATGGAGAATATATGTCTCAAGTTGATCTCTTATAAGATCACGATCACTAATAGAGAAATCTTCCACATAAATATCCGTTAACCGAGCAATCTTTTCAACATCAAACTTAGAGAAAGATTCTCTTGGAGCGTCCGTGCCTGACTGCCTGTGCGCGTGCGGTTGCTTTCTTTTCTGTGAGGCAAACCAGCGAATGAGCCTGTGACCCTGTGTGATGTGCGTGCTAGAGACAGGGTGAATGGGCCTGTGCCATGGTTGTATACTTGTATACTAACGGGCCAGCCCAACTTTAGCTGGGGCAGTTGCCCCAGCTTGCCCCAACATCGCTCCGCCCATGTCTACTTGTCTAGTGCATCTAGCACTGTGCATGCACCAGCGAGCGGCGAGACCAGACCACGCAGATGTAGGTGCGTGAGACCCGACTGATGATGGTTGCTGCCAACCCCCGTGCATCCTCCTCGCGTGTGACTACGCGAGATCCCCCCGCACGGTCGGGCGCTGCAGGCCACGGCCACGAGCGCAGGTCCTTACGAGAGGTCCTGCGCGTCTTGGAGGGTAGATTTCCTCTGATTTGATCTAATTCTTGAGTACGCCGCACGGGCAGATGTGTCTGCCCAAACGAGTCGCCTGATCCGACGCGACGGGGGGCTGCTTGCTATAGCTGGGCTCCGTGCACGCCGCGCGTGCGCGCACGTACGAGCGAGGCAGGGCACGGAGCAGGGGGCCGGTCGGCACTGTGCCGGGATGTTGCGCGCCCTGTGGCCTGATCGAGCCCGTTGAAAAGGCGAGGAGACACGGACATCACGTGTGTCTCTGCCATTGGATCCGGCCGTGCATTGCCGATCTACCTCGATCGGGCTTACCAGGATCGGATAGGCTACCCGTGAAACAGTGGCGGCAAAAAAAAAAGGGTTCCTGGCTCCTGGGAAGGACGACGCAGACAGCGCTAGCACTATAGCAGAGGTGCAGAGCCACAGTACGTTGCGATCGATCGAAGCCTGTACAGCGCAGCGACACAGGGCGGCGCGCGGCGAGTGGCCGGTTCCCTGGTTCAATGCCACGGCCCAAGGCTACCATACCAGTATACCACGCCACCCATCTGGTACTACAAGATCCGGGGATGCTGTTCCTGTGTATGCACCCCTGAATCGTGCTCGTGTGGCTGTCATCACGGCAGCCAACAACTTGACGCATGCGCCGACCGCCGAGGACCTCGGCGAGAGAGCTCAGCCGCTCATGGCTCAGCGGGTGGGTGGGTCAACTGAGGCAAGGTACACGGCCAGAGACAGGGAGAAGCCGAGGCTGACGAGGGGACAGTGTTATTAGCACCGCAACTTGCAGGATTGCATGCACCGCATGGAAGATTTGCAGTGCATCCAGCGGTTTGTTTCCGTCTGCGCGCAGCTTGGAAAGGCACGGAAGCGAGGGCGAATACGACGAGGACCAACCAGGCGTAGGGCAGCTACGGTTTACGTACGGAGTAAAAGTTGATCGCGCGCGCTCTTGTTGCAGTCTTGTCCGCTCAAATACCTGGACTACTGTGCCCAAGATCTCCTTGGGGCCCATTCCCGGGGGAAAAAAATGAGGGTCAGGAATAGGATCCCACCTTTTGGAGCCACAGTTGCGACTGTTCCTCAATAATGGTGATTTTGGTTTGTGTAGATCCCCTTGTTATGTTGCTGCAGCACCGATCCTGTGCTGATTGTCCATTTAATACGATTTTTTTTCCTGTAGCTTGTTAGCAGTAGCTCTTTCTTTAGCAGATAAGAACAACTCATTGCTGTTGGGTATGCTACTACGGAGACGGGGCCTGGGATAAGCTACGGAGTTGGGAGTACTCGCTCCATCCCTAAATATAAGCATTTGTTGAATTTTTTCTATTCACGTTTAACTGTTCGTCTTATTTAAAAAATTATAAAAATATTATTTATTTTGTTATGACATGTTTTATCATTATATAAATTTTAAATATATCAGAATAATTTTTATATTTTTATAATTTTTCTAAATAAGACGTGCGGTCAAATATTATGCGCAGAAATCGAGAAATGCTTATATTTTGGAATGGAGGAAGTATATATTAGTGGTCCTACAGAATTATAAAGAGAATGACCAGAGCACACAACAGTGGAAGTTAAATAACATTTCATAAATTTAAAATATCTATGCTCCAATCAAGGAGGATGCACGGCTTTTTCTCGGTCTTGATCATTACCCTTTGGAACAAGAACAAATGAATAGAAACGTTGACCTTTCATCTAAAAATTCGGAAGACTCATAAGTCTTAACCTAGGGTTGTAAATGGGCAAGCCCGCGAACCCAAATGTAAAGTACGGAGTACAGCTTAGCGAAAGCGTGACAGTGCATGCCGTTTTTCCTCTTATTTTTAGGCTTGGTAGAGAAAATGAAAGGAGAAAGAGAAGGGGAGACAACTTGTGGATGGAGCCAAGCGGCAAACGAGGGTGTTTGTGTGGTAGAGACGTGAGGGAGATGGACCAAAGAAAATTGTAGCAGCACGGCATAACGAGGACGATGGATCCACGTGGGCACAACATGACGAGGGGGCCGGGGGATGGTAGTGAAGCGCATATTGTGAAAACATTGACAACTACCCTTTTGGCAGGGTGGGGTGTTGCTAGCGCATTGTTTTCCACGACCACGATAATCACACAAGCTCATCACGAAGCAACAAATCCGATTCAAATCATGCCCCGGCCGGTTGCTTCTTGGACTGTGCTTTTGATCGAGAAGGATGGCTAGCTAAAACCATGATGCTTCTTGTTGGCTTGTGCTCGGGAAGCTAGGATGGCTAGAACCAGCGTGCATGCATCTGTGGTGCGCGTGCCACATTTCGTGTTGGAGTCGCGTTATTGGTTCTGCGTCCACGACGACAGGGAAAGACGGAGCGATATAAACGGTCAAAGCTCGCCGTCACGGGTCACGGTCCGGCGTCGGAGCTCGATCAACGCCTGTTCGCACAGGATCGGAGCGGGTCCAATCGCCGGGATCTCGTGGGGGATTCGGACGCCAGCCGGTGCCCCGCGTCGCGCCAAGCCACGGCCGACGTGTCTTGCTCCGCGATGCCGGACGTCGTCGTACTAGTGTATAGGCTTGCACCCCCCAGCTAACCCGCTTGCGTATAGGCTTGTACAGTAGCTAGCTACTGCTACGCGACTCGGTCATGAGCTGTAAATCACATGCGGATTTCCTACGCCTCTCGATCGGCGACGCCGCAGCAGCGTGTGCTTGCATGCTCCTGTAGCGTGCCCTCTGCTGCGACGGGTACAACAGAGCGGATACGTACACGGCCGGACCACTCGTACCTCACCTTGGATTATATATCTGCGCAGGCCGTCGCTGTGATCGATCCCCGCTGGCTGGCGCAAGACGACGGCGCGCACTTGGCTTACGTATCCCCTTTCCTGCGCCGTACGGATCTATCTCTTGTTTTAAGGGAAAAACGCTCCGAGGGCTTTCTATTTTATTAAACACCCCATTTTAGCAAGTTACAGATAACAGCTTCAAATGGACATACACCATTATGCTCCACATTTGAGCAAGCTAAGCTAGGTTTAAAGGCTGAACCTGAATTATACGGAGTACAGCTTAGCTAAAGAGTGAGCAATATAATTTAACTCTCTAGGGATATAAAGAAGGATTCCTTTAAACTCATAAACAAAATGAAGAATTTTTTGAACTTGATGTCTTATACTTCAGGAGATTGTTGCCGCCATTGGTTATACTTCCCACAAAGGCCTTTGCAGCCGTACGGATATATCTTGCTCTCAGACGCGAGCTAGCCATGCCGCATGCAACACGGCGTAGCAATGCGCACATGGTTCGCGATCGAGGCCGGGGCAATATACGCAGCACCTGCCGGAGGGGCTCGGGCCGAGCGAGAAAGCCAGCCGCCTGCGGCAGGCGTACGTGGTGTACTTGCGCAGACCGCAGACTACACGTTCGATCGTGGAAGCGAGACGAGATCGTCCTTTGCGTGCTCGCAGTCCAACGCTGGAGATACTGCGCAGATCGGATGGCGATCGGTCGAGATCGATGGCGGGCGGGGCCGTGTCGCGTCTTCGTCAGGATCCACGACACGAACCGAGCGATCCGGTCGCATTCACCCCCGGCCCGGCCCGCCTCGATCCCGAGCCCAAAAGGTCGCTCGCCACGCGCGCCGGTTATTAATGCCGCCAGCATCCGCGCGCGGCAGTGACGACGAACCGGAGATCTCCTCGTCGACCTCGTCGCCGTGAAGATCCGCTGCTGCTACTTGCTCCGATCAGCGTCGGCCATTAAAACTAGTACTCTAGCACTGTACGTGTGGTGGCAGCATGCAGGCAGGCAGGGCAGCACCGCGACGAAAGTACCAAACGGAGCAGACGCTACGCTACACGAGTGGTCTGTACACCTCGCGCACTTGGCTGGACTGGATCCCGGGGCGTGTGGAGACTGAAGAGTGGTGGAGGAGACAGGGAGATCCCAAAGGGCATCCTCTTGGGAGGGCGAGGGCCAATCGCCCGGCTGCCGTGGACAGCGTGGACGTGGGGTCGGTCGCGTGGAGCGAGCCAGAGACTGAGCAGTCAGCGCGTGGACGGCCAGAATCTGCACGACCGGCATTTAGCAGTGATCCCTCCCCTTTTTTCTACAGTACGCTGTACAGACTGAATTAAGAAAGTTCATCCCATGGGTGCATTTGCTATAGCACCATGGTCGTTGGTCTCCCGAGGGTACAACACTAGGACCGGCACAGCTCTTCTTTTCTTCAAATAAGGACCGGCCTAGCTCCAACAGTGTCATTTTTAACTAGCCTGTACTACTTTCTCCGTTTCAAACTGTAAACTATTTTAAATTTTTTAAATACATAATTTTTACTATACATCTCGATATACATCATGTCCGAATACATAACAAAAATAAATTCATTTAAAACTATAAAAAAATCTATATTTTGGAATGGAAAACGTCATAGCATATCTAGCAACTAATAAACCCTCAACAATTTTCTTAAATAATAATATTTTAGATATATTTGTCCTACGGTTTTGTCACGCCTCCTAAACATTACATATCTCAAACCTAAAAAGTTCTTGGACAATAGAAAGGAATGTAATAGGCAATTACAGCGAGATGTTAGGGCACTGGTGGAGCCTGATCAACAGCACAACATGGGTCAATCCATATATTTTAGTATCACACAACGATGACCTGCACAAGGCTCCGCCACTGTGTTAGAGTTCAATATTTAGGCTGTGTATGTGGTGGGGCTGGAGCCGTGGAGGGAGGGAGTGAGGGACGGTTGTGTACCCCGGTCTTAGAAAAGACCTTTTGGACTAGCAAAGGAGAACAGCCGGAGAGGCAAGATGGAGTGCAACTAGCTGCGGATGGCCGAGAGGAAAGCTGATGGACTGTGTTTTCGGTGAGGATAAAAAATGAATTAGCTAGTGTGATAGAGCAGCAGATCCATATATGGGACGAGAAGGATGGTGGTGAGCAAAAGCTAGCACACAAGAACGAGTAGAAAAAATATAGAGATTAAATGAGGTTATGCAACCCGACAGGAAACAGGTTGTCCTTTCTTTTTTCAAAAATTTGAAGGATAGCACATTCATGCTCTTTCAAGAAAACCATAAAACTTATATGCTTTAGTTTCCAAACCTGGAAAACCTGGTAAGGTTTTGACAATACGCAATCTATATATATAACATGGCCCGGCATTTATATTCGATAATTTACATTTCTTCCGCAAAAGGGAGTTGGCTACGTCGAGAGAATATGCAATCTGAAAAATGATCTACATTTGTATCTTTAGAGGCACTCGACTTTGACTAGTACAAATCCAAGCAACATGCCAGTTGTGCTAAGACCAGTCTCAGTGGGGTATTTAATGTCACAGTTACATAGACTCTGACTGAGCCAGATGAGTTTTATGTAGATGAAACTCTCCTATCATCCTATGAAACTCCTCTCTCCTCATAATGAACCAACCACACCAGCAAATTTGATGACATATATATTATAGAATTTAATGTCCATAAAACTTCACTGAGATTGGCCTAAGGTTATGATAGAAACTTCAAACTCATTAGTAGGTCGACAAGAATAGTGACAAATAACAAAACAACGAGAAAATTCACCGGTCGACTTTTCCAGTTGCACGATCGACATCTGACGGTTCAAACACTAGCAGCACTACCAGACTACCAGTCTACCGCCGTTCTTCTCCAATTATTCACCGATGGCGTCCGCCGTGCCAAAGAAAATTCCCCGGGACGTCAAGCTTACTTTGAAACACAAGGTCCCAAATTCCCAGCGCAAATGCGATCTGGGAGGGTCGGCATCGGCAGCTGAAAACAATACTCGCGTCACCCTCGTCTGTTCCAGCACCCCGGTCGATCACGAACAAGAGACTGGTCTGCGAAGATATTACCACTTATTAAATAATGCACCACCAATACACATGAGGCGGAGCCCATCGTCCGCATCAGCGTATCACTGATTGCATGGCAAATCACCCAAGATATCTGGACACGTTTCGTGTTTATCTCCTGATCACCGAAGCGCTGCGAATCTGCGATGGCGAGCAGACGCAGGCGCGGGGCCCGCGTGGATCCCCGTGCCCCGACCCCGGTTTCCATTAGATCCTCGGGGCCCCCGGCCGCGGCAGCGACGAGCCGACCACACCGTCACGCCGGCTATATATAAACGCGCGGCCCCTCCGTGAGCGGTGAGCTTCGTGCCCTTTGCCCTGTCACCTCTCTTATCTCCGGCGCCTCTCGCTGCTTCTCCCTTCCCGTTCCATCCATCCACAGTTCCTGTGGGAACCCAGGGATCGATCGATCTTGACGGAGACGTCAATCACCGATCGGGACATCAGCACGGCGCCTTATTCTTCGCTCTCGGCCCCGGCCACCGGCAAATGCACTTGCCTCAGTGATCGAGCTGTGCTTGAGCTCTCCCGGCTTGCCTGCTGCTAGGTATAGAGCAAGACGCTGGCAGCAAGCTAGCTAGCCATGGAGCTCACGGTGCTGGTTCCGCGGCCGCGGCCACTCCCTCATGGGCCAGGCCTTCGCCCCCGGCGGCATCGTCGTCAACATGGCGTCCCTCGGCAAGGGCTCCGCCGCGGCGCGCATCAACGTCTCCGCCGACGGCCGGTACGTGGACGCCGGCGGCGAGCAGATGTGGATCGACGTGCTGCGGGCGTCGCTGGCGCGAGGGGTGGCGCCGCGGTCGTGGACGGACTACCTGTACCTCACCGTGGGCGGGACGCTGTCCAATGGCGGCATCAGCGGGCAGGCGTTCAAGCACGGCCCGCAGATCAGCAACGTCCTGCAGCTGGAGGTCGTCACAGGTACCGGCAGCTTCTGCAGCTAATTAATTTTCCTTCGCTGCCTTTCGTTTGGTGGATGGAAGAAGAAGAAGAGAGCAAGGATACGGTGATCAGTGACCTTTGTTTCTTTGCGTTTGTTTTTGTGCGGTTTGTCCCGTCGGTTGCAGGCACAGGCGAGGTAGTGACGTGCTCACCCACCCAGAGCCCGGAGCTTTTCTTCGCCGTTCTTGGTGGCCTCGGCCAGTTCGGTATCATAACCAGGGCAAGGATCCCGCTGCAAGTTGCTCCTCCCAAGGTATGTACACGCACGGAACGACGGCCTCTATCTACAAATAGAAATCTGAAAAGCTAGCTTCTTCGTCGATCGCGCCTTTTGTAAATCTTAAGCTGCTCGATAATTTTCTATGGCTACTGCGCCGCGGTCCTGATCGATCATTAGGTGAGATGGGTGAGGGCCTTCTACGACAGCTTCGAGACCTTCACCAGGGACCAGGAGCTCCTGGTGTCAATGCCGGAGCTGGTGGACTACGTGGAGGGGTTCATGGTGCTCAACGAGCAGTCCCTCCGGAGCTCCTCCGTCGCCTTCCCCGCCGAGGTCAACTTCGCCCCGGACTTCTTCCGCTCCGACGACGACGGCGGCGGTGGAGGATCATCAAAGAAGGTCTACTACTGCATCGAGTTCGCCGTGCACGACTTCCAGCGGCAAGACGACTCCGCCGCCGACCATGTCAGTCTCTAGCTCCCTCTCTCTTTCCCAGCAGCAGCAACCACTCGATCAGCTAGCACGCCATGTTAACATCTTCACCAGTAACCGCGAGAAGGACCACAGGCTGATTATTGAACACTACTGAACAGGCCTTGTTTGTGGCTCTCGAATTTTTTCCCCCCTCTGTGTGTGCATGCAGGTTGTGGAGCTGGTCTCCGGGAAGCTGAGCTATCTGAGGCCCCACGCGTACAGTGTGGAGGTGGCCTACTTCGATTTCCTCAACAGGGTGAGGATGGAGGAGGAGAGCCTCAGGAGCCGGGGCCTCTGGGACGTGCCGCACCCCTGGCTCAACGTGTTCGTGCCCAGCCATGGCGCCGCGGGGTTCAAGGACCTGCTCATGGGCACCGTCACGCGGGGGGACTTCGAGGGGCCCGTCCTCGTCTACCCTCTCCTCACTGACAGGTGCGCCCCACACACATCCACTCTTTGCAAAAGGGCCATGCCTAGTTCGTTCCATGCCAAATTAAGTACTAGCTTTAGCTTTAGAAGTTGTTTTTTTTCCCGAACGATAGCTTTAGAAGTTCATTAGAAGATAGCTTAGCAATGACAATGAATAAAAAAGCTGTTCGTACTCGCAGAAAGGATTCATTCACTAATAAAACTGATGGCCACGAGGGTGTGATCGATAAAGGGGGTACCTTTCACAAATTAATTCCGCAAGATTTGCCTGCGCAAAAAATCGTCTGGATGAGGTGGCGTGATCGCCCTTTCACCCGCAGGGAATCTCAAAGTATTCCAAAAATATAAACCAAAGCGCAGGCCTTTTTCTGGGCGATTTATATACGGGGCAGATTGCACATCGAGTGCAGCAGGTTCTTTCTAGCTTGAGGCTTTTGGCTTAGCTTAGCTTTTATCTTCTGCTTGCATTGGCCCGTTGTTATCCTCCCAGAAATGGGTTGCCAACCCTAGGCACGACATGTTGGCCCAATTGTGACAACGCCATGGCATCTCTCTCCGTCCCCCTCACAGGGGGGCCTGTTAGCCGTCATCTCATGCCCTCCTCCTTTCTCAGCAGTTCAGCACCAATTCACAGTGCACCTTTGCACCGCTGGGGTCACACCACACGCTGCATCTTTAGTCAATCAGGCACAGTGAGAACTAGTTTTTCCTTTTTCCCTCATGCAGCTGCAAGGCTGCGAGATAGACCTGTGGTGTAATGTAGCGCGCGAGCCGTCTAGCTGTCCACACAGGAGTGAGGAGTCGGCTGTCCACAGCTAGCTCTAGCTTGGGGGTCTCCTGATTCCTGAACCTCTGGCTGTGTTTAGTTCCCCATCCCATCACCAAAATTTCCAAAATTCTCTCTCCAAACATCACTATCCACCTATCACATCAAATCTCTCTCCTCATGCATGGAACACTAAACGTAGGGAAATAAAAAAACTAATTGCATGGTTTTGATCTACACGACGAGACGAATCTTTTGAGCCTAGTTAGGTCTTGATAGGACAATGTTTACTACAAACAAACGAAAGGTGATACAGTACGCTACAGTGTCCGATGTGACATTTTTTTCAAACTTTTTCCTACGCTTTTTGGAACTGAACACAACCTCTGTGTGGTGGGACTGTGTGAGAAAGACAAACAGAAGGGGGCATGTGCATAACGATAGTAGGGGGTGAGAGGAGGGATTCCATGGGATGAGCGGACGTGCCTTCTGCAAGTTGCAGTGCTTGCTTGCCGCAGCTGGTGTGGTGTAAACATTGTGAACAGTGCCTTTTTTTTTAAAAAAAAGAATGTGTGAGCTGTCGCCCGGGCTTGTTAACCTGCAGCAGCAAGTCGCGTGGGTCTTCACTCTTCAGTGCAGTGCAGTCTCCGCAGATAGCAGCGCCGGTATGGCGCATTGGTGGCACCCTAGCAATGGCCTCGTCCTCCTTTCCCGGTCATGGTCAAAGCCTACCTGACTGACCCTGCCCTCCGGCCCTCCCGCCCATACCTCCCTAGAGCTTCCCACCAAAAAAGAAAACCCTACCAGCACTGTACGGCCGAGCTACGTACTACTGCATCAAAGAGGAGCACTGTAGCATACATGTCGTTTCTTCTTTTTATTTTTTTTCCAAAACATATACTCCTAGTTTATTTGCAGTTTTGTCTGCTTGTACGCTGCACGAAGCATGTGTTTAAGGACTCTGATGAACAAGCGAACATACCTGCCCATGAGATTCTGAACTCGGGATTAGCAGACCAAGGGCCAAGGGTTGTCATGTTCGCCGGCTCTGCCGCTCTGCTCCCAGCAGAGGATGCTTGCACGGCCAGCCTTTCTGCTGGTCAAATAGATTCTCTGCTCCATTTATTTTCTGCAAGAAAAATGAAAAGATTCTCCGCACTCAAACCCCCTGACACGATCCAGGCTAATGTTCTGCCTTTTCCCGGGCACGGAATTTACATCCTGCCAGGCGCGCGGGGCCCTCCACCCTGCCTGGGCCTCTTCCTTGCCATTTTAGGAAGGAGTTCACGGGCGCCACCACCCTCTAAAAACCGTATAATCCCATCGTATCTAGCAACCGCATTGATGCCATGTCCACTGTCGAGTCGGATCCTGAGAGCGTGCTTTATGACTCTGATTTCTACACTGACCATTTTTAATGCGCTGCTACTGCGACGTTTCCAGGTGGGACGGCAACTCGTCGGCGGTGGTGCCGGCGGCGCCGGAGGGGGTGGTGTACATCTTCAGCGTGCTGCGGTCGACGGACCCGGCGCGGTGCGGCGGCGCCTGCGTCGAGGGGATCCTGGAGGAGCACCGCCGGCTCGCCGACGAGGCGTGCCGGCGCCTCGGGGCCAAGCAGTATCTGGCCCGGCAGCCGTCGCGGGCACACTGGCGGGATCACTTCGGGCCCAGCTGGGACCGGTTCGTGGCCCGCAAGGCCCGCTTCGACCCCATGCACGTGCTTGGGCCGGGCCAGGGGATTTTCCCAAGGGCGGACTCCTCATTGATGTGAGAGGGATTGGTGTTGTGGTGGTGCCGTGGTGGGCTTCTGTTGCTCCAATTGGCTCTACTGGCTCACGTAGTTAGCTGAGGAACATAGGCTGATGAATAGTTGATGCTAGTTCAGATGAGACTATTCATTCAGATTGCTAGGTAGTTTGTTGGCAAAGTTTCGTGGGAGAATGTTCATGATTCCTTTTTCCGGTAATGCTTTGAGTTGCACGTCCGACGGACGCGCTCCGTCCGTCCGGACGCTGACCAGGCCGCGTGTCCCCGTCGTCTCTACATATTTCCACCTACCCACTTCATCCTTATCCTCCTGCTCCTTCTGCCTGCTGTATTTTCTCTCCTTGCATACACCGCTGCCGCAATGCGCTGCTGTTGCCGGCGCACCTCCACCAGCCACCTCCGCGAGCGCAGCTACCGCCACCACCAGCCGCACCTCCACGGGCGCGCCTGCCACAACCGGCCGCTCTTCTGCCGGCGTGGGCGCCGCCGACCCTAGCCGCTCCTCCAAGCTCCGCCCGTGCGCCGAGGTCGCCGCCCGCGAGCCGACGCGGCCGCCCCGCGTGGCGCCGCCCCACGAGCCGCCGTCGACGACGCCGCCCCCACGCTGCTCCTCGCTTCCTCCCCCGCAGCTCCCTCCTCGATCCGCTCCGCGCTTGCTCCTCCACACACTCCATCACGACGTCTGCTCATGGATCAGGACCACGCCGGGGACCAAGCGGCACAGCGGAGGCCTCCGCGCGCGGGAGCCGCGGCCGGCTGGCGGCGGCGACCCACCTGCGGAGCAGCAGCAGCAGGGAGCTCCAGGGTAGTGGCGCATGACGCCGGTGGCGAGCTCCAGTGTGATGTTGATTAAGCACCCCACGGTGTTGCAACAGATTTTTTTTCATGTTGCAGAACTCTATGCATGTTGGAACAATTGTTTTTTGATGTTCCATCTGTTAATTTTTCATGTTGCAACCTCTCGCGTTCCAGTGTTTCACCGTGCTATGGATGTTTCCATTTGTTGCAATGATTTTTTCAATGTTGCAGTTACATGATTTTGATGTTGAAATAGCCTTGTCTTGATGCTCCATGTTGCAAGAGCATATTTCGTGTGTTTCGGATGTTTCAGAAAAATGTTGCAACTGTTTGATGTGAATGTTGCAAAAACAGATCCGGGATCTTCTAGGGTTTCGCTCCATGTTGCAACAGCATGTTTCACGTGTTTCGGATGTTCCAGAAGAATGTTGCAACTGTTTGAGGTGAATGCTGCAAAAATAGAGCTGGGATTGAAAGGACCGTGATGTCACCTAGAGGGGGTGAATAGGTGTCTCTGCAAATTTCCAACACTTAAAACAAACTGTCAGTTCAACTCCGGATACTCCGAGGGTATGCCGGATACTCCGAGGTTAGGACCGGAGACTCCGCAACACCTCCGGATACTCTGGATCAACTTTTGCTGAAAAATGACTAAGTTAGAACCAAAACCGGTCAGACCGGTTTGGGAAACCGGTCAGACCGGTTTCTGACTGAGAAACACTAGAATGTAAATTAACCCCTCTTTCGAGCTCTAGCACAAATGAAACTTGGTGAAGTGCTTCAGTAGATGATTTCTAGCAGGTCCAACTAGTCCCTGCACACAAGACAAGCACAACCAAGTAGATCGAAGCGGAAGCAAATATATGTGCTAGAAGGGAAATTGTGAGGCAAACCAAATTGGAGACGCGAGGATTTGTTTCCCGAAGTTCAGATTCGCTGTTGCCCAAAGGCCGCCCAAAAGCGCAGCGAATCCTACGTCTCCGTTGAGGAAGCCTTTAGTGACCCAAAGGTCGAGCTATCTGCTCGGTTCCACTAACTTGATCTTTTCCCCGAAGGAGGCAAGATCACACCTGCACAAACAGTCCGTGGCACACTACAACCTTGGTGGCTCACCGGCGACGTCTAGCCGTCTAGGAGGCTTCACCTCCAATAGTAACAAATGCTTCAATGAGTTGCTAGACCTCAACCTCGAGTGCTCAAGCTATGGATTCACTCCTCACTGATTTGGCTAGCTCTCTAGCTCTCTATTGCTCACTCACACAATCCCTCTCAACCCAAATCCAAAGATATGAACAAATTCAACCAACTCTCACAAAGAGAGGCTTGGGGAGAGCTTGCTGGTGCTTGAAGTGCTTCTGGACGCTCAAGGGACCCAATGGAACCAGCAGCCCTCAAAGATGAGGGCTAGGGGGTATAAATACTCCACACACAAAAACTAGCCGTTATTCCCGAGGAAAACCGATCAGACCGGTTTTCAAACAAAACTAGCCGTTACACCCAAGAGCTCCCAAACCGGTCAAACCGGTTTCCCAAACCGGTCAGACCGGTTTGGGACCTGACATCACACTATGCCCCAAAACTCTCCTTTCAAAGGTTTTCTCACATAGGTTGTTGTTGGCGGTCGTTACAACCCAAATCCGACCACCAATACTCGGGAATAAATGAGGTTTATATCTTGCTTCTACTTTCATATGTTTCAACAATGATTGAACGCATTGCATTGCTTCACTCGTTATGGCTTGATTAATTCCTAGGGATCAATCCACAATACTAGTTTCTTCACCCTAGCAAAGTTCCTCGGCCACAAGACGACTCTTGTCCTTCACTTTGCTTAGTACCTCGTCACTAGCAATCTAGTTTGATCCCTTCCATCCTATCTAGGCGCTTTAAGTTTTGCTTTGTTTTGCATCCACATGAAATCCACATTGAAATCCATGTCTTCAACTATCCGAGATATATCCAATATCTTCAATTTAGTTGTCACAATATCTTTTGACAAACTTCCTTTAAATGAGCCCAACATATGTCTCATTTGTCATTTCCCTTTACTTGTCATTGCCTCTATTGGTTGCATGGGATCACATACACTTGTTTGCGACTTGGTTTTTTTTTTCCACGGCCGCTACACATGAGAGCGAGTTAGTAGCACAAGCATATTCATTCATGAATATCCATAAGAATAATTCCCTGCTCATATACTTAAACAAACAAGTTAGATTACACATCATGTTGTCATACAAATCACCAAAACACTTAAGTGCCTAGATGCACTTTCAGGGATGTTGCGATGTTGCATATGTTTTGCATGCATGTTGCAAGTGTTTCATCCGGATGTTGCAATTTTTATTGAGATTTTTTTGAACCGCTGCCGTGCGTGGATGAGAGTTACGAGGGCGTGTTTCTAGTGTTGCAAACGATGACTATTTATGTTGCAGATACTATTATTTGATGTTGCATGCGCTATTTTTGTATGTTGCAAAAACTTTTACGTGTTGCATGCAACATCATGCCATGTTGCAGCGGGATTTTTTCTGCGCTACAGTACCGACAGAAGGAATACTTGGCTGAGGTTTTGCCACGTCACTGTCCGATTTTTTTGTCCCGTCGGACGTCCGGGCGCTAGCAAGCCCGTTCCTTTTCTGCACCGTTTAGATTGAGGATCGTGGCCTCGTAAAAGCAATTCGTTTGGTAAGAGGAAAAAGAATTATTCGTCTAGCCCCTTTATTCAATTTCAACCTTGGCCCTGTTTAGTTCCGGGTCACATCATTGAATTTCTAAAAATTCTCTCTCCAAACTTCACTATTCATCTATCACATCAAATCTCTCTCCTCATGCATGGAGTACTGAACGTGGGTAAATAAAAAAAACTAGTTACATGGTTTTGATGTACACGACGAGACGAATCTTTTGAGCCTAGTTAGGTTATGGTAGGACAATGTTTACCACAAACAAACGAAAAGTGCTACAGTGTCCGATGTGACTTTTTCACTTCACTTTTTACCTTTTTCCAGGAACACCCCCTTGAAGATGCACGTTGTTTTTGCCTCATGCCAGGGCTTCCTCTTACATGCACAAATATATTAGTATCGATTTCGAGGACTATTTTTTAAAAAAAACATTGACGACTACTTTTATTGCAAATTGTTGATTTTTCTCGTGACGTTTGACTATTGTTTTATTTAAAAATGTTACACAAATATATAAACAATAAATCATATCTTAAATACTTTTGATGATAAAATAAATCACAAACAAAATAAATAGTAATTATATAATTTTTTAATAAAATAAATAATCAAATATTGTAAATAAAATTCAACACCTCATATTTTTTCTTAAATAAGTTTAGGATCCAGTGTAAAGCAAAATCCTTATTCGTAGAAACAAAGGGCGTACGGCTATTCACACCACCACACGTACTAGATAAGAGATCAGAGAGACTACTTGTCTCGTACTCTCCTTCCGTGGTGATCGAACCTGAGGCCTTGTGAAGGTGCTGCTGCTGAGGGTCAATTGATCACAGGTCCTGAATCGATTTAATTTTCTTTGGTCTTAGGCAAACAAACAAACAAACAAAAAAAACTGCCCGAAATGTACATTCAAGCAAAAAGCCTAGAATCAATCGTCAAACACCCCCAAACTTTATTATCCAGCCATGAGAAATCCACTGACTTTGGAACGCAAAACTAATCCGGATTCAAGCTACAAGGTGGATCAACTTCTCCAGGTTCATATACGACGATCCCCCGTTCTCCAACGCAGCTTTCGCTTTGACCCTGAGCTCCTGCGCTTTGTTCCTTCTATCTTCCCCGTCGATTCCCCCATCCATCAGCTTCTCCAGGGCTCTCTTCACCTGCTCTGTCCCCACCTCCGCCTCCGCCTCGTCTCCGCCTTGGACACCGTTCAGCAGGCTCTTTGTGGGCTTCGTCACGCCGACGGACACGCCGATACGCAGCACGTCAACGATCAGCTTCTCGTTCAGAAACTGCTCGGCGAAGAACGGCCAGGTGGCCATGGGCACGCCGGCGGCGACGCTCTCCAGCGTCGAGCCCCAGCCGCAGTGCGTCAGGAACCCGCCGACGGCCCGGTGCTCCAGGATCGGAACCTGCGGCGCCCACCCGCGAACTGCGAGGCACTGGCTGCCCGGGAGGCCGTCAGCGTCGGTGTTGTGCCGTAGCCACTCGCTGACGTCGCCGGGCAGCGTGTCGGCGCCCTTGATGACCCAGAGAACAGGCCAGGGGCACGAGACGAGGGCCAGCCCGAGCTGCATCACCTGCGCCGGTCGGCCGGTGGCATGCGCCCTCTGCTGCCGAAGCTCACGTAGCAGCACGTAGAGCACGGACTTGGATTTGTTGGTGTCCAGCCGCGCCATGCGTCGCCTTGGTGCTGTGAGTAGTGTCTGAGAATCTTTTCATTAGAGGTCGTAAAATACATTATGAGAAATTAGGCCAAAATACAAAAATAAAACAATAATGTACCGAGACTCATGGGCCTTAGTAGGCTTCAGTTTATCTCGCTAGAAACAATGGGCTTCTTTGTGTTTCAAAAGGGGGCAATCTTTTTTCTGGGTCCGGCTGAGCATTCTGGCGAGTGGGCCAAGCGGCCCAACACATAACGTGACCCATAATGGACTTGTTCTCTAGCAAATTTAAATCTCCCCGGTAGTTAGAAATTGCTGCCACGTTACCAAATTCAACTTCTGATCCAGAATGGACTTGTTCATTGAACGTGACCCATAATTTGTTTAACTCCAAGTTCAAAAAACAGAAAGGAGGGGTAAAAAAAGAAAGGCTGAACTTCAGTCAATTTGACGTCGTTAAGTAACATGTGTTCTGACGACAATAGCACAGAGTGGATGGAAATTTATAAACGACGGAATTGAGGGAATATGGTAATTTTTAATGGTACATAGATGATGAGTTACATTTTTATGTGGCACACATGGAATTTGCTCAAGCAGCCTTGCATCCTGCTTGCCAGTTGCCACCAGTTTGCTTTGTACTGCCCTATCACGTAAAGACAATGGCCCTGTTTAGATCCCAAAATCCAACTCTCAAATTCACTATGCAAAAAGAAGATTCCCCATCACATCAAAATATCATAATATGCATGGAGTACTAAATATAGATAAAATTAAAAACTAATTGCACAGTTTTGTTGTACTCCGCGAGACGAACATTTTGAGCCTAATTAATCAATTTTTAGACAATTTTTCACACAAACAAACGAAATGCTACAGTGTCGCACGATTCCCAAAAGTCCCAAATTAAGTGTGCCAATTTGGCATCTAAACACGGCCAATGGCGGAGAGGAGTGGCGCCGTACCAGTGCCGTGTACGCAGCGTTGCGGGCAGCTACAGAATCCAGAGCGAATACGACGAGGACCAGGCTAGCCAGCGACAGGCTTTTTTGTACTAGTCTTGTCCGCTCCAAGATCTGGACTACTGTGGCCAGGATCTCCTTGGGGCGGCCCAAGCCTGAAAAAATAAGTTCAGGATCCACCTTTTTGGGGGCCATGTCCTGCCAAAAGGGTAAGCCACCGGTGCGGCCTGCGGCTGTGTTCCTCGACAATGGCGGTTTATGCAGATCCTGTATTGATCACTGTACAATCTCTGAGCTTATCAGGATGCATTTTTTGTAGTAACTTGATGGAACAAGTCATTTTCTAGCGGATAGGAACAAATTCGCAGGTCAGTTCAAGCACGACCCGCAGATCAGCAACGTCCTTCGCAGGTACGCCACGCCCATACGCACGGCCTCTCGCTGCGCGCGCGCATGCAGCTTCTGCCAATTCCCTTTTCTTTGGTGGAAGAAGACGACGAAGAATAACGAAAGGATACGGGTGATCAATGATCAACGAGCTTTGTTTCTTTCTTTTTGAGTTGTTTGTCCCTCCCGTCGGCTGCAGCCTTTTTTTTTTTTTGCCTGCAGGCACAGGCAAGGTGCCCGGAGCCCGGAGGTATGTGACCCTCCCGTTCCCGTCGGTTGCAGGCACAGGCCTGGCCGCCTGGCTGGTGGGCGTTCTGTTTTGGGGCGCTGAACTGCTGTAGGCAAGTGTCAGATTTTCCCCCTTTCCCAGTTTGCTACTCTGCAAAAAGGGGCCGCCGTGTGCCTGTCCATCTAAGGCCTTGTTTAGATGTTAGAATTGGTAGGGTGAATTTAGGAGTATCATGTCACTTCGTAATTATTGCGTTACTGTAGCATTTCGTTTGTATTTATGAAAAATTGTCCAAAAATTGATTAATTAGGCTCAAAATATTCGTCTCCCAGAGCACAACAAAACAGTGTAATTAGTTTTTAATTTCATCTACATTTAGTACTGCATGCATGTTATGACATTTTGATATGATGGAGAATCTTCTTTTTCATAATAAATTTGGGAGTGGAATTAAACAAGGCCTGAAAAAAGTTCTTCTCTCGCACAAGCATAAACAAACCGAGGTGCGTCCCCTTCCACCGATACTTTCTTTCAGCGGGTCCCCTTGATGTGCATCTGCCGGCCCTCGTTGCCGGTGGTGCTCGACCCCGCGTGCCGCCGAGCAGGTGGCCGGGAGGAGGTGATCGGTGATCGCGAGATGGAAACTTTCCCCGTTGCTCATTCCCTTGCCCGGAGGTTTGCCTTCTGCGTGCAATGCCTCCGCCGCGCTCACAACGGGTGTGAGGTGGCGCTCAACGGCGGCATCATTGGTGGGGGAGTGGGGGTGCATGTACATCACGCGGTCATCCTTGACGCCGGGGCCGGTGACGCCGCGCAGCAGCTGCACGGGGAGGCAGGCGATGCGTCCCAGCAGTAGCAGCAGCTGATGCAGTGCTGCTGCAGAGGCAGGCGGACAGCACGCGCAGCAGGAGCAGGCAGCGGAAGGAATCCAGTAGATGAGCAAAGTGGGGTCACTTAATTTTTTTGGACCGCCAGATCAAAATCGGACGACTCTCCTTCATCTCCTACCTCCAGACACTGCTTTTCTTCTTCCCAGGCTTCCCTGCCCCTTCCGCCCGCCCATCGTGCCACCGCCCAGCCGCGGGCCCGCCTGCGGCAGCCACCTCCTGGCCGCTG
>OAMR01000763.1:254452-280359 GCA_900205405.1 Echinochloa crus-galli | reverse complement strand
CTCCCACCCTCGCCTCGTGCCGCCACCGTCGCCACCGTTGTCGCCCCCGCGCCCACCACCTCCGCCTGGCCGGCCTGCCGCCGCCGACCTTCCCTCTAGGAATTCAGCTCTCACCCGAGTTCAAAACGAATCGAGTGAGGAGATGCTTCAAATCAGCTTTTCCTTTGGACGGGCTATTTCCGGTGCAACAATTGTCTCAGGGCTGTGGGCAGGGCAGACCGCTTTATTTGCCCGGCAGAAGAAATTTTCGGAAGCTCTCTGCAGCACCTGCGCGCGCCGGGGAGCGGGGACCAACGCCTGCAGCCCTGACCGCATGGAGATACTCCGTGTCTTTAACTCGAGTTCGATTTAAGTTCGAAACAACACCCTCGCCCCCTGTCTCCCAGAGGAGTTTCCCTCAAGTCCAAGAAACCCTCTCCCCCCCACCGCTTCCACTCTTCGCCATGGAGGAGGAGCCCTCTCCCCGCCGCCAGGAAACCATCAACTGGCGCACACTGCCGCGGGTGGTGGCTCCCGTCTTCTCGCCGCCGCCGACCTTCCCTCCTGTGCGCACCGTGGCCAGGCGGCGGAGGGAGGCCGATGCTGATGCTCCCTGGAGGGTGCGTGCCTGGTGGTGGGTTTCGGATCGCCTCAACATCAGCGTCGACAACAAGAGACTGCGGGTGGAGATGACCATCCACGGTGACCGCAGGGCAGGTCCGTTCGCAGCAAGCGACGACGGACCCGGAGTGGTGGAGGTGGAGCAGCTGCTGCCCGGCGGGAAGGCGAAGGCGCTCGGGAGCGTGGAAGGGGCGAAGGAGAAGAAGGCCGCCGCGGAGAAGCAGCCGGAGTTCGACAAGGAACCCGGGGGCAAGAAGGTCCCGGCCGATGCTCCAGCTCCCGACTCCATGATCGACCCCTCCTACCGTCCCATTCTGGTGCGGCCCCGGAGGGAGGCGCTTCACCCGGACAGCCCGTGGCTGCTTCGCCTCTGGCGCTGGTTGAGCGATAGGGTGACGGTGCGCAAGGGCGAGCTTGGGCAGTACATTTGCCTCAGCACCGTCACTCGTCAGGACTCAGGAGGCGAGGGTCGCTCAAGAAGCTTCTTCTTCAGATGCGGCGACGGCGACGGCGAGGACCAACGTCACAGTGTCCAGCGGCAGGACGCCCAGAGGGTGACCAACAAGGCAACAAGTAGGCCTTATTTAGATGTTAGAATTGGGAGGGTGACTCTGGGAGTACGATGTCACTTCGTAATTATTGCACTACTGTAGCATTTCGTTTGTATTTGTGAAAAATTGTCCAAAAATTGATTAATTTGGCTCAAAATATTCGTCTCGCAGAGCACAACAAAACCGTGTAATTAGTTTTTAATTTTATCTATATTTAGTACTCCATGCATGTTATGACATTTTGATGTGATGGGAAATCTTCTTTTTGCATAGTAAATTTGGGAGTGGAATTTGGGATCTAAACAGGCCGCAGATCGGAGATGTTGATCGACCATCCCATCCAGTCCTCGGAGAGGTTTTTTTTTTGCAGCCATTAGTTTTATTTGGAATGCATGAAAGTTGCCGAACTAGAGTAGGCAGTAGCTGGTGCTCATTTTGGTTGAGACTTGAGAGGGTAGTTCTGTTTTGTTCCTTCTGTGATCGTGCATTCGTGCTGGGCTGAGACTATTTTGCTGCTGCATTGCTAGCTTTCTGTGTAAGCGCTGAACATGCTGAGACATGTTGCTTTTGTTAAATGGAGCAGGATAAATGCTGCCAATTTTCTAGAAAAAATTATCGAACTAGTGAGATGTCGATCGCGCCGCAGCTCGTCGGGCACGAGCGCTCATCTTTGCATTCCCCCCTGCTGCATTGTTCAACATGGACAATTTTTAGTCTTTTGAGAATTCAAACTGGATCGCCTCACGTCGCATTACTTTTCCCCAACACACTACCAGCTAGGCTGCTACCATGTACTCACCAAGTCATCATCTTACATGTTACGACTAAACATTTCACAGAATCATTTTCGGCTTATCGACTTCACTTGTGTTGCACATCTGGTCAGCAGACAATTTTGACTGAACCGGTCAGTCCATCATCAGGATATCTGTTATCTAAACTTCTAAAGTCTAAACCAGCCAATTGTGAAAGACATCTTAAGAGACGAAACATGACGATGAATTAGTCGTTACTGAACACTCTGGTTGAGTTAGCTATAGAAGGCACTAGGCTTTGCATTTCCCAGGGTGCATCACTCTGGTATTAACTGAAATGTGAAAAGAAATAAATTCAGCAGTAAATATTTCAGCATCATTTCTGCAGAGAGATCAGCTTAGAGCTGAACACAACAGAGATCAGTTGTCTAGGGGTAATTCAAGTTGCATTTATTCATTCAGTCTGGCAAAGTGCAGATGATCAATTACGAGCGCATACTTCAACATTTGCCCCAACAGCAATAGAAATGGAATTTCTCTCAGTTCATTAAAGCCAACAATATGATGTCGTGAGCGCTTCCTGGATTTTTCTAGCAAATGAGTTCCTAGCTTTCAAAGAGCTCAAGCCCCCACCGCTACTTGTCAGGAAATGTTAAGAAACAGAGCTCCACCACCTAAATCTATGTACAACCCGTGGCCACCAGCGAGGGCTGTGTTCGTTAGGGTGATTCTGGCTGGTTTAATAGTATTCTGTGAGAGGGAATAAGCTAAAACTAGCCGAAATGAGCCAAAATAAGCCAAGCGAACAGAGCGGAGATCAACTCCAGGACGTGGGCAATCACAGGAGATAATCGGAGAAGAGGATCTCTGTAACCTGAGTAGGAAAACACTCTTCCCTTTTCCTCTTCTGTTTCTATTTCTGAATTTCTTGATCGATCCCTCTCTACACATGACTAGCAGCTGTTAGTATGTAGTCTTGGTCTTGGTCTTCACTTGGCTGTGACTCGGCAAATGGGCTTGACAGTCTTGGGCTTCTTTTGGATCTTGGCATCACCATTGGGTCATTATATTACCGGCCCCGTGAAACACAGCTTGTCCCCAAGTTGTCGCCGTATTCAGGAGTTCCTTCCATACAACATCATAATAGAGATCAACTTCAAGACGTGAGCAATCGCAAGAGATAATCGGAGAAGGGGATCTCTGTAATCTGAGGACGTGACCATGCCAACCAAAGTTCGATGCCTAACGCACGGGGCCGGATATAGATGGCCAACGGGCCGGCCCGGTCCGGTCCGACATGGGCACGGCTCGGCCCGGCCCATCGAGGCACGGGCACGGCTCAGCCCGCCGCCCTGCCGTGCCGGCCCGGTCCGGCCCACGGGCCGATGCTTCGGACCAAGCCCGGCCCACATGCTGTTTAGCCGTGCCGGGCCGGCCCGTTGGCCCGTCGTGCCTACGAAGGCCCATTGTGTCCATTCTAGCTCGAAGGACGTGCCGGGCCGGCCCGGGCCCGTCTGACATTGTGCCGGGCCGTGCCGGGACCGGGCCAAAATTCCGTGCCATGGGCCGCGGGCCAAACGGCCATCTATAGGGCCGGATTGTTAGTATGATCTTCAACTCGGTCAGAGGACCGAGTCCTTCTCCACTCCATGTAGTCATTATGACCTCGAATCTAGGAGCAGAACACTTGGCAGAGGGAATGGCCGGCAAAGAAACAATGGAAGCTGCACGAGATCTTGTGATGAAACAGGTCAGTGTGTGCCAACTCCCCAAGCTGCCTTTGCAGAGATTTCTATAGCTTCCTTTCTGATGGCCACATAAGCTATGTGTTCTTACAGGCGCACAAACACTTCAAGCCCGAGTTTCTCAACAGGTTGACTGATGTTGTGATATTCGAGCCACTCTCACGTGACAAGCTGAAAGAGGTGGTGATAATTAAGATGAAGAGCATAATTGCCAATGTGGCTGACAAAGGTATCTTTCTATCCGTAAGCGATGCCGCGCTGGATGTTATATTCTCGGAGTCGTACTACCCAGTAAGTATACTACTATACACAGCTTCCTTACCAACCAAGATATTTTTTTATATTAGAGCAGTTTTTTATATACTTTATATTTCAGCTAATATTATAGTCACCATGCATGGTTACTATAATATTAGCTGAAATATAAAGTATATAAAAAACTGCTCTAATATAAAAAAATATCTTGGTTGGTAAGGAAGCTGTGTATAGTAGTATACTTACTGGGTAGTACGACTCCGAGAATATAACATCCAGCGCGGCATCGCTTACGGATAGAAAGATACCTTTGTCAGCCACATTGGCAATTATGCTCTTCATCTGAATTATCACCACCTCTTTCAGCTTGTCACGTGATAGTGGCTCGAATATCACAACATCAGTCAACCTGTTGAGAAACTCGGGCTTGAAGTGTTTGTGCGCCTGTAAGAACACATAGCTTATGTGGCCATCAGAAAGGAAGCTATAGAAATCTCTGCAAAGGCAGCTTGGGGAGTTGGCACACACTGACCTGTTTCATCACAAGATCTCGAGCAGCTTCCATTGTTTCTTTGCCGGCCATTCCCTCTGCCAAGTGTTCTGCTCCTAGATTCGAGGTCATAATGACTAGTAAGGTATTCTTGAAATCCACGGTCTGACCTTTGCCATCAGTCAACACGCCATCGTCAAGCAGCTGAAGGACAGCGTTCAACACTGAGGGGTCTGCCTTCTCCACCTCATCAAACAGGATGACGCTGTATGGGCGCCTTCGGACCTTTTCAGTTAATTGACCACCATCCTCATAACCAATATAACTTTGAACATGTCACCAAAGAAACTACAACGTTATAAACTAAGACATTGTGAAAATGCCGAGTTCATAAAAAAGATTACAGTATGCAAAATTTACCTTGGAGGTGCTCCAATGAGACGCGACACAGATCCAGGCCCAACATATTCAGACATGTCCAAGCGAATCAACATCTTCTCATTGTCAAATAGTTGCTCGGCAAGAGCTTTTGCAAGTTATGTCTTTCCAACACCAGTTGAACCTAAAAAGAGGAAACAACCTATAGGTTGGCCACACTTATCAAGGCCGGCCCTTGTTCGTAGGACTGCCTGCGCAACCGAATTCACAGCTTCATCTTGGCCAACAACCCGCTTATGTAATTTGTCCGCAAGGTGAATCAACTTACCCTTTTCCTTTTCATCAATTGTGTCGACAGGAATACCAGTCCATCGGCTCACGACCTTCAGACAACAGTGGAACATAACACATCACGCGGAAGAATTGACATTATTTGTACAAACGTATTAAAAGATCAATTTATGCCTACTTGTGCGACGTGCTCAGGGCAAACAGTTGCTCTCTCTCTTTTTGAAACAACTTCTCGTGAAGCATTCACCTTTTTTTGTTTGGCAATCTGTATCCTTCTGGTGGCACATGCCGCGTCAATAAGATCAATTGCTTTGTCAGGAAATTGGCGACCTACATGCAGCAAAAAACCCATCAGTTTGTTCTGTTGAGATCGAATTTTGTGACTCATGCTTGGAAACTCGTAGCATTGTAGACATTGGCAATCATTCTGTCACTACAGCACACTATTGATGTATCAATCAGATGAACTAACATCCATAACTAGTGACCATTATTTCGCCCCAATCCATTAAACCATACATTGTTGGAATACATGGATGCAAATCGGTAGAAACATGATAAAACTCCAAAATCCATTTATATGACATGATAAAACATGAATTTAGTCTATCCCTAAATACAATCCATCATTATTTCAACTTGATATTTTTTATGTAACATAATACATAATCAATGCTCCCATACACGTGGGCACACACACTCACACCCTTATTATGACTTAATTGTTTGTGAACCTAACATTCCTCTAACTGGGTGTATGTAATAAGAAAACATGCTGGCCTTTACCATGGAATTTCTATAATTCTACATTTCTACTGACTGATCAAGTGAGCCAAAAAAAAAAGACACGATAGCCCCAATGGTTTATACAACACTAAAAATCAAGTGAGCCAAGTATGATGTTAACGATAGACCTACACTAAGGATAACTGAGAACAATAGACCACTAAAAATCTATTTTTTTTCTTTATTTGATTTTTTAAAGTGGCACAAGACACCCTAAAGATAGTATCGAATCAAGGCCCATGCAGACAAATTAAGAAATAAGCATTCATTGGTTCCAAATTGCTGTAGGATATTTAGTCTTGTAGGTCATACTTTTTCGTTTAATTAACATTGGTCAAATTTATAGAGATTCAAACAGTACATATTGAGATCTTCGATATATATACCAAATGAATGTACTAAGATACATGACAGATTGAGTGACGCTAATAAAGAAAATAAATAAAAAAGTTTGACTTAAGAAAAAAATTAAAATGTGTCATATTTTAGAAGTGAAGAGGTACGGATAAATAGAAGTAGCTAGAAATCTTAACCCTACCGGTGATATATCGAGCAGCAAGCTGCGTAGCGGCAGAAATAGTTGAATCCATGATTTTTAGGCCATGGTGTGCCTCGTACCGCCGCTTCAGCCCCTGCAGAATTTGAATGGTGGCGTCCGTGCTCGGCTCCTCGACGCGGACTATCTGGAATCGCCGCTCCAGCGCGGCGTCCTTCTCAATATACTCGCGGTACTCGTCAAATGTCGTGGCACCGACGCATTGGATGCGGCCACGAGCCAACGCCGGCTTCAGCAGGTTGGCAGCGTTCACGTCACCGCCGACGCTAATTAGCATGTGCATCTCGTCGATGAACAAGATCACCTTGCCGCCCGCGTCCTCGGCCTCCCGGATCACCTTCTTGATACGCTCCTCAAACATGCCTCGCAAACTTGTCCCGGCCACTAACGCGCCAAGGTCGAGCTCGACGACACGCGCCCCGGCAAGGGATGCTGGGATCATTCCTCCTGCTATCCGCTGCGCCAGGCCCTCGGCGATGGCCGTCTTACCGACCCCAGGAGCGCCCACGAGCAGGGCGTTGTTCTTGGTCCGGCGGCAGAGGGTGCAAACAACTTGGTCGATCTCTCCGTCGCGACCTATCACTGGGTCCACCTTGCCGGCCGCGGCGGTCATGTCCCGGCCATACGTGCCCAAAGCTGTCCCGGCCATGCGAGCGCATGCAGCCGGCGAGAAAACCCCACCACCACCGTCCTAGTCGCGGTTGGGGACGCCCAGGAGTCTTGGGTACCAATGCGACGGCATAAGCCAAGACTCAAGAGGCGGCGTCGGATGAAGACGTACGCTTTCCTTTCCTACGGTTCATATTCCTTTGCTTCGGTTTCTTCCTTTCTTGTGTTTTTTTTATTTATTCCTTCAATCTAAACAGCCACGATCAGCAGGTAACTGGATATATCTCGTGAACAAATTATTCCCTGGTGAGAAAAACCTAATCACCATTGCAGATAATAGATGTGATTCCATTCTGCAGAGCTAACTGAACTTTTTTTTGCGATAGAAACTGAACTTTATAACAGATTGACAATTGCAACACATGCTAGTTTCAGGTATTTTATAACTCTCTTCCTTCCGAGCCGGAACGGCACATAAGCACAGTTCAAGCAAAAGCCAATCACCACTACGTTTGAGATCCAAACAATGTAAAGTATTACGCATCAGGAATCAACTGAGAGTCACGAGCTGGAACTAATCCATTTTCAACCAGCGAACTGTATCAACTTCTGCAGATTCATAAATGACGACCCCCCCCCATGCTCCAAAGCAGCCTTTGCTTTGGCCTTCAGCTCCTCAGCGTTCGTCCTCCTAGCGTCCCCATCCACTCCTCCTCCTCCATCCATCAGCATATCCAATGCTTTCTTCGCATGTTCCATTCCCATGTCCACCTTCTTCTCGCCGCCGCCGTATTGAGCACCGATCATCATGTTGTTCATGGGCTTTGTCACGCCGACAGATACGCCGATCCCGAGCACGTCGACGATCAGTTTCTCATTCAGGAACTGCTCGGAGAAGAAGGGCCAGGTGGCCATTGGAACACCCGCGACGACACTCTCCAGCGTCGATCCCCACCCACAGTGCAGGAAGCCACCGACGGCTGGGTGCTCCAGGATGGCAACCTGCGGCGCCCACCCTCGAACTGCAAGGCATTGGCTCCCCGGGAGGCCATTGGCATCAGTGTTTTCCTGTAACCACTCGTTGACGTCGTCCGGCAATGAGTCTGCGCCCTTGATTACCCAGAGAACAGGCCAGGGGCACGACACAACTGCCAGACCTAGCTGCATCAGCTGCATTGGTGGCATGCGTCCGCGGCTGCCGAAGCTAACGTAAAGCACGGACCTGGCTTTCTTTGCGTCCAGCCACGCCATGCACCGCCTGGCGTCATCCGACGAGTCGAGGAGGCTAGGTGCGCGGCAAAGCGAGACGGGGCCGACGACGAGCACGGCCTTGCCGGTGGCCGCGGCGAGGTGCGAGGCCGAGCCGTGTTCTAGCTCTTCGAAGCTGTTGACGACCATGCCATCCACGACCATCTCGAATTCCCGGAACTCTCGAAGGCGATCTTCCGGAGCGGAGCGAGAAGGCTGGAAGCGTGGCGGCAACTGCCTCCTCGCGAACTTGCAGTGGAAAGGCGGCAGGACCGGGATGTCCAAGTGCTCGTCCAGCGACATGACCGCCTCGTGCGGCTTGTGCGTGTTCAGATACTCACAGCACAGCAGAGCGAAGGCACCGAATCCGTGGAAGATGAAGCAAGGCGCACTGAGTTCACACGCCACACCAAGCGCCCACGTGTTGCCCATCCCCGCGACGATGCGGTTCGGCCGGCGCGGCACCCCAAGACATCGGCAGTGCTCCGCCACGGCCTCGCCGAACAGCATGACGGCGTCGAAGAATCTCGGCACGAGGTCAGCCGAGGGGACGTGGTCGAGCCTCTCGCAGCCATCTGGGAGGCCGGCCTCCGCCGCCGGGAACGGGATCGCGGCTACCGTGATGCCCGCCGGCGAGGAGCCTTGACGGCCGGCGCGTTCCGCGCGGCCCTGGACGCGCTGGCGGGCGTGGTGATGACGGTGACCGGCGCCCCGTGCGCGGCGAGGAGGCAGGCGATGTCGACGGTGGGGATTATGTGGCTGGTGCCTGGCCATGGGATGACAAGGAAGTGAGGCCACTCGGTGATCTCCATTTCCTGTTGCCGAGGCTCCGCCGAGACTGCAGCAACTTTGTACCGTTGGTGAGGTTGCCTGTAAGGATTACGAAGGTGTTTATGCTCTTGGTTGTACGTCTAGCAGGGCTTATATATAGTATTGTTAGGCGCAGACTTGCAGGTGCACCAGGCCTACCAAGCGAATCGAGACAAGATTGATGGCGACATATGAACTGTAGTTTTTGCAGGCTCGAATGTTAAATTATGCTGAACTTGCCCGATCCTAAATTCTCCCTCCAAAGTTCAATAACGTAAAAAGAAGATTCCCATCACATCAAAATATTGACACATGCATGGAGTACTATAGATAAAATCAAAAACTAATTGCATTGTTGTACAATACGAGATGAACATTTTGAGCCTAATTAATTAATTTTTAGATAATTTTTCACACATACAAACGAAATACTACAGTGTCGCAATGATTATGAAGAGAGCCCAAATAGTGTTGGTAAGGACTGGCTGGATCTGCCCAAACTGGAGCGAAGATTTGCGCAAGTGCAGTAGCACGAAATCCACTGCACTTTATGATTGCTACAACTGCCATAGAGCTCAAGGCTTTCAAAATGGAAAAAAGTCCTTTCGAGGTCCCTCACATATATCCTTAATGTATAAAACCAGATATAAATTGTCCCTTGACTTCAAAACTCAGTTATTTCTTTTTGTCCCTTGGGCTGTTTGATGGTGGTCTTTGCTCACCTAACGACATGCCAATCGTTTTATGTGGCACCGGATCATCCTCAGCTCGAGGGAGCTAAATTGGACAATGCTGTTAGTTTAGTGCCAAATATACTTTACCCAAAAAATTATACAAATAATTTCTCAAAAATTATCAAAAAATTTTGTAGAAAAATTATACAATTAGCAAATACTAAAATCTGGTCTAATCTAGAAAAACCATAGAAAAATTATTTTTTCAGAAAAAATATTTATAGTTCTATTTCCCCTAAAACCATACTCTCTCTCTCTCTCATAGCAACTACCTTGGAACTTTTAAATTTTCTTTTATCTCTTTTTATATTTATTTGGTAATAGATGCTCTGCTTATCTATTAATATTGTGGATCTCTCTAACCGGATGGGAGGTGACGGTAGTTGTTCATTCTAAGAAGTTTGCTTGGGACTGTGATTGAGATCGACTCGGTGCGGTTTCATAAGATAGATCGTCAGACATATATGACATTTTTTCTGGCAGTACGGTTCCAACATCAAGTTTCTAAATAGACAAATAATGTGAAAAGATGCCATTATATGAAGATAAAAGAACAAATTTGAAGCAAAGACGGCAAAGAAGTTTGGAATTTAGTCTTTCTAGCTTTCTTTTGTGGTCTTTTAGCTTTCTATATTATTTGTTCCTTGGTCTGAGTTCGAGTTTAAGAACTCGTATAATTTTGGGCTATGTATATGCACTTATAGATATAAAATCCAGATTTATATTCATTATATAAAAAATACTAGGTGCATGAGCGTGTTTTACGTCTATTAGTGTTTTCAATTCTTGTGTTCTTGGTGATTTTTCCGGGGTTAATATATTGATCTGGTCGATCTGTCGTGATCAGTTAATTTGTGAGCTTGCATCCATACGTGCTAGTTGTATGGATTGAATCAATGAGAGATATGCATGGCGCTATTGCTACCGTAGTAGTCGTGTGTGCTCAACACAAGACTACTGTCGTCCCATATCTTCTGCCTAGCCTTGAGCTGTCCTCGTTGCCATCACGAGATCGAGTCAACTATCCACATCAACACACCAACTTTGTTAATATTGAATAATATGATTAATTAACTAAAATTATGCAACCTTATGTGGCTATGTTTATAGGATAATATTTTGGCCTCCCTTTTTATTTGCAATGTGTATTTCATTTCGTTAGTACTCCACTAATATTTCATTTGTGTGGTATAGGATATCGATTATAAATACTTCTGTATATGAATCTAATATAAATTTTATGTCAAAAAATTATGTAGTGATAGAGTAATATGTTTGTTCAAAACTTTTTCCAACAAGACGAAATAAGTTCTATAATTTCAAATGAAGGGAGAAATGACGAGAAAAAATTGAAAACCCAACAGATGGGAACACTCGGCCAACAAGTAGCAAAATCCAACTAGAGATAGGCATGCGAGGACCTTGATGATTGCTGTAGTTCAACCCCAACCGCAGTACTCGTTTCACCAGGGGCCAGTAAAGATGTTGAAAGCGGAACAGAATAGAGTACCTGCAGCGGTGGTGATCCACTGAACTTATCAGCCAAGTACTTGAAGGTAAGGCCAGGATTTCAGCGGACCACTGAGCTATATCACAACAACTTTTCTGTTTGAAAAATCTTAAATACTACTCATTTTTTGTGCATAAATTTGTTTAAATCCACCAGCTAATTTTAGCTAGGTGGATCCCTTGTAGCTAGCTGGTTGGAGCAACACAGCAGCCAATTTTAGTTAGCCAGCTAACGGATTAGCTGGATGGGTACAAAACGACTGTAACAAACTGCACTCACTAGTGAATTTATGCAACCAACAACCACACTGGAGCATGTTACAAAATAAAACAAGTACATCATGATCAGGTTGGACATCTCGTGAACAAATTGTCTCTTGGTAAGTAGAAATCACTTGGCAGATCATAGATGTGATACCATACTACAGAGTGCAACCAAACCGAGCTTTGTATACCAGATTGAAATTGCAACACATACTAGTTTCATCTATTTTATTCTTCCTGCTGACCAGCAGGAACGCCACATATGCAAAGTTCAAGGAAAAAAATCCAATCTCAAATACATTTGGAGATGAAAACAATGGAGTAATTATGTAAATTATTCCGCAGAAATCAGCTGGTACTGGTCCGTTTTCAACCAGCAAACTGTATCATCTTTTCCAGGTTCACATACGACGACCCCCCATGCTCCAAAGCCGCCTTTGCTTTGTCCTTCAGCTCCTCAGCTTTCATCCTCCGAGCCTCCCCATCCACTCCTCCATCCATCAGCATATCCAGCGCCTTCTTCACCTGTTCCATTCCCACGTCCGCCTTCACCTCACCGCCGCCGTCTGGAGCACCAGTCAGCACGCCGTTCGTGGGCTTTGTCACGCCGACGGACACGCCGATCCCGAGCACGTCGACGATCAGCTTCTCGTTCAGGAACTGCTCGGCGTAGAAGGGCCAGGTCGCCATGGGCACGCCGGCGGCGACGCTCTCCAGCGTCGATCCCCACCCGCAGTGCGTCAGGAAGCCGCCGACGGCACGGTGCTCCAGGATGGCAACCTGCGGCGCCCACCCCCGAACCGCAAGGCACTGGCTCTCCGGCAGGCCGTTAGCATCGGTGTTGTCCTGCAGCCACCTGCTGACATTGTCAGGCAATGCGTCCGCGCCCTTGATGACCCAGAGGACAGGCCAGGGGCACGACACGAGCGCCTGCCCTAGCTGCATCAGCTGCGCTGGCGGCATGCGCCCGGCGCTGCCGAAGCTGACGTAGAGCACGGAGTTGGCTTCCTTGGCGTCCAGCCACGCCACGCACCGCTTGGCGTCATCCGAGTCGGCCCGCGGGTCGATGAGGCCGGGCGCGCCGCCGCCGCAGAGCGACACGGGGCCGACGGCGAACACGGCTTTGTTGCCCGTCGCCGCCGCGAGGCGCGCCGCCGATTCGTGCTCCAGCTCTTCGAAGCTGTTCACGACGATGCCGTCCACGGCCGTCTCGAATTCCCGGAGCTCTCGAAGGCGCACCTCCGGGATGGAGGAAGATGGCAGGAACTGCAGCGGCAGCTGCCTCCTGGCGAACCTGGACTCGAACGGCGGCAGCACCGGGACGTCGACGAGGTCGTCCAGCGACGCGGCCGCCTCGTGGGGTTTGTGAGTGTTCAGGTACTCGCAGCACAGGAGAGCGAACGCGCAGAAGCCGTGGAAGATGAAGCAGGGCGCGCCGAGCTCACGCGCCACGGCGAGCGCCCACGTGTTGCACATCCCGGCGACGATGGCGTTCGGCCGGCGCGGCGCCTCGAGGCGGCGGCAGTGCTCCGCCACGGCCTCGCCGAACAGCGTGGTGGCGTCGAAGAAGCTGGGCACGAGTTCAACCGAGGGGACGTGGTCGAGCCTCTCGCAGCCGTCCGGCAGGCCGACCTCCGCGGCCGGGAACGGGATCGCGGCGACCGTGATGCCCGCCGGGGAGCTTTGATGGCCGGCGCGTTCCACGCGGCCCTGGACGAGCTGCGCGCTGGCAGGCGTGGTGATGACGGTGACCGGCGCGCCGTGCGCGGCGAGGAGGCAGGCGATGTCGACGATGGGGATCATGTGGCTGGTGGCTGGCCATGGGATGACCACGAAGTGAGGCTTCTTCGGGCACAGGCTGGGGGCCTTCATTTCCAGAATTGCAACAAGCCACAAGCCACCGCGAGGACGTTGGGCGCTTGTGGCTTGTTGCAAGGAATCCTAAGATGTGTTTTGCTACTTTGATTCTACTGGTAGATCTTATATAGAATTGTTGCCGCAGACTTGCAGTGCACAAAGCCAAGCGAGACAATGCAAGACTGGTGCTGACACACGCATTGTCGTTTTTGCGTAGCCTGAACTAACTGACAAGGACTGGCTGGATCAGCCCAGGCTCCACAATATAGATAAGATTCGGCATCGACCTGATTTAAGCGCCGTAGCATGGACTGTTACTTGTGTGCAGTACTCTAATGTGGGAGGAAAACACTAGTAGTCTAACATGCCACTGCATCGTCAGCCATAGCAAAGAGAAAGGGCATCATAGACAAAACCATCAATGCATTCACCTTAAGCTATTGGAGCCAAACAACACCCGGCTATTAGCTACTAATATTAGCTGCCAATGGATCCAAACATGCCCTAAGAAAGAATAATTTTTAAAGCGAATTAATCATAAATCAGCTGATAAGATTTCTTGTGGTGGAACCTACCCTGATTGACGACATCGGCTCAGCACATATGTCACATTTTTCTGTATTTATTTCAGAAATTAGCCAGCGTTATTTTTTCAGTGGTAGGTGGCGTCCCTGTCAACAGCGAGGCACCTGTGGTGGCCTTGTAATCTCAAGATTGGATCCGTCGGTAGGGGTAGGGCTGGTGTACGTGTATTCATAGGGGTGAGTGTACGTGCGTGTGAACGTCTGTGTTTGCTTATGTACGGGTCTTTCTAAAAAAAGAATAAGTTTTGAAAGATATTTTATTTAAAAAACGATAGGAATTATTTGGGAATTTGGAAGGTGTTTAATTTATTTAGGAGGTGGAGGCTGTGGTTGATAAAAAAAATGACCGTTGGATGCAATGCTACGGCACAGCTAAGACAGAGCGAAAACGATCTCGATCAACTCTTATTTATTCTACTGCGCTCTGTCTGGGTGCACATCTTCGTCTAAAAGAATCTGCGTGCACATAACTGGTGCGTTTAGCCAGTGAAGATATGGAATTTGTAGAAGAGTTCTTCTCTTGGTACCCATGATTTAGTCGACGTTGCAAAATGCAACTGGTATATTTTATAGGAGTGTAGAGATATAAATAGATGACGAAGCCAGGAAATGGACAGGGACAGGAGATTTTGTATTTACGCACGCCGTACTGGATTTACCACATCTCTGGACCTTCTCTGTCCTCAACCTAACGTAATCGATGACGCCAATGAACTTATGTGATTTCACAAATCAGCGAATGATCAAGTGAAAGGGACCGATTACCCAGAAACGTGCAGGCTATACTGTGACTCTGTGAGTGTATCTGATCGCTTGAGTCTGGTCATTTCGGCTCCAAATCCCCATTTTGGCTTGACTCTGTGAGTGTTCCGCAGGAAGCCTTTATGGTCGTTGAACTACTATGAAAGCATATCTAAACTAGGACTAGAGGGCTATACAGTTTCAAATTTGATTCTTAGCTTAGGTGAAAATATAATCTCTCCTATGTAATACAAGCTCGGCAGTTTATATTGAAGAAAGACGTAATGAAGCACGCATCTTGATGTTCTATGGTCATTTCCAATTTCTCCCATTTGAAATAGTACCGATTTAAAAGTGCATTAGTCCGTTTGAGTAGTGCGTTTGCACGGCTAGCAATATTGTACAAAACTCGTGGTCACTAAAACTTCGTGAAAAGACTGATTTAGAATTTGTAGTTGAGTGATATGATGCATTATCCACATATTAATTTGTTATATATTTCTTTACTGAATCAGAGAATCTTATGTTAAACTATTTCTTTTATTTTTCTCCAATTGCCGTTATATATTTGTGTTTACTTTTTTTTCTTTACATTTGCTCTTCGAACTTCACCACGTAACCAAACATCTAAATTAATCTTTTTGGTAGAAACATATAAATGAGGCAAAGGGTTGATATTATTTGGTGTAAATTTTGTAACGCTATATTTGTGTAATTTTTGGTGGCATTATTTTACACAATGTTACAATGGAAGTGACGGATGTTAGGGGTACTTTGGGTTATTTTATGGAATTGATCACAAGGTTCCTTATGGTGGAATCAGGGTTCGAATCCTGACTCAGCACTGCATTTTTCTGGATTCATTTTAGGATTTAACCGGCGTATATTTCAATGGTAGGCGACATTCAATTCCGGACGACAACGAGGTGCCTGTGGTGACAATCTCCTCGAGATCTGCCGGCTCAATCTCTCGCTACTCATAGGGCTAGGGTTACGTGGGTGTGTTCATAGAGGTGGGTGTGCGTGCCTGTTTCTGAGCGTATGAATATGTGCTGTGTTTCTTAAAAAAAGCAGGTAAAATCCCTTTTCTTTTATTGCATATACTCAAATCTACGACAACCGATACATCAACTTAATCCAACAAAATAATGACACGAAATAATAGTAAGTGACGGTAACAGACAAGTGTCCTTGAAGCCTTGTGTCAGTAATAGGTACCACCATTCCAAATTACTTTCTTACAACTTTTGACAATTTATTTTATTCAAAAATTATACAAGTATTATTTATCACTTACTTTATTATCTAATAAGGTGTTTTAAACATGGTTTATTTTCTGTAAATTTAAATTAAATTTCTGATTAATACAATGATCAAAAGTTATGAAAAAATCAGCAGTAAATAGCAATTTGGAACGGAGGGATAGCTTCAAACAAAAGAATTGATCACATTCTCTAAATTAACGTAGGATGATCCTCCTTCCTCCAAAGCACCCTTCGCCTTCAACTTCAGCTCCCGAGCCTTCCTCCTCCTCTCCTCCCCTTCCGCACCCTGATCCATCAGCCTCTCCAAGGCCTTCATCACCTGTTCCATCCCCACCTCCGCCTCCACCTCAGCTTTGCTGCCAAAGGTTTTACTAGCGGCAGTCAACACGTTATCCGTGGGCCTTGTCACGCCTACAGAAACCCCGACACCAAGCACGTCCACGATGAGCCTCTCGTTGACGAACTGCTCGGCGAACAGCGGCCAGGTTGCCATCGGCATGCCGGCGGCGACGGCCTCCAGAGTCGAGCCCCACCCGCAGTGCGTCAGGAAGCCGCCGACGGCCGGGTGTTCCAGGATGGCCACCTGCGGCGCCCAGCCGCGCACCACCAGGCACTTGTTCTCCGCCACGCCGTCATCGTCACCGCCGGCGTTCTCGCGTAGCCACTTCTGAGCGTTGTCCGGCAGGGAGTCGGCGCCCTTTACGACCCAGAGCACCGGCCACGGGCACGAGACCAGAGCCATGCCGAGCTCCATGAGCTGCGCCGGCGGCATGCACCCGGCGCTGCCGAAGCTGACGTACACCACGGACCTGGGCGCCTTGGTGTCCAGCCACGCCACGCACCGCCTCGCGTCCTCCGACATCATCGCCGGTGGATCATCCAGACCCGGCTTGTGGCTCAGCGAGACGGGCCCGACGGCGAGCACCCTTTTGCCTGTGGCCGCGGCGAGGAGCGCGGCCGAGCCGTGCTCCAGCTCCTCGAACGTGTTCACCACGACGCCGTCCACGGCCTCGTCGAACTCCCGCATCTCCCGCAGGCCTAGCGCCCACGGGTGGCACATCCCGGCGACGATGCAGGTCGGCCGGGAGGCGCCGCGGCAGTGCCGCGCCACCGCCTCGCCGAAGTTCTTGTTGGCGGCGAAGAAGCGGGGCACGTCGGCGGGGGAGCGGAGGAGGTCCAGCCGCTCGGTGCCCTCGGGCAGGCCGGCCTCCGCGGCCGGGAACGGGATCGCGGTGACCGTGATCGCCGTCGCGCCGCGCGGCGTGGCGCGGTCGGCGCGGCTCTGCACGAGCGGCGCGTTGGCGGGCGTGGTGATGATGGTGACGGCGGCGCCGTGGGACGCGAGGAGGCAGCCGATGTCGGTCATGGGGATGATGTGGCTGACGCCTCCAATCCATGGGATCAGCACAAGCTGAGGTTTGGTGGTTGTCTCCATCTCCGGTATCACTCTTTGCAATCGATGGCGATGTAGCTGGTGGATTGCTGGACATATATGATGAAGGTCTCTTATATACGAGTTATGGCTCGTGCCCTTTGTCGCCTGCGAGCTACAGAATCTAACCAAAGTGTCGACATGGTGGTTAGTGACCGGGTCATGATTGACGACTCAGCTCCTTTGTGTTTTCTGACTGTTAGCCGCCTCCCGGCTGTCACCGCCGTGCAAGGGAACAACGCACAACGTGGACAACAAAGTCGAAGCTTCTGAAAGATGGAGACACGTATAGTCAATTCCTGTGATATATTGCACGATTACTTCGTTTGTGGAGACAAGACTACTGTCTCACTTGTTTGACTCTTTCTTAAAAAAAATTTCGAAAGCACTTGTTTGTACGCTTCTGCTTTGACTTGGCTTAGATTTGTGAGCACACCATGCACACATATAATCGACACACATACATATCCGCCCAGTCTGTCTTTGACTTCGATAAAAGTCGCAGCTCAAAACTGATGGTCAGCCCGACAGACGACCAGCGGCGTACAATTCCTGTGTTTTTGTACGCAGTTTTTGTACTTTGTGCAGCGGGCTGTACTGCAAAAGATACACTGTACTATGGACTACCGTAGCTTTGGTCCAATCAGCGGCAGATCCGATTGGAAGGTAGAGTCCATGAGTACTCCGTTTGTTGAAGGCAAGAAGTGGATAGAACTGAATAACTGTAATTGTGCGCGCCGTACCCCCTCCGTCCCGCAAAGAGTGTCCATTTTGACTTTTTCTTGGTCAAACTGTTTGAAGTTTGACCAATTTTATAATTAAAAACATAAATGGTTATCACACCAAATATATATGCTATGAAATTATATTTTATAAAGAACCTAATAAAACTTGTTAGACATCAAAAACATTAATATATTTTTATATAAACTTAGTCAAACATAAGATTGTTTGACTTAGAACAAGATCAAAGGGACACTCTTTACGGGACGGAGGGAGTACGCATCAAGGCAGCAAATCGGTAACCATCATAGCCTCGTGGGGCTTCCCTGACCTCCTGCAGACCTGGATTTGAATCTTGTCTTCAGATATACGTCATCCATGACGCATACTCCGTATGTGACTTTTTTAGATGAACGAAATTCCGTTAAACATCGGACAATTGACAACGATCCCTGGCCACCAAAATTTCTATGTGGCGATATGTTGGCTCCGAAAATTGTTTCCATGGAGAGATAAGCATGCCGTGTGCTAAGACTCCGTTATTTTAAAAAAATCCGCAACTTTTTATTTTTAGAGTTAAAAAATATTCTCTTAGTTTTTGTTGTATCCATGTAAAACATATTTCTTAATCGAGAGCTAACTTATAGTGTGATTTGTGGTTCCCTCTCCCTATGTACGGTTAGAAACGTATTGCATGTTTTATTTAATTTAACAAATTACCATATATGGCATAGCATTATTTAGGATTTTGTGACAAAAGTCATGCGTGTAAATTCATGTTCAATATGCAACTAAACATAAGCAAATATAGAATCAGAGAGGTTCCAGGCAGTACCTAGAGGTAGAGCTAGTGCCAAAGGCACCATGCGCTGTTTCTAGGATTGGACATTGTGTTAATGCCATACCGTTTAATTGACTCGTCAAAGTCATCGATTCTAGTAAATGGAAAAATTTTCAATGACGTAATATCCAATTGTTGATATTTAGCGAGCTCATAGAATGTTTTCTTATATTTTAATAGAAGACAGAGAAGAGCTATCTCTTGATCGAGAGATAGTCCCATACACACTTCGAGATTATGTGAGGATGATATGTAGGATCATTCATATTATGAGGTATGTGCTAAGAGTCATGTCATTGGAGGAGTTTGTCTCTTAGAGTACTTAGAGCTAGGTACTGATACATATCATCGGAGAAGGTCTTGAGTCCATTAGGATCCTCTCCAACTTCCCAATCTGGATAAGGCTTTGCAATTCACTAACATTAATGGTGCGCTTTTCATTTTTTTTGTTGATTTAACTAAAAACAAATGGCCCAAGATCAATTAACTCCAATATGTACCAGATGACATGAGATCAACAACAACATTATTAGACAGGTTAGATTGTTGGAGAGAATGTCTCTTGTTCTATTTATAGAACTCATGACAATGGCACAAAGACATTAGAGTTAGCAACTAGTTATCATTGTTGAAGCTACATGATAGAGAGCTTCTTAAAAGATCTTTTTTATAAAAACTTCTCGATCTTAAGGTGCAAATAAGTTATCTGAAACATCTTCAACCATTCAAATAAGTTTTCTATGAACTTTTGGAAACAAGTTTTATGAACATGTTTCCTAGAAACTTGTAAAAGGTATATAAATATTTTTTTCAAATATGCAGTGAAAAGAAAAAAGTCTAAATTACTACCTAGAAGTATGAAGAAAGTCCGGATAACCCCTATAGTATATTTTAGTTTAGTTTATCCCTTTATCAGATTTATCTTTTTTGTTTATCCATGCACAAACAGTGTTGTAAGTTAAGATTTTGTGATGATATAGGACCCCATATAGTATTTTCAAAAAAATAAAAAATTTAAATGTTATTGTTTTCAAAATAATGATGAAACAACATAATGTATTTTTAAAAATATAATTTATAATTCACTTAACTGTACCATAAAATTAAAACTTAAAACACAATTTGTATATGGAGAAAAAAAAGAAAAGTCTAAGGGTAGATTGGACCAGTTGAGATAGTTGTGGTTGTAAAATAAACCAAAACATAATTTATGGTCTTGTTATCCGTGCTCTCTCCATACTTGAGGTAGTAATTTAGAACTTTTCCTTATATAAATTTGACTATAGCATGCAATAGAAAAATAAGGAAGATAAATGTGGGTGGGAAAAAGGACAAGATAGAAGAAGGAAAAGGAAACTAGGGGAGGAGTTTGGCATTGTGGTGTTAAGAGCCGAGCGAGTGCTTTATGGATCCTATTTTATGAATTTATAATACTTATGTCTCTGGAAACTATTGACCTACCTGTGCAGGAGCACATGGTAATGGACTACTGAATCAAATTTTCTTAGCAAAAAAATATGAGAAAACCGATAAACAAAAAAAAGAAAACTGATAAACACATTTATCGCTGGGTCTGTTTTTTTATTATGGCTCAAAATTTTTGGCCATTTTGAATTCGTACCCAAAGAAAACCAGCTCAGCCCAAAACAGCTCATCCCACCTCCTCCTAACCCTAAACATTATCATTCCATTTCCCATCTCCATCAATCCCAAACACGTTTAAATTGCTTGTCAACATTCTAGCTTACTTTATGTAAATTGAGGATTTTTTCCTAAATTTTATCGGAAAGAAAAATGATAAATTCGATAAATTTTTAGAAATCCGATAAATGTGTTTATCGGTGACCTCCAGTTTTTTTCTCTTACCGGTAAAAAAACCTTGATACTTGCATATTTCGATCGCACCTAGCTATAGCAACCGATACAAATTTATTTGGCAAAAGCTAATGACACTAAATAACTAAAGCCAAAATCTCCAGGCTCCATAGTATGCCACTCACGATGGAACTGATTCGTCTGCTGGATCCACGTGTCAGTGATATAGGTCGAGCTTCAAACAAAAGATTGGATCATGTTCTCCAAATTACTGTAGGACGATCCTCCCTTCTCTAAAGCGCCCATTGCCTTCAGTTTCAGATCCTGAGCCTTCTTCCTCCTCTCCTCTCCTTCGGGTCCTTGATCCATCAGCATCTCCAAGGCCTTGTTCACCTGTTCCATCCCCACCTCGGCCTCTGCCTCCGCTTCGCCGCCGCCGGCGTTACTGGCGGTCAAGACATTTTCTGTTGGCTTCGTCACACCGACAGACACCCCAATGCCAAGTACGTCCACGATGAGCCTCTCGTTGACGAACTGCTCGGCGAACAGCGGCCAGGTTGCCATGGGCCTGCCGGCGGCGACGGCCTCCAGAGTCGAGCCCCAGCCACAGTGCGTCATGAAGCCGCCGACGGCCGGGTGGGCCAGGATGGCAACCTGGGGCGCCCACCCGCGCACCACCAGGCACTTGCTGTCCGCCACGCCGTCGGCGTCGGTGTTCTCGCGCAGCCACTCCTGCACGCCGCCGGGCAGCGAGCCGGCGCCCTTGACGACCCAGAGCACCGGCCAGGGGCACGAGACCAGAGCCATGCCGAGCTGCATGAAGGGGAGGATAATATAGATTTATTTTAACCAATCTTAAGTAGAGTTATGCTTTGAAATTCAGTTATGCTTTGTTGTTTTGCTGAAACCTTGATGGTTGCATAATACTCTTAAATGTGTTTTGGAATATCTAAATTGGAAATAACATTGTTGAGGTTCAACGCTCAAGTGCTGCTGTTGAATGTGATGGACCACATGGTCACAATGTGGCTTAGCGAGCGTTGTAGGCTAAGGTCATGGTGCTTCATTGTCTATCTTACCTTATAATTGGAGTAGGATACACACATGTAATTTTGGGGTATGCCCCACAAATGGTACCACATCATATCGGATCCCCCGCAGCGCCCTGCCGCCGACGGAGGCGGCCGGCAGGAAGTGCGGCGGCAGCTGCCTGCCCGTAAGCCGGCACCGGAACGGCGGCAGCGCCGGGACGTCGAACGGCTCGTCGGGCGATGACGCGGCCGCCGCCGCCTCGTGCGGCCTGTGCTCGTACAGGTACTCGATGCACAGGAGCGCGAACGCGCCGAAGCCGTGGAAGACGTAGCACGGCACGCCGAGGTCGCGCGCCAGGCCCAGCGCCCACGTCTGGCACATCCCGGAGACGACGCAGCTCGGGCGGCGGGGGGGCGCCTGCGCCTCGCGGAGGCAGTGCCGCGACACGGCCTCCCCGAACCCCTTGTTGGCCACGAAGAAGCCGGGCACGTCGGCCTGAGACCGGAGCAGGTCCATCCGCTCGCAGCCCTCGGGCAGGCCGGCGTCCGCGGCCGGGAACGGGATCGCGGTGACCGTGATCGCGGCGCCGTGCTGGCGTGCTGCGCCGGAAGAGCGCGGTCGACGCGGCTCTGTGCGATCGCGGCGTTGACGGGCGTGGTGACGATGGTGACGTCGGCTCCGTGCGAGGCGAGGAGGCAGCCGAGGTCGGCCATGGGGATGACGTGGCTGATGGTTCCTGTGAATGGGAAGAGCAGGAAGTGAGGCTTGGTGGCTCTCTCCATTTCCCGCGCAGCTAAGATCGAGTTGATCTGGACGAGAGGATGGGTGATGGTTGTATGCCCGCTAGCTTGATGTTGCTGGTTTGTTGTGTGATGTGGCAGGCTGCTGAGCTCTTGCCACTATATATGCGGTTGAGCGACACAGCACTGCGTATGCAAACACGACATGAGTTATCTTGTGTGAAGGAGCAACAAACAACTGGTCCATGATGCTATTGCAGCATATGACTGACTGATGCACGCCAATGGGAGGAGGAGGAACACGAATACACAATCTGCCAACACCGGCCGGTCATTGAGCTCATCAGAGAAAGACTAGTCATTCTTCCGTGTAGCACATAGCAGAGCCGAGCTGAGGAAGTCCATCCTGGGCGAAGGCACTGCTGATGACCAGGCCACAAAGAGGATTGCAGTTTTTTTTTAAAAGAAATCGAGGACACGGCTGAAAGCTTGAAATGCCCTGCCCCAGCTCCAATTTTACCGGACTGGTTCAGCCCATACTTATTCTCAGCCATTGGTTCATAGATTTCACCACCCTGCGTAAAAACTACACAGGCAGCTCAGTCCAGAACATTTTGCAGAAACCATTTGGAAAATAAAATGAGCAGCCGTTACGACTCATTTTCATTGCAGTGGACATGTTCCGGGGATTAAGACTACCCACGGTACGAAGTTTGATGCGAAAAAAAAAATCTGACACTCAGCATCGGTCCTCTACATGACCTGATGACCCGCGAGCTACGTTTTTCTCGAATGTACAGAAGAGTTGCGTATCTTTGTGTGAGCTATGTTTTGTTTTCAGCATTGCTATCTACAATAGCATAATCTGGTGCTTCAAGCTTCTTATCTTTCATGATTCAAACATCAATTTCTTCCACGATACGGGTAGTCTTAGGCAAATGAATGTTCAGTATGTGTGGAATTCCAGGAGAGAGCTATCGCATGACGTAAGGACTTGCATCAATGGGACTATGGGAGTCATCAGTGACGTCGAAAAGGTTTATGTGGGGGTTTGGCAACGGTTTGACGACAAGGCCATAACACAGTCGCAAGCCCACAAGGCCACATGACCACTTCTCATAGCCGAACTGCCTGGGCTAACCGGACGACCTGGGCATGGCCCGCGGTCACACAATTAGGAAACGGCCCGTTAAGGGCCCGCACCCCCTTCCCATCCCACGCCTCCCCCATATAAAAAGTTTCCCCACCATTGCCGCCGCCGCTCCCCTCTGTCGAGCTCGACGGCGGTCGGCAGCCCCTCCTTTCCCCTCCAAACCCAGGCCTCCCTTTCACCGCCGGGACTGCTTGGTTCCTAATCGAGGCGCGGGTGCAATAATTTGTGCGTTCTTCCAGCTGAGTGGCCATGCGCCAACCAAGGTCCGGGCCGGGGAAGAGGCGCGGCCACGGGCCGCGGATCCATGCGACGACGCTTCGGAAGCAGCAGGCCGCGTTGGCGAACGTCGACCAGGTCACGGGCGCCAAGATTCCCAAGAGCTTCGTTTTCTCTCGCGGCAAGCTCCCCTCCACGCTCCGCCACCTCCAGCAGGACCTCCGCAAGGTCATGCTCCCATACACTGCTCTCAATCTCAAGGTTTGTTCCTATCCCTATGCCCTACTAGCTTACATCAGCAATCGACGAGTGACTGAGCTTGTCTGGGTGCTCACAAGCTGGAATTTTGGTGTTTCCTGCTTGAAACAATTGGCAGGAGAAGAAGCGGAATAACCTCAAGGACTTCGTCAATGTTGCCGGTCCGCTGGGAGTGACACATTTCCTGATCCTCTCGAACCCCAAGAGCCTGCCACACTTGCGCTTTTCCAATTCTCCACAGGGCCCAACCTTCACTTTCCAGATAGAGGAGTACGCACTCGCGGCAGACATTGCAAACTCCCAGAAGCGGCCAAGGTGCCCTCCAGGGATATTCAAGAACTCGCCCCTGGTACATATGGCACTAATGTGGAGAACTGTATTAGGATAGTTTTGATGATGATATTGTTCGCTGATACCTTGTTTTTAACTTTTTATGCTAAATTCATGGATTGGACAGGTCGTGCTTAGCGGGTTTTCAGGTCTTGGCAACCCTTTCGAGAGTTTGGTCGAATACTTTCAGCATATGGTCCCAGCCGTTGATCCAAGCACTGTAAGCATCGGGCGATGACTTCATGATGGAACTTAATGTCCTGGTACCGGCATATTCTAATGAAGGAAGTGAGACCTTCGCGGTCGCACAGCTCGGAGTAGTCCAGGTCTGGGTGTTCCTGGCCACACACGCTTTCCTCGTCGTCGGGGTCAACCGAGGACCTGTCCGGCGAGGAGAGGTGGAGGTTGCGGATCAACCCCAGCTGGTGGCTCTGCGAGTCCGCGTATGCGCTCATGCTGGTGATGAGTGCCGCGGAGTACCTCGCGGCCGTGTTGGTCAGCCCACAGGGCAGTTGCGTCGGTCCGGCTACATCTCCCCGGTGCGCTCCTTCCGCAGGAGCTACCGGTGGGGATGCGTTTCGCTGTACCGCGACAGCGTGCCGGAGCAACAGGTCTGCGTCACAATCAGGGAGCACTATACGCGGGATGACACGCCGCTCCACGCGAACCTGGAGCTCGTGCAGTGCCCGCCGCCTCCTGATCTGGGATGGCGTTGGCGATGCCGGGGGCCCGGTTATCAGGCCAGGTGCCACGGAGGCGAGCCGCATGAGGAGGCCCTCACCGGTCGCTTCGAACTCCAGGCTCCCGAACATGATCCGGTACCCGCGCGGAAGCGGGCCAGGAGGCCCCGCGGCGAGCTGCGTCGGCATGGCGCAAACGCGGCCTGCCGGTGAGAGAACTTGCTCGGGAAAGCGGTCGATCACAGCGCTCCCCTACCTGGCGCGCCACTGTTGGTGCTGAGATTGGCCGACCAACCTCAACGCCTAACAGAATGCGCTGTGTCCCTGTCCCTCACCGGTTGATGCAAGAGCTGGCACAATGACTCAAGGGATTTATCCTGGTTCCGGCCACGGGGCCGTACGTCCAGCAAGGCGTGCTCTTGGGCACTATACTATCTTGCACCGGGGTGCTTGCAGGGGGGGGCTACAAGCTCGGCGGGAGAGGAGGCGAGGCCTCCAAGTCCCTGTGTGAGTGGGTGATTGAGGCAGAATGCCAATGTCGCGATGGGTGTGTATGTGTGTTCTATCGTGAATGTGGCCGTCTCTCTCTGAAAGGGTACCCGCCTCTTCCTTTTATAGACCAAGACTTATGTCACTTCGTAATCATTGCGCTACTGTAA
>OAMR01000763.1:196917-215035 GCA_900205405.1 Echinochloa crus-galli | reverse complement strand
TCGTGCAGCATGGGCCTCGTAGAAGCTGGGTAGTATGGCCTGGTGCCGGCTGTGTATTTTGCTCGTTTCTCTTTGTCTTTGTTGCGCTAGTGTGCTAGTAGAACTTGTAGAAGTTATGGTTTCGCATCGTGCCAGCAATGTCCTGGAACCCTGCATGTTTAGTTAATCAGTCCTTGGTTGACCTGAGTTATCCACATGAAGAGCTCAGGTCAACCAAAAATGTTGTGTTTTTTGGTTGACCTGAGCTCTTCATGTGGATAACTTTTTTGTTCGTGTGTTGGCATCGCCACGAGTTTTCCATGCTTCGTTAGTTCGTTTACAAGGGAGCAGTCGAGCCGATGTTCTATTGCAAGTTACTGGCGTTCTTGCATAAGCATTCAAGCATGTACTGTGATATCGATCTCACGTGCGAGCTCACGTAGTATGGGACGCCTTGGTTCGTGGGAGTAACTAGCAAGATCTTCTGCTGAAGTAAATGGATTTCAGATTGTCATTTTGGCTAGCACAATGGAGTTCCAAGGGCTTCGGTTAGTGTTATTGCAGAGTAGTACTGTATCTCGTGCTCGTCATGGTAATGGTTGCAGATTAACTGTCGGTTCAATTTTAGGTTTAGGCCTTGTTTAGTTGCAAAAAGCAACTCCCAAATATACTATGTAAAAAAATTCTTCATCACATCAAAATATCATACATGTATGGAGTACTAAATATATATAGATGAAATCAAAAACTAATTGCATAGTTTTGTTGTAGTCTGCGAGATGAACATTTTGAGCCTAATTAATCAATTTTTGGATATTTTTTCACAAATACAAACGAAATGCTACTGTAACCCAATGATTACGAAGTGACATCTTACTCCCAAATTCAACCTCCCAATTCTAACATCTAATCAAGGCCTTAGAAACTTTCAGTTCTCGTCTCCTGATTGCTCAAGACGCGCCGAGATAAAACAGTACGTTAAGGCAGCTAGATGTTCTTTTGAAGAGGAAGCAACTTTCTGCTCTTTTGTTTTTAATCCGCTCTGGTGTTCCTTTTCAACCAAGCAGTGTGAAAACTTTCTAGTGTATTTTTTAAAAGCAAAACTTTCTAGCGTTGAGATTTCGACTTGAGAGGAACTTCGACTGTTCAATTTTATTCGGCTTAGTTTGAACCAATCCTTTGTTTTGTATTCTTGAACTTGTGTTGTAAGAACTGAATCTTTGCTTGCTATCTTCTAAAATGTGACAGTGCAGTGATCCTGCAAATTCTTCAACAAAGAAAAGTTTGAACCTATATTCTTTCCTTTGGTTTTTAGAGAGAGAACTATGAACAGCTACTTGCGAATTTGTGATGTACTTATACTAGTAACTTGTAGACTAACGTTCAATTTATACTTTTCAAAATAAAAATGCATTGCTGCCCTGGTATGGCCTAGCTCGGCCCATTGCCTGGAAGAAATTGGCCCTTTCTCCGGCCCGCTAGGGGAAAAAAATGGTCGAAGACTACAGGAGTTCATGGGAAATAAATCGATTGCTCGGCTTTGGATTGTCCATTTTAATCTGCCATCATTGTTACACTTGAGAATCCATTTGGATTTTTTTAAATAAAAAATAAAAAAACAGAGCGTTGATGACGTGATTCAGTTTTGTACTCCAATCGTAAATCAATACTTTTGTCACTTGTCAGTATATACTAGCATACTGCTAGTAGCTCTTTACAAACTATAGCACCAGTCACGTTGCACGAGTCACCTTACACATCGGACAAACAGAACGCAGCTCACCCGACACGAACGCCAAAACAAATCTGTCAAATTTCTGGAGCTTTGTTCCTACTGTATTATCATCATTTCTTAAAGGTAAACAAAAGGAGAAAAAAGTTGCTTTTCAAAAAAAGGAGAGAAAAAAAGGCTAGAACAGTCAAAACTCAAAAACCTAAACCCTTCCGCGCACGGCGCACTGCCGTCTGTCCCTCCCCACACCATGGCCTTCGCCGCCTCCCCATCCCTCTCCTCCCTCGCCTCCTCCTCCTCCACCGCAGCCGCCGCCGCCGCCGCGGTCTCCTCTTCCACCTCCCCTTCCAGCGCCTTTCACGAGCCTAGGCCACTCCACATCTCGCTCAAGCTCGTCTCCCCGCTCCCCAAACCCCAATCGCTCTCCTGCTCCGCGTCGCACGTCCCCCGCGCCGCCGCCGGCGACGGATCGGGCGCCGGGAACCGCGGGGATGGTTCCGGAGGGAACGGCGGCAAGGATGGGGGCGGCGAGGATGAAGACGACTACGAGGAGGCCGAGTTCGGCCCGCTGCTCGGCTTCGACGAGGTGCTGCGCCTCGCCGCGGCGCGCGGCGTTGCGCTCCCGGGCGACATGATGGAGGCGGCCAAGGACGCCGGCATCCGGGAAGTCCTGTTGCTCCGCTACTTCGATCTGCAGGTACTCGAATTGCTGGGAATTTGTGGATGGAAGGTGTGAACATGGTCGTTTTTCCTCATTCCATGGTCGTTTTTCCTCATTCCTTTTTTATGTTGATCTGCGCAGGCTGCTCCGTGGCCGCTGGGGGCGATGATCCGGGCCTTCTCGATGCTCCGCAACCGGATGCTGGCCGACCCGTCGTTCCTCTTCAAAGTTGGAACCGAGGTGGGTGCGATTGCTCAGTTATTTTTTAAGTGATCAGAGTGTGAGTGGTTTCAGTTACAGTTCTGTAGCTGGTAAATTGACTTTTGGTGTCGATGCAGATTGTAATTGACTCTTGCTGCGCCACATTTGCAGAGGTGCAGAAGAGGGGGAAGGATTTCTGGGCAGAATTTGAGCTATACGCGGCTGATCTTTTGGTTGGGGTGGCTGTTGATATTGCTCTTGTGGGGCTCTTGGCTCCTTATGTGAGATTTGGGAAGCCGTCTGCTTCAACGGGGCTCTTTGGAAGATTCAACAGGATGGCTGGATCTCTGCCAAGCAGGTGAAATTTCATTTCAGTTGTTTTCTATGATATTGGTAGCAGCACATGAGAACAGGTAAAATTTTAATGTCTGTTCATTTTGTTCCATGACCATTTCTTGATCTATGAAACTGAGTGAGACAGTGTAGATGGTTATTTTGCTAAATCAATAATAAAATTTGACTTCAAACATTCATTCCTATTCCTATTCCTATATGACACCATGATTTTAAAACTGCAGTGTTTTTGAAGCTGAAAGGCCAGGGTGCAGATTTACAGTTCAGCAAAGAATTGGAACATACTTTTACAAGGTAACCAATCTTACATGGGAAGGTTGCTCTCAGTTTGGAGCCATAGTTGATGCATAGTTCTAATTGCTGGACCAATTCCATGTTGTTTGGATCAGCTTTGAAGTATGACTATTTGAATTGCAGGGTGTCTTGTATGGCTCAGTTGGATTTGTCTGTGGTATAATCGGTCAAGGAATTGCCAATATGATAATGACTGCCAAGAGGTAATGCTCAATTGTTATTAGTACTTGTGCCCATCAAAATCTTGAATATTGTTTTGCAATTGAATCTTGACTGCCGTCTGTCCCTCCCCACACCATGGCCTTCGCCGCCTCCCCATCCCTCTCCTCCCTCGCCTCCTCCTCCTCCACCGCAGCCGCCGCCGCCGCCGCGGTCTCCTCTTCCACCTCCCCTTCCAGCGCCTTTCACGAGCCTAGGCCACTCCACATCTCGCTCAAGCTCGTCTCCCCGCTCCCCAAACCCCAATCGCTCTCCTGCTCCGCGTCGCACGTCCCCCGCGCCGCCGCCGGCGACGGATCGGGCGCCGGGAACCGCGGGGATGGTTCCGTGCAGATTGTAATTGACTCTTGCTGCGCCACATTTGCAGAGGTGCAGAAGAGGGGGAAGGATTTCTGGGCAGAATTTGAGCTATACGCGGCTGATCTTTTGGTTGGGGTGGCTGTTGATATTGCTCTTGTGGGGCTCTTGGCTCCTTATGTGAGATTTGGGAAGCCGTCTGCTTCAACGGGGCTCTTTGGAAGATTCAACAGGATGGCTGGATCTTTGCCAAGCAGGTGAAATTTCATTTCAGTTGTTTTCTATGATATTGGTAGCAGCACATGAGAACAGGTCGAATTTGAATGTCTGTTCATTTTGTATTATATTGTTCGATGACCATTTCTTGATCTATGAAAACTGAAAGAGACCGCATACAGTGGAGATGTTGCTAAATCAGTAATAGAGTTTGACCTCAAACATTCATTCCTATTCCTATATGACGCCCTGATTTTAAAACTGCAGTGTTTTTGAAGCTGAAAGGCCAGGCTGCAGATTTACAGTTCAGCAAAGAATTGGAACATACTTTTACAAGGTAACCAATCTTACATGGGAAGGTTGCTCTCAGTTTGGAGCCATAGTTGATGCATAGTTCTAATTGCTGGACCAATTCCATGTTGTTTGGATCAGCTTTGAAGTATGACTATTTGAATTGCAGGGTGTCTTGTATGGCTCAGTTGGATTTGTCTGTGGTATAATCGGTCAAGGAATTGCCAATATGATAATGACTGCCAAGAGGTAATGCTCAATTGTTATTAGTACTTGTGCCCATCAAAATCTTGAATATTGTTTTGCAATTGAATCTTGTGTGCTGATGCTTGTTCCCTGTTCAGGAGCGTTAAAAAATCAGACGAAGATATTCCTGTTCCACCTCTTGTTAAAAGTGCTGCACTATGGGGTATGCTTATTATGTGTTTCCTTTTATCATCACATTTACCTGGTCTGAGATGCATTTTTTGTGATTGCAAATAACTAAGTATTGGTATTATGTCTACTGCAACATCCACCAGCTAAATACAGCAGGGCATATTTCGATGTTGAATGGCTGGCACTTTGCCTTTCTCAACAATATTTTCATCATTGTTCATGTAACTATATCAGATCAGATAATCTCACACAATGGAAGTTCATTTTAATTATGTTGCACATCTTCTGGTACCCTTGCTTATGCTAGTTTTATGTAGCTAGCAGTGACAGTGTCATTTGTGTGTTCACTGTTCAGCTAGGATATGTTTATGTTCTTCCTATTCAACTGACAAACTGTGTTGGCATGTAGGTGTGTTCCTTGCTGTATCATCTAACACGCGCTACCAGATCATTAATGGTCTGGAGCGGGTAGTGGAGGCATCGCCTGTCGCAAAACGTGTTCCACCTGTCGCTATGGCTTTCACAGTTGGTGTTCGTTTTGCCAACAATATCTATGGTGGAATGCAGTTTGTGGACTGGGCACGGTGGAGTGGTGTTCAGTAATGGTGGGTACTCGTAGTTGTTGCAGTCACCAAAACATCATTAGATTTAGGTGGTGGAGCTTTGTTGTTTGTTTCTTATCGTTTCCTGATATGTAGTGGGGATCTGGAGCTCTGTGAAAGTTAGGAGATCATTTTCTAGGAGAAACCAGGAAGCGCATGGCATGGCATCATATGGTTGGTATGCATGAACAGAAATTCCATTTCTATTGCTGTTCGGGCAGATGTCAAGTGTGGGTTCGTAATTGAAATCATCTACACTTTCGCCAGACTGAATGAATAAAGGTGACCTCAATTAGCCCTAGATCACAGCCTCCTGTTGTTGTGCTAAGCTCTAGGCTTAATTCTTGCAGAAATGATTCTGAAATGCTTAATTTTGTCTGCTGAGTGAATTTTTGTCTCAAGTCAAAACTTTTTACGAGTTTGACCATTCAGCTGGATGAAATGTTTACAAACTTGGACCATACAGCCCATGTTTCGTAAAATGTCTATCGCCATTGGCCGGTTTAGATAAATAACAGAAATATCCTGATGATGCATTGTCCGGTTCAGTCCGAAATGTCTGCTTTCCGTATCGGCAGTACACGTGAAGTCGATAAGCCGAAAACGACGCGTCTATTTGATTCAACGTTGTGTCATAATAACGTGATGAGTACAGGTAGCAGCAGGCAGCAGCCCAGCAGGTGGCGTGTTGGAAAAACGTACGTGATGCGAGACGGTGCAACTTGAATTTCTCCGAAGACAAAAAGTTCAGGTTGAACATTGCAGCACAGGATGAGCTGAGAGGTTCGACCATGGCAGCCCTCCTGCCGCTGGTGGTGCCGTTTCTGGCCGCAGCGGCCGCCGCCGCGGGCCTTCAGTGCCCGACGAGCTGCGGCGCGATCGACATCTCCTACCCCTTCGGCGTCGGCCCGGCGTGCTCCCTGCCGGGGTTCAACCTCACCTGCGACTCCAACACGTACGGCACCCAACTCCGGCTCGGCAACCCCAACGCCACGGTCGACTACATCAAGACCTCCGCGAGCGGCTCCACCACCGCGCTCGCCGTCCGCGTCTTGCGGTCCGTGACCATGCCCGCCGCGCCGGCGCCTACTCCGCCGCCTCGTGGGAGGGCCCCGGCCGGCCGTTCGCCATCTCCGGCGCGTCGAACATGTCGCTGTTCGTGCTCGGCTGCGGCGTCGCGGCGGCGCTGCTCGACGGCGCCGGCGGCACGGGAGCCGCGGTCGGGAACTGCTCCGTGGTCTGCGGCGTGGAGCCGGTCATGGAGAGGCTGCCGGACGGGCTCTGCGGCGGCGTGGGATGCTGCCGCGTCGACGTGGCGGTGCCCCTGAGGGCGTTCACGCTGAGCCTCTCGCGCTCCGGCTAGGGCGTCAGCCGGGACGCGGTGGCGTTCCTGGTCACCCGCCGAGACGGGTACACGTTCCGGCCGGAGCACCTGGAGCAAGGCATCGACGCGGACACGGTCGCCCCAGCTCTGCTGGACGCGGACACGGAGAAGGGGAGCTACGCCTGCGTCAGTGACCACAGTGAGTGTCAGGACTCGCCCATCGGTGGGTACGTCTGCCACTGCTCCCAGAGCTTCTTCGGCACCGCCTACATCGTCGATGGCTGCGTACCAAATCAAGGTATTCCTCTCCATGGCTCCATCCATGCTTCGCCGCCACTGCATTGAGAGCGATCGTCTAAATTGCTGCGTTACCTCCAACAGTTTATGGTTCAAACCAGCCGAAGGCAAACTGTCCGACGAAGTGCGGGAATGTGAGCATCCCGTTCCCGTTCGGCATGGAGCTGGGCTGCTTCGCTAGGCTTCATCTGTACCTGGCATGTAACCCGGGGCCCATTCCTCCCATCCTCCAGATGACTGAGTATTCGGTGGTCACTGACATCTCCATCGACCAAGGCATCTTGAGAATTCAGAAACTCTCTGACCCAGGCGATTTGCTGGACAATCGGGATAGCACATTCTACGCCTTCTCTGGAGAGTCGGGTGTGGTGAAGTGGGCTGTGGATAACACCACGTGCGAGGAGGCAATGGTGAACAAGGACCAGTACATGTGCGTCAGCTCTCACAGCGAATGCATAGGCGTCACTGACGACAGAACGGGCCGACATGTAGGCTACAGGTGTAGATGCTCGTCTGGTTTCGAAGGGAATCCTTACTTGGAAGATGGATGCACCGGTAAGTTTCAGGGATGATTTTTAATTGTCATGTTCCTAGGTTGATCATGGAAGAAAGCTATTGTCTCATGGCATGGTGGAATCTACAGATATTGACGAGTGCTGGGAGCCAGATAAATACATTTGCCATGGCATCTGCCAGAACAGCCTTGGAAGCTTTTCTTGCACTGGCTGTCCTCACGGTACTGAATTTGACACGGCTGCAAGGAAATGCAAAGCATCCAGCACTATTTTAGGTATGCCATTCTCAACTATTTGATTGCCACAACTAGTAAGATCGCTGAGTTAACTTCAGTTAACCCTATGTGAATTACTACTTACAAGTTGCAACCAATACAGGTATCACCATTGGAATCAGTTCTGGAGGCGGCCTTCTATTTCTTGCAGCGATTGCGGGTATCCTTCGCCGGAGATGGAAGAAAGGCGTCCAAAAGAGGCTCCGGAGAAGGCACTTCCGGAAGAACAAAGGAATCCTCCTTGAACAGCTCATCTCCTCTGACCAGAACACGAGCGACAGCACAAAGATATTTTCCCTGGCTGAGCTAGAGAAGGCAACCCACAACTTCGATCAATCTCGTGTGGTTGGCCATGGCGGCCATGGTACAGTTTACAAGGGCATACTGACGGACCAGCGCGTCGTCGCCATCAAGAGGTCGAAGCTGGTGGCGAACGCTGAGATAGACCAATTCATCAATGAGGTCGCCGTAATGTCCCAGATCAACCACCGCAACGTGGTGAAGCTCCACGGGTGCTGCCTTGAGTCAGAGGTTCCTCTGCTCGTCTATGAGTTCATCTCCAACGGCACACTGTACAACCTTTTGCACGGCCAGAGAAATGGAAATTTGTTGCCACTTTCATGGGAGGAGCGCCTAAGGATTGCCACCGAGGTTGCTGGTGCTCTCACATACCTGCACTCAGCGACTTCAATGTCGATACTCCACAGAGATGTCAAGTCCACGAATGTGCTTCTGAACGACAGCTACACCGCAAAGGTTTCAGATTTTGGCGCGTCAAGGCTGATCCCTATCGATCAGACGCACCTGGTCACTGCCGTGCAGGGCACTTTCGGCTACCTAGACCCGGAGTATTACCACACGGGACTGTTAACTGACAAGAGCGATGTCTACAGTTTTGGAGTGATACTCGTTGAGCTTCTCACGAGGAGGAAGCCGATCATCGGGAATGGGAATGGCGAGAAGCAGAGCCTGTCAAACTATTTCTTGTCTGTAATGAGGGAGCTGAGGACGCTCGAGGAGATTGTGGACGATCGGGTTTTGGTGGAAGCGAGCAATGGAGAGATCATGAAGTTTGCTCGCCTGGCGCAGGAGTGCCTGAATCTGAGGCGAGAGGCAAGGCCAACCATGAAAGACGTGGAGGTGAGGCTGAGGCTCCTGAAGGGACACCCTGCTTCTACTAGAAAAGAGGAAGAGGTTCAGCCTCCGTGTGAAGCAGAACAAGGTGGGATTGGGCGTCGGGGTCACGTTCCGGTGGCTGGTCAGGATGGCACGCGCCAGTACAGCCTAGAGCAGGAGTTCGCGTCGTCCCTGCGCATACCACGCTAGGCTGAAGCCATCATTGTGTTGTCATTCTGTCAATAGTCTTCTGATTGGGTCATGCGCTCTCGTTTTGTAGAGGAAAAGCTAGTGATAGACCGGAGGGAGGGAATACTTGGGCCATACAAGAGGTTGCTGTTAGAGCTCGACTGGAAAGCCTGACGCTTACAAATGCACGTCCAGACGTCCAGTAATTCCAGTTTCAAGGTAAACCAAACCGTTCGATTCAGACTGGCTGCTTATATTAATTAAGGGAAAACATCTTACCATAGGATCAATCATAAGGCCTAGGTCTTTCTTAAAAGATAAGTGCTGACCTTTCCTACTGTGTCGAAGCACTTTTGCTAAGCCTCACGCTTAAGCAAGTATTTCATCTGCATAAAGGAGGAAGTAACTTACCCTTGAACAATCGCCTGCTCTAGCATATTGGAAAAGGCGTGCATAGGTTGACTAGTCTAAAAAGACGCTGCTTCACTCTGCTGGATGCGTCGGATCCCATATAAGAAGCTCGCTCTTTACCCTATCATTCAAACATTTTGTGGGCGGTGCGCCTGCTCTATTGTTGCGTAGCAATAGAAGCCTGCTCGTGCTGCTTCGGCGGCGTTTTTTCGCCTTCTTTTCGCTCTGGACAGGAGCGCTAATGGACACGGGGAGAGAGCAGGTGAAGCATGTCGTTCGTAATAGAAAGAAAGACACCACTACTTCGCCTCTTTGTTGTACCGTCGGCACGAATACAGTGGTCTCTAACCAGGACTAGGAACCGATTCAAATTTGGATCTCGACATGTTGTTTTTAACCGTAGGCATCTCGCCAAGAAGTTGGTGGGCTCATCATGAATTAGATCAGGGTGGCTGGTGGTTTCGGGGTCTCGTAAAAAATGCGTCTTTTATGCCTCGGGTATTAGCCACAGCCCACAGCTCATATTCAATTCTATCCCTTCTTCATTATTGGACCTCGCTTCTTAATATTTTAACTCTTCCATGCTGTGTCACAGGAACCTTTTCAATACGGTCCGGATTGCTAGCTCCCGTTCATAGTTCTGCTACAGATGATACACGAGGAAGATTTTTATTACGGTTCTTCCTTCTAATTACAGGCATATCTATGACTCTTTTTTGACTTTCTCTCCTTGTCAGAGGCTAGGCTCTAGAAATAGCATCTTTGAATGGGTAGGCTTCTTACCTCTCTTTACTATCAAATAATAATCAAACACCCCGATTGACTAGCTAGGCTGTCTAAACTCTCCTTTGCTTGTGGCCCTAGACTGTGTATATAATTAGATTAGAACTAAGTAGGGGTGGATCTCCTCTAGTTCTGACCGGTGTATTCATAGTCTTCCGGTGAGGGTAGGGTACTTCTACCTTTCACTTCCGGTACAGTGAAGAAGGGTAGAAAAAAGTAAAGTAAGTAGTCCTACGAAAAGCAAGAAGGATAGGCCAGCCATCTATACCAGTAGACTGATGCTTTGCTTTGACGAGTTCAAGGTGGAAGCTTCGAAGCATCAGTGAAGAGAGTGACCTGGAGCCCATCCTTCCTGTACGCATTTCTTCCTTATTTTGAAAAGCAGCACGGGGAGATTTGAAAATCATGGCATGGGTCTCTTTTTTTTTCTTTCTTTAGAGTTTTCTATATGGGGTGTGTTTAGTTCCCGCGAAAAGTTAGTAGAAAAGTCGCATCGGACACTGTAGCGCACTGTAGCACTTTTCGTTTATTTGTTGTAATTGTTGTCCTATCATGACCTAACTAGGCTTAAAAAATTCGTCTCGTCGTGTACATCAAAACTATGCAATTAGTTTTTTTTATTTACCCACATTTAGTCCATGCGCATACGTCATTTGCTATATTTAATGTTTCGATGTGATGTCGATGTAATGAAAAGTTTGAAAATTTGGGAACTAAACACAACCTTGCACAATTTCTGGATGTTTCGATGAGAATTTCTTAACTTTCCATATATAGAAAGAGATAGATTATAAACGACATCTCTTATGGCAATAAGAGCAAAGGGATGGATAGCGCGTGCCATCCTGATGACCAGCCACCGGAACAACACCCCCCCACGCTCAACCACCTTTTACTCACTTTGCTCTTGGTCTCCTCCGTTGAATAATTCCTTCTCTTTTCAAAAATAAAAAATAAAAAATCCTGAGGTCCCGCCTCAAAGTTTGACAGACTTCTCACTTCTCTGGGAGTACGTCAACTAAAGCACATGAAGCTACAGTGATGTGGCCAAAATTGGGATGGTGGAGACTGGAGACCGTGTCGCCGGTGTCGGACCACTTTATGAGCAGTCCACCTTGCACAGCTCGAATTAGAAACGACGACCGAAGGAAAGTGAGTCCAGGGTTGGAGAGGACGGTGAATGGCGATGGCATGTGTCCGTGCATAGTACCACGCTAGGTTTGAGTCTTTTTAGTACTCTTCAGTTGTGCTGTGCGCTGTCATTTTTGTAGAGCAACAACCAGGAAACATGTGAGGCTCGTAACGATGTTTCACTTGTTCGGAGGCTGCTTTTACAGCGTGCTTGGGAAGCCTGACATTAACCATTGCACGTCCCGTTTGAGGCTGAGCAAACTAGTCAAGCAAATCAGCTCGAACTGGAAGTCTTCTGAAGTCCAAACGTGTTCCCTGACGGGCCCACGATAGTTACTTAGGACTTGTTTAGATCTCAAATTCTACCCAAATTCTACTATATAAAAAAGATTTTCATCCCATCAAAATATCGACACATGCATGAAGTACTAAATATAAATGAAATTAAAAACTAATTGTATAGTTTTATTATATTTTATGAGATGAATATTTTAAATCTAATTAATCAGTGTTTGGACAATTACTTACAAATACAAACGAAATACTACAGTAACGCTTCCGTGTCAAAAACCATAAACAAGGCCTTACCCCGGGGTGGAGCTGGAAGTGCGGCACAACAGTTGAGCCACAGCTCTCTGTGATGCCGAAAAGTCAAAAGTTGACAGCGTAACGGCGAATTGTGTCTCTTGTCTCTACAGTGGAATTCCAGAGTTCTCCCGTATAATCCAGGGAATTGTAGGCACACCCTTGTCCCTTTTTTCCGCGGCGAGGACCAAATACTATTGGGTTGTCTCAGTGGCCAATATAAGGTAGGCTGTGCAGAAATTGTGCTAATGTGCTATCTGCTTAATAGAACAGACATATACACTCCAAAGATGAGGGTAGCCATGGCCACTCTCCTGCTCGCACTGCTCCTGGTGCTGTTGCCAACAGCTATCGCAGTGACAACGGGCAGAAGAAACTGCACTGCCCTTTGTGGTTGGCATGAGATCTCAGCTGTTCCTCAGTCGGAGAGCCAGCCCATCTACATCTCATATCCATTCGGGATAGACCCAGAGTGCTCTCTGCCGGGCTTCAATCTCACTTGTGCACGGCCTGGCGCAGACGACGAAAGTAACCTCCTGCTAGGCGATCCAAGCATCAGGCTGAGCCCCTACATTTTGTATGTTGATTCCCCCTTCCCTGCCATCGGCGTCATCATCGGGTACTTCCTGAAGATGGCTCCTGGTGACCCCGACTACTCCGTCTACTGGGAGGCTCCAGGCAGACCCTTCGCCATCTCTGGCTCGTCGAACATGTCGCTCTTCGTCGTTGGGTGTGGCGTCAAGGCCTCGTTGTTCGTCGGGGACTCAGGTGTTGAGGTCGGTAACTGCTCCGTGGCCTGCGTTCGAGATCAAATCATGGAGAGGCTGCCCGAAGGGCTGTGCGTTGGTATCGGATGCTGCAGCATCAACATCATGGTGGATCTAAGATCGTTCACCATCAACATCTCGCGCACAGGTCAAGCTGCACGCCAGCTGGAGCAAGTGAACGCTTTCATCACCAATCAAAATCGCTATTCGTTCCGCGCATCGGACCTCAAATCTGATCTAACTACTGCTGGTGAACCTCCGGCCGCCGCACTCAGTTGGGCTATTCCGGATCAGCCCAACTGTAAACGCGCCAGGAACACAGCCAGCTACGCGTGCGTCAGTAACCTCAGCATATGTCTGGAAGCACCGATCGGTGGATATGTTTGCAACTGTCCGGAGGGATTCTACGGCAACCCTTACGTCATCAACGGCTGCTTACCAAGAGGTTAGAGCGAGTGAATTCTGTCAATTTTGTTTTCTTTTGAGTAAATTGCATCCACCGTACAACAGTTTGGCAGGTGGGTGTAAATTAGTACAACAGTTTATAAAATGCTTAATTTAGTACAGAAACTTGATAGTGAGTGCAAATTGGTCTGCTCAAATAAATACAATAACTTGACATACGGGAGCAAATTAGCCCAACAACTTATAAAAAATGCTTAATTTAGTATAATAACTTGATAAATCAGTGTATTTATGGTCCAAACTTTACAATGCAATGTATTAAGCATATTAGATGGACATATGAATAAATTTTATATGTTTCTATTAGGTTGTTGCTTCTTAACTATGTACAACTTTTTAATTCATTTGTTTAAATTCAATCAAATTATAGAATAACACAATTAGAGTTATCGAAAGGCTGAAATCTATATGAGAGACTTTGAAACCTTTCTTTTTTGTGCTCTTCTAATCATGTATTAAACAATTCTATAGAATGCAAGTTTGTTTATATATTTTTAGGGCCTTTTACCTTTCTAAATAAGTATACGAGGCTTTAAAATAATTTGTCATAAAACGTACTATTAGTATGTATCATCATATTGGTTTTTTTAGTTGGAAGAAGTCTATTTTTGACCATCGAACTGTAGCGTTTGTTTGGTTTTGGCCATCGAACTCAAAAACCAGGAATCTTCTCAAAACCGTTTGTTTTTGACCACCCGAATGGCGGCACAATCGGGGCCGAGGTCGACGACGACGTGGCCGCGCTGCGGGTGCCCGCCTCCGGCGAAGAGGTGGCCGCGCTCCTGTCCGGCGTCGCCGCGGCGCAGGTCCAGGCGCTCAAGAGGCTGTAGGAGCTGCTGGCCGAGTGCGAGGGCAACCGGGCGGCGCTCGAGTCCCAGGTCAGGGTGTTCGACATGCTGTCCCGCGTCGTGAGCAGCGGCGACGCGTGCTCAACGGTGCGCGAGGAGGCGGTCGGGGTCCTCGCGTCGCTCCGGATCCTGGAGCCGGAGCTGACCAGCGTCGTGGCACGGCACGGCTCGTCAAACTTGAAGTCCCGCGCTGACGGCGCGCTGCTCATGAGGTCCCTCTCGGAAGCGGCGTGGCCGGCCTGGGTGATCAAGTTGAGCTAGGAGCTTCTCGCCGAGGTGGTCCACGTGGTTCACGACTGCATCTCGACACGGGCGACCAAGGTGGCGCTCCAAGCGCTCTGCACGCACGGACGGACCCGTGTCAAGATCGTGGGAGCGGGCGCGGTGCCGGCGCTCGTGGAGCTCCTGCTCGACGACCCCGAGAGGCGCGTCTACGAGCTCGCGCTGGTGGCGCTGGAGGAGGCGCGGCGGCGGCACGCTCGGGCGCTGCTGGCCGCGGCGGTGCATGTGGCGGCGGGGCGGGTTCGCGCGCCGGAGGCGGAGGTAGAGCTCGCGCTCTGGCGCAAGCAGGGAGAGAGAGGAGAGAGAAGAGAGGATAAAGAGATGACGTGGGCCCCACCACCACGTGTCGACCACGTCAGCAAAACCACCCCCCAAAACAGCCGGGTGGTCAAAAACAAACAGTTTTAATAGTTGAGTGGCCGAAGATTCCTGGTTTTTGAGTTCGGTGGCCAAAACCAAACAAACGCTACAGTTCGATGGTCAAAAATGGACTTCCTCCTTTTTGGTTGAACAATGCATATGTAGCAAACAGTATGTGTGAACTTAGCAATATTGAATATGAAATTAAGTATTCTTAATCACAATTAAATCACTAATTAAAATATTTTTCGAAACACCGAAAGATCTTATTTTAGTCAAAAACATTGTCATCGCAATGAGAATATCAATGACCAAATAATGTGTAATAATTTTTTTCGACGGGAATATACTTTCTATTATGACACGCCGTTATGAAATATATTGTTGATGTAATGTTTGAATTGCGGATGCACCAATTTATCAAGTTATTGCAATAGAATGAGTATTTACAAATTGATGGACCAATTTGCATCCACCTAACAAGTTATTGCACTAAATTAAGCATTTTATAAGATGTTGGACCAATTTGCATCCACCTGCCAAATTTGTGTATAGTGGGTGCAATTTACTCTTTTCTTTTTAACAGAACAGGACGTCCCATTAGCCCCTACTGATTATATATTAAAGTAAATAAAAGTTATAGAAATCACAGTCTAAAAGAGAGAAGAAAATAAAAGAAGAGGATGTATAGGGGAGGCTACAAATTAGAATCTAGCCACTGGGACATCCCATTAGCCCGAATGATTATATATTACTCCATCCATTTAAATATATGACGTTTAAGATAAGTAAATTAGCTCATTTTTAAACTAAATAGCTTGTTCTAAACGATATATATTCAAGAACAAAGGTAACTAAAAATAAAAGTTATAGAAATTAGAGTTTAGAAGAGAGAGGAAAAGAAAATAAAAAAATGAGGTTCAGGGGAGGTTACAAATTAGAATCTAGCCACATTCGATTAAACAGAGAATGTATCTCTTTCTGAACCTATATAGATAACCAAGGCCATTTCTTTCATCAAGAACTCGTTGCATCTCTGGACTGTTACGTTGATTACCAGATCTGTTGCTTCTCTAGCTATATTGGATTAAATGCGGTTTAGTTTCATTCTCATAGAAAAAAGTGAAATAAGATTGAAATATTTTATATGTCTGCTCGGAACATTTTATTTTACTGATAGACCAAAATTAACAATACAAACCCGGCATTTTTTGCTAGAAAGCCTATCACCCTTGAATTTTACAAGAACAATTTATCTCCACATGGAACATTTTATTTCACTCCAATAACATTTCCCTTAGGCTGGAACATTGCAAATCTGATAGCCTTTTTCCCATATAAATCCATCCATAGATAAATAATAATGTGTTGCTTCTATACAAAACTCATTTTTGTCTTCTATAAACAAATGTGTACTCCATTTTAGCAAATTGTCTCTATATCAGTACCACTATGCTAATTGGACAAACAAATCACTTTTTTATCTGAATTACTGTTTTGACACTAAGTACTCCTTGCTAATGGGCTAATAAAAGAGCGGATAACCCCATCCCCGCGGCTGCTTCCTCCCATTGAACTTCAATGCAGTATATCTCTCTTCCTATCCTGTAAGAGGAAGGTTAATAATATAGAAGTGCTTGGCTATTAGTCAAAATGTAAAAGCCAAGTTATACATCGATAATCTATTATTTGTCTATTTTTTATTTATTATCTTTTATTTCCTATTCGCTCTCACATCATCTTTCTTCTGGCCCGACCTCTATTAAGGAGCTCGCGCTCAGATTGTTGCTTGCATGAGAGTCCAGCTCTCTTATCCAGGGGCGGATGTAGGGCCCGTGCTGGACGTGCTGCAGCAAAGGCCTAGCCCTGTTTGCCCATGTAGATTTTGTAGTACTTAGGACCAAAATAGTCCTAATTTCGCCCAATTTTAGTCAACCCATCACTTGTCCATTGATTTAGTCCGGGCTGGATGAAAGTACATTTGACCTCCTTAGTTTTGGTTGATTTATGACAAGTCACTTGGAAGACTAATGTGCTATGAAGAATTGTGTGTAGACGGTGATACAACGTAAATAAGGAGCGAAGCACCAAAAGAGGAAATAAGGGACAACACGAGGACTCAAGTGTTTTGATTCATTTTGATGTCTTTATTCTTGAGTCAATAGGAAAAGCCGTACTATTAAGGGGGATTCGAAGAGACTCCGGAGTTGAGGTGCGGAGACTCCGGACATCGGGGGCTGACTCATATATATACCGTTTCACCGTGGACTTTTACCTCCCTTGGTCTTTTTCACCGCCGACAGCCTCTCTCCTTCTTCTCTCCACCCAAACTCGACACCCCCATGGAGATTTGAAGTTTCAACCGTGGAATCACGCCCCAATCTTCAAGGAAGACTTCCTCAAGGACACTTTGCCCCCTAGGGATCTTGGATTTGGATTCAAGCTTGTGTTCTTCTCACTCCAAGGTACCCTAGGTCTTTCTTGCCCGATCTCTCAATGTAGCATGCTCCTTTGGTTTCCCCTTGGTGAATTAGGTGTCTTAGATGCCCTAGACCTAGGATCTAAACTTTGGTTGATTTCCCATGGTCACAAGTCCAAATATGACGATCTTAGGGTTCAGACCGCGAAAGTGCGGAAACTCCGGACTTTGTCCGGAAACTCCGAAGAAAGTGCGGAGTTTCCGGAGAATTCTGCGGAGTTTCCGGACTTTCATTGCCTAAACCTTAACATCTACATATTTTCTCTTGTCAAGTAGATGCACCTTTGAATACTGTTTCTCATACCTATTCTTGTGGACAGCTATGGCAAGAAAGAAGATGAGTGCTCCCAACCCCAATCCCAATCCTAGGCATGCTCTACGTGAGCAAGCAAGATCAAAAGCACGACATGATCCTATGCTTCAAAGGCCTAGTGAGAGTGATGAGGAAGAGCCCCAAGTTCGCTCAACGAGATCCCGTGCTCGCGTTGACAAGGGAAAAGGTGTGGATGAAGGAACCACAAGTCGTCGCTTTGCACCACACCCACAAAAGCCTCCACCAACAGCTCCTTACATGATGCAATCAATGCCAAATCCCACTCCTCATCGTCGTGCAAATCCAAAAGGAAAGGGTGTTGCTTATGATGTTTGTCCACAAACTCCACCTCGCCTCGTAGCCTCCTTTGGAAATGATCAAGAAGCGTATCCAAGAGTTCCAAGGATCAAGGCCCCCATAGTTCCGTTTGGCATCACACCTACTATGCCAAGGAACTATAGCGGAAACAAATTGGCAGTGGAAGAGAAAAGAAAAGAGGATCCATTTAGATATAACAAGATGACGGGAATTGATCCAAGGTTTTGGAATGATTTTCATCAAGACTTCTACTTCTCCGTGTGCATGAAGAAGCCCAATAAGCCCCCAATTGTGCCAATGAAATGGATTGATTGGAAATTCTTTGAAGAAGGAGATGATGGGGTTTATCCACAAGTTGTCAATGCTTGTAGGGACTTTGGGCTTCGGGAGCTATTGGGTTTGATGCAAAGGAAACGGAAAGAGTACATCCGGGACT
>OAMR01000763.1:166005-178585 GCA_900205405.1 Echinochloa crus-galli | reverse complement strand
AGGGCTCCTTTGGAACGCGGGGGAAACGTGGGTGAAACACGGGAAAGAATTCCATAGGAATGGCTGACGTCATCACGCCTTTGGTTTCACGGGAAAGTTTTCGGAGGAATCGATGGAGGAAAGGATTCGCTCTCACTGTGCTCACGGGAAAGGAAAAATCCAGTCCAAGCTCATTTTTGTCACGGCTCGAGGAAAGGACAGGATGAGCTTTGCCTTCCTATCTTGCGCTAGATTCATTCCTTTCCTTTTCCCGAGATCCACCCGTGTGCCAAAGGAGGCCTGAACTAAAATGGAAAAGAAATTTATACTACCCTTGGTATCATCGTATATTAAGTTACTTATTTTAATTTGTACTTTGTGTTTTACTTTTGTGTCATGGCATGCAACAAATTGTCTTTTACCAACAATTTATCTGGTCAGTGCCCCGTGTGCTATTTAATGAATCGATCAGCTTTGTCTATTGAAAGTTTAATGTTATACAAGAATAAGAGTTGCATGAATATGATAGCACTGCCATGCACAATTCGTGTTACATGAGTCAAAATACAAAAGTAATGAGCCTGGTAAAAAAAGGAATGAACCTACTTGCTCAACTAATTCACATTGTACAGTTCAATTTCTCCTTCTGCATAATATTTCTAGAGAAAAAAGTAACTGAATAACATAGCTTAGCTCACATGCTACAATCAAAATTTCTGCATATTATCATTGTTGTCATAATCTTGCAGTAGTTCTACACATACAGATTTTGTTTATTGTTTTATGTGCCAAACATTTTCCATTTTCCTAGAGTTAGACAAGTGCAAATAATTTCAATGTAATATGTGAGAACAAACTTGACCTAGAACTTAGTAAATGATTACATGCTATCTAGCAAGCAGTTCACGTGATATAAACAATGCATAACCATGCTTCTTTGTCCTGCAAAGAATTCATGGTTGAACAAGATAGGTGTTTCCTTTGGGTTGAATCTGACTGTAGCTGGACATTTCTTACGTTTTCTGTACCTTTCAATCAAGGATGTCAGCATGTAGAATATGCATAATTGATTCATAAAGTGACTTCGTCAATCTCGAGATCAGCCGGTTCAGTCTTCCAAAGGTAACTCATAGGGGTAGGGTTGCGTGCATGTATTCATAATTGATTCATAATTTTGTGTGCAGTGGCGAATCCAGCGGTGGGGCGGCCGGGGCTAGAGCCCCCCCTACCGCCGGAATTCTTGAGGAGCCCCTCCTAAGACCCCCTAGGATTTTGAGGAGGATGAAGAAGAGAAGGGGGAGCTGTCGAGCAGGAGGAGGAAGAAGCACAGGAGAGCCCCTCCTGGGGCTCAATCCTGGCGCCGCCCCTGTGTGTGTGTGTGTCTTTATGTGAGCATCTGCATATGTATTGTGTTCTGCCAAAAAACGATGTTCTCAAGCATAATCATGGTAACAATGTTGACAATTGCCTAGGAATTTGGTATTGCTACTATGTTATATCTTATACTTCTTGGGCCAAGTGGGAACCAAAGAGTTGTTCAGTCAAAATTTTCGTTTTCACCACTTTCAAGTTTTGTTTATATTATGCAATGGAAGCTGAATGACCTAGTTTCAATTAAAGTTTAGTTGAGTTCTAATTAACCTCTTGATTGGTACATATCTATACTACAAAAACATGCAAACTTTTGTTGATAGGTTTCATGTTATTTCTTCCATAATTTTCTATATTTTTATGGTATTTATGCCTGAAAGTGCATCTAGGCACTTAAGTGTTTTGGTGATTTTGGATGACAACATGATTTGTAATTTAACTTGTTTGTTTAAGTATATGAGCAGGGTCTTATTCTTATGGATAATCATGAAACATACTTGTTGAAGAATGAGAGCTCATTGTTGGTACAAATGACATAAAAGCAAACAAGTGATGGTATGGGATAACTTAATTGAAGACATGGATTTCAAAGTGGTATTCATGATGATGCAATGTAAAGTGGAGCTCAAAGTGGCTAGATATGGTGAAAGAGTTAAGCTAGATGGGAGTGTCCAGGTACCAAGCAAAGAGAAGGGCAAGTTGGTCTTGTAGCCGAGGGACTTTGCTAGGGTGAAGACTAGCATCATGGTTTAATCTCTATGCACTAATCAAGCCTTACGAGTGAAGCTATGCAATGCGTCTAATTCTTTATTGATCATATATTGGAAGGGCTTAAGAATTGATCCATACACATGGAAATTCTAAGCCTAGCTCAAGATTGGATTTGCTCAAGCAAGAAAAGAATGTTGAAGCCCTCAAAGTGAGAATGATCATGTATGGCATCATCAAAGACTTAGAAGCTCAAGAGGAAGATTTATTTGCTATTTAATTTCTTGAGTATAGGAATGCCGTACTATCAAGAGGGATGCAACATTAGTTGATTGACAACACCAAAAAGTGCTCAATAGATCAACCCTTGTGAGATAGCCTTGAGAGTGTAGTGTTTGGGGGTTAGCGTGCTGTCTGGACCCAAACCGGTCTGACCGGTTTGGGAAACCGGTCTGACCGGTTTCCAACGGCTATAACGGCTAGTTTGGGAGTTTGGGGTATTTATACCCCTTGGCCCTCTCCTTTGAGGGCTGCTGGTTCCCTTGCCTTCCTTGCACGCCTAGAGCCTTCCCAAGCACCAGCAAGCTCTCCCCAAACCTCTCTTTGTGAGAGTTGATTGATTCTATCAATATCTTTGGATTTGGGTTGAGAGAGATCTTGTGAGTGAGCTAGAGAAAGCTTGCTAGAGCTAATTGCAACAGCAAAGAGTGAATCCATAGCTTGAGCACTTGCGGTGAAGTCTAGCAACCATTGAAGCATTTGTTACTCTTGGAGGTGAAGCCTCCTAGACGGCTAGGCGTCGCCGGTGAGCTACCGTGTTTGTGGTAAGCCGCGGATCGTTTGTATAGGCCGGCCTTGCCTCCTTCGTGGAAAAGGGCCACAAGCTAGTGGAACCGAGGAAAGTGGCTTGGAGTGGATAAGCCCGCCTTTCGTAGGCCCTCAACGGAGAGTAGGATTCACCTTGTCTTTGTGACGGCCTTTGTGGCATTGGTGAATCCGAACTTCGGGAAACAAATCTCCTATTCTCGAGCTTGTTGTAGTTGAAGGCATTTATCGTCCGAGTGTTGATTGGAATGTGTTCAATCCAACCGAAGATGAGATGAATTGCTTTCAACTCAATGCTCGTGTCGCTAACTTCTTGTTTGATGTTGTGAGCAAGGAAATTAAAGAAATTATCCTAGATGATCAAGCGACTCTATTCGATGCCCATCTCGTGTGGACTCGAATTGAGAAACTATGTGTCAACATCAAAAGCGGCAAGCAAGTGGATACAAGAGCTAGGTCTCATGAGGAGTGCTCTACATCAGCAAATCCAAGCACCAAACCTCATGTGACCACCACCAAGGTGCAACAAGAGCAAGAATGCTCAGCTGCACCCTCTCTGCAGAAACCGGTCCGACCGGTTTCCCAAACCGGTCTGACCGGTTTGGGCAGAAAGGCTGCAGCTGGCAGCAAGAAAGGTGGACGTCGCCGCGCAAGCAAAGTCTCAAGCACAAAGGCATTGACATCCTCTGTTGATGAGATGTCTCAGTGCTTCATGGCCACAAATGACAAGGAAGACGAAGCGTCAAAAGAAGCGACTATCCAAGCTCTCACCGAAGAGCTTGAGAGAGTCAAACACATCAACGCTTCCTTTGTTTGTAAGTATGAGGCTGTGGTTGATGATTATGCTTGTGCTATTGACTCTATCTCATGTGTAGCCTCCGTGGAGAAAGAAAACCAAGTGCTCAAGCAAAAACTTGGTATGGTGACTAGTGAGCTTGAGATGCTACAAGCAAAGCATGACGAACTTAAGTGTTCTCATGACAAGCTCGTAGAATCTCATGTGATGCTAGAGGTTGCTCACGAGGTTGTGGTACTATCGGTAAAATTATTTGAGCCCCAACCTCACGTATGCACATGCTCTCAAATTCAATATAATTTATCATGTGCTAACCCATGTTGCTCTCAAGCAAAACGATCTTGGTATGATGAAGTGTATGTAGAGTCTTGTGATGACCTCATTGCCAAGGAAAATGAAGAACTCAAACAAGAGGTGGAAAGACTCACAAAGGACTTGACAACACTTGAAAGCAAGTGCAATGCACAACCTTCTCAAGATAACCGTGAGACCATGGTGAAGAAGCTTGAGAAGGGATCAACCGTGCAAAGCCCTCACATAAATCAAGTCAAGTCCAACACAAGCCAAGATCAAGGAAAAAGTAAAAAGTTGGCTCACACCAAGAAAGAAGGCAAGCCAACTCTCTCCAAAAGACAAAGAAGCATGAAGAAAAGGAGATGCTTCGGATGCCTTGAAAGAGGGCATCAAATTGCTTTGTGTCCAAACAAGGTGGGACCACACCAAGAGAAGCCTTTCATCAAGCTCAACAAAGGCTTTCTCAAGGCACAAGCAAGATTCAATGGAGAATTGGCAAACAAGGAACCCGAGAAGAAGGCAACAAACATCAAGCACAAGACATGCTTCTCATGTTGGGAAAAAGGACATCTAGGTAAAGATTGTCCTAATGGTAAAATCCCTAAACCCGATTGTCACACCCGGATTTACACAGAAACCCGAATGCTGCTATATGTGTGCCCAGGATGTCCATAGAACACTTACAGCTAACAAATATGATAAACAGAGTACATATGCTCGAATAAATTAATTTTAAATCAGAGTTAGCACATACACAGTGGAAGCCTAGTCTTCAACTCCAAGGTGAGGCCGCAGTCCACAGGGACACCGACTGGTTGACCACAGCTCAGAAGTACGGAGATCCTCTTTCACTTCATCTGTACCCATCCCGGATTGTTGAATAATAGCAAGTGTAAGTAAATGTCTTACTTAGCAAGTATAGCACGGGGTATGAAGGCTCAAAAAGGCTTGACACGGCTTAACTGCATTGGCACTTTTAGTTGATTCATTTTAACATTATCAAAATTACTACAATTAAATGAATCCCAGTTGAAATCCCATTAATTAAGTATAAGTGTCATTAAGCATAAATAAACATCATCTTCTAATCAAAAAGGATCCAGGCCGCTCGTGACCCTGAGCAAGGCTATCATGATAGATTGTACACTCTGCAGAGGTTTCACCCTTTACCCACCAATCGTGTAAAAGTTCAAAAGAACTTTGCACCCAACCACACACATCAACACTTCCAATGTTTGATTGCATAGGGAAGCTACGAGGTTTTTCACAAGACACCCTAACAAGACAGTGGCCGCTTATGGTACAGCACAGGCAGCATGGCCCAGGCACCGAGAATGACGTACGCCTATGGAGTCTCACCATAGGGGGGTCAATGGCATCCAATGCGCAACAAAACATACCAACAACATAAATAAAAGCGCAACGTGTGGAGTTCTCAATCTCTGAGACTCCCACACGGGACTGTGCCTCACGGGGACATAGCCGACGGATCACCCGTCCTCGGTGGATCAAGACATACTCTCACCCATGTTTCTCATAAACGCCGTCGGCCCATCGGTAACCACTATCTAGCTAGAGCCGTACAAGCTACTTGACCAAGACCAGAGCCATTATAGTTCTGGCGGTGGCAACAGGCTCCTGGGTTTCCGCTTTAAGAAACGGTCCTTACGGAGAGACACTAGGGCCTGGCACGCAGCTGACGCCCTAGTTCCCTTAACCATGTTGCTAAAAAGCATATTTTAACATTAAAGTTGAAGTGAACCATTATATCAAGATTAACAGTAATAGTAAAGGTGACAGTAGCTGCGCCTAGCAAAAGTCTACCCATAATGCAATAACCCAAGGTAGTCAAGGTAACAGGAATAACAAACTAGGAATATCCTTAGGGTACATCAATTTAAATGCATGAATGTAAATAATGTAATACATAGTGGATAGGTAGCAAGGATTGTCCGTGCTATAACTTGCCTTCCTCAAAGTGCTGCTGCTGCTGCTGTGAGTCCGGCTCCTGAAAATCCTCAACGTACTCGAACTCCAACGGCAACGGCTCACCGACTGGACTCGAATCAACACACAAGCATCCATACAAAACAATACATGCAAGAAAAAGTATTCTATTAGAAACAGTACATCAAACAGTGAAAACAGTACAAAATAAGGTTTGAAATCTATTCTACGCTTCGCTACGAACACATGAGCGCAAGAATCACTCTAATCGGAGCTAAAACGAAGAAGTTATGATGTTTCGAAGGTTCAGGGACTAATCTGTAAGAAAACGAGGACCTATACGTAATTACGCGTTAAAACAGAAGGGCTAACGTGCAAAAACAGCAGAGCTGGACCGCGTGTTCTATTTTCCAAAAGCTCAGGGGGTTTTTCAAAAAAAAAACAGGACCTATTTGTAATCACTTTTGAACTGGGTGGACTGCGGGTTAATTCCGGAAAACCTCAGGGGCTCTTTAGCAAGATTGCCAAGGTTGACCGGTATGTGGCCGGTTTGACCTGGGGCTTGGGGTGAATCTGGGCCGTCGGATCTGGATCTAACGGCTGAGGGTGGAAGGGGGAAGTATGGTCGCCGGCGGTGACCAACCACGCGGCGGCACTGGTCGGGCGGCGGCGGAGCTCGCCGGAGTTGGGCGATTCTCGGGCTAGGGGGCTCGGTTTGGGATGGGAATGGGTCCTACGGGTTCAGGGCGGCATGGCGAGCACACCTGGGTAGTTCAAGTTGTGGGAGGTGCGGTGGAGGCGGCCGACGACGGTGAAGGGCGGAGGCGGAGCTCCGGCGAGCATGGTTGGGGGTGCTACGGTGCACGGGTTTAAGCGGGAAGCGGGTCGGGCGAAACAGGAAGGAAAGGCGAGTCTACCTGAGTGGAAGATTTGGTCGGCGGGGTGACGACGCGACGGGCCGACGGTGACCGGCGGGCGGCGGTCGTCGGTGTGCGACGGGAAAAAGCTCCGGGGCGCGGGGACTAGCGCGGAAGGGCTCGGTGTGCTCCTCGTGGAGCGGCGAAGCTGCTCCGGGGTTCAGCCGGGGCGGGTGGTTGCCGGAGCGGCGAGTTCAGTTCGTCGCCGAGCTCCAAGCGGCGGCAATGGCGACGGCGCGAGTGGTGGGAAAGGGTGGCGGCTCGGGTGAGGAGTGTGGGGTTCTGGGGCTCTAGAGGCCCGGCTTTTATAGCCCCGAGAGGACCCTAGGGCTCGGGAGGGGGCGTAGCGCGCACGCCGAGGATCGGGCGGCGGCGGTCTCTGTTCCATTGGAGGGGATGACCTTCCAAGCGGGGAGCGAGCCGGGGAAGGAAAGAGGGCGCGCGAAGGATGGAAGGGAAGCGGGAGGAAACTTCGGCGAAGCTTCACGGTGCGGGAGAGGGGCCGAGCTCTGGCCGCGGCGGCGAGCTCGGGCCGGGGCTCGGCGGGAGGAGGAAGAAAGGTACTGTTCGCGCAGGGCCCATGTGTCGGTGACTGTGGCGGCGGGCACCGGGTGCTGGGCCGAAGTGCTGAGTTGGGCCGGATGGAGCAGTGAGGTGGGCTGGGCCGGCTTGGCGTGCGGCCCAGGAGCGGGGAGGAAGCGGGGGTTAGCGCGACGCTGGGCCGCAGTGGGGATTGGGCCGCGATGCTGTGGGCCGCTGCGCGGGGGGAGAGGTGGGCTGGCGCGTTGGGCCACACTGGGCCGAGCAGAGGGAAAAGAGGAAGAGAGAAGAAGGAGCAAAGCTGGACTGAGGATGAATTCAGGGAGGGGAAACGAACTCGGGCTTTAACAACTATCCTAGAGCTCAAAACAAAGCGGTTCAAATGCGAATTTAAATTAGATTTAAATTCTCGTTTGAACCACAAGTTTAAGTTCTTGTTTGAACCACAAGCAATACAAAAATAAATGCAGCAGCATGAATGCAACAAAATGTTTCTATGCCTTATATTTGATTTTAATTTCCAGAAATTAATTATTTAACCTATTAAACATGAACATGATAATAAATAATCATTAATTACTAAAAATTTTAAATATGCTATTTTTGGGTGTTACAAACCTACCCCCCTTAAGATGGATCTCGTCCTCGAGATTCGGATGTGGATGTGAAGAGTTGTGGATAAGCGGCCTTGAGGTCTTCCTCTCTTTCCCAGGTCGCTTCATCCTCTGAACATCGGCTCCATTGAACCTTGCACATCCGGATGACCCTGTTTCTTGTCACCCTCTCAGACTCCTCTAGAATCTTGACTGGATGCTCCTCATAGGTGAGATCCTCTTGCACACTCAGCCACAGTGTGAAAAAGTTTGTAAATTGCAGATTCACCTATTCACCCCCCCTCTAGGTGACATCAAGGTCCTTTCAATGCCATTGCCTTGGAAGCTCATCTCTAACCTATTCTTATATTATTGTCCTCCTGTGGGATATGGGTACCATTGGGCCCACCATCAGACTAGATCACGGCGTCCAGGGTCCACCTCTGACAGGCCCATGGGCCGACCCCTAGGCGGCCCATACGGGCTCCCTGACTTGACGGACAAGTTGATGAAGACCCGGCGGGCGGTCCGACCGGATATACAGGGATATTCCGGTTGTAACCGACCTGGACTAGAGTCCTGGTCGGAGTCAAGTAGGTTTAGATGGAAACCGACTTGTAAACCCTAGCCCGCTACCCTATATAAAGCGGCCTAGGGCACCCTCATAGAGGATAACCGAACACCGCATCTCACCCTGTAAACCATACGCTCGCCCAAGCTCCCTGAAGCTCGGCCGAGCACCCAGCAATACAAACGACGCCACCGACACAGGACGTAGGGTATTATACCTCCGGGTAGCCCGAACCTGTCTAAATCAGTGCCTCCTGTGTGCCATCAAGTCACTAGTTCATCAATCGCCCCGCCTACAAATCAACCACTCGGGTACCCCTAGGTGGATTGCCGGTCTTAAGGTCCGACACCTCCTAAAGTCTATCCTAACACACAACATAATATTATTTAGAATTCACAATGGAAATAAATTCCTGATTTTCAACAACATACCCTTTTATGACCATAATATCATTATATGCCTAGCCCGTGCGAATGGGGGCTGTCTTGTTTGCGGTCGACCGCACAGGAGGTTCCGTGAGGTCAATCCGACAGCCCCGCCCGACAGCCCCGAAAAGAAAATTTCGTGTAGTCCTACCCACACCGACGACCCACGTACCTCTCTCACAGGTGCTCAGAGATTGCGGATGGTCAAACAATGCATCAAAAAATATTAGAGAAAAAATAGAAAACAAAACTTTTTAACAAATTTGTAAAAAACATTGTAAAATTTTTTTAACAAGTTTTTAAAAAATTCAAAAAATAACAAAAAAAATAAAAGTTTCAAAAACAAAAGATTTAGAAAGAAAAAGTTATGAAAAAAGTTTAGGTAAAAAGTTTAGATAGAAAAATTATGAAAAAGTTTAGACAGAAAAATTATGAAAAGGTTTAGGCAAAAACTTTAGAAGGAAAAAATCAAACGCCAAAAAAGTTATGGAAAAACATTTGGAAAGAAGGGAAAAAGTCAAAATAAATTCTCGGAGAAGAAGATTATGACCAAACTATATTTTGAAGAAAAACTTTGGAAGAAAAAATCTAGAGAAAAAGTTTTTTGAAAAAAGGTTTGTGAAAAAAAACGACGGCGAGCGGCGCCTTCCCTCTCCGACCTACCTGCTGTCGCCGCTGGGGAGCTCGCCGGAGACCGCCGCTGCTCCCTCCCTGGACATCGTTGTGGCCGGCCGAGAGCAGCTCGCCGGGGGCCCGAGCTCGCCACGCCGGCCGGTAGCAGCTCACAGGGGATCTATGCGGAGCTAGCCGTGCTGGTCGGAGTAGCACGCCGAGATCCATGGAGCTCACCACACCGGCCAGGGGCGGCATGGAGCTTCCCTCACAGCTTGTGCCGGCCCTCGGTTGGATATAGAAGATGAGATAGAAAAAAGACGCGGGGCTAAGCGTGGTTCGACCGACCTCAAGTACCCTTACGTGCGGTCACCCGCAGAAACAAGATTGCGGGTAGAGTTGTGGTCAACTGGTCATGCAAAGTTGCATCGTCGTGGTAGGTTGAATAAGCATATACATCAAAAAGCAAGTAAAGTTGTGGTCATGTAATTGTCCTGCCCATCGTAATCCTACGATTGGCTAAGCAACAGATGCACTAAGGAGTATGGAGGGCTCGGCTGCCCTCGCTCGATGGCGCCGTTATCACCCTCGAACGAACCTTGTCTGACTAGAGGAAGCCAAGTTCAATTGGCCGCTATCAGCACTGGTCGCAGTCCATGGCACGGACGAAGCAGCGGATAAAGGTCGATGTAGGCGCACGGGTGCCCGCGGCCGGTCACGCTTGGTGGCGCCGCTACGGCGCTGTCGTCCTGGATCCCCGCCGGCCACCACCTTGGTCCACTCGGCAAAAACAAATGAAACGTGGGCCATGAACCGGGACCGGATCGAGAGATGTGTGATCTGAAAGTTCATGGACATGGGCTGGGCCGAGCCCAAACATGATACTGGAGAAAAATAATGAGAATTAATTATTTATTTGCTTTAAGATTCGTGTAGTTTTTATGGGAAGGACCACTGAAGCAAAAGGAATAAGAGTGGGTATCCATGCACCATGGGTATTTCATCTTCTGTTCGCAGACTACTGCCTTTTGTTCACCCAAGCAAGTGCTAGGGGAGGCCAGAGGCTAGTTGACATCCTTCAGCGCTATCAGCGAGGATATGGTCAAATGGTAAATGTGGCAAAATCGGCAATTTTCTTCAGAGCAAACTGCAATGATCTGATGAAGGATGAGATGATGCAGATCACAAGGGTTCGCCATGAGGCACTGTGTGAAAATTTTCTTGGCCTACCAACAGCGGTGTATCGGAGCACCAAGGAGGCCTTCCAACCAATCCCCGTGAAAATTCTTGGCCATGGGAGGATGGAGTGAGAAGCAGTTGACTTGCCACTCGGGAAATGCTAATCAAATCTATGGCGTTAGCAATCTCGACAGGGTGAAATGCTACAACGATGATTCTATGCGCTTGCAGAATATTTATATATTTTATTAAGCCGCAATAAAAACCAACCAAACACTTCTCGCGCTGTTACCAGCAACATTAAGGAGTGTCAACACTAGACATGAAGCCAATATTTGTGCTCGTGGAACCTTTCGCGCAGAATGGTTGGATCGTGACATGATCTGGTGCCTAGTAGGGCACTTAGTACTCAAGAGTCAGACCGAAGGTCATGATTTATAGAAGCTTCGGATGAGAATTGTGACTTGTTTTCATATCGATCCTTGAACTGCAACATACGCATAGCATAGGCTTGCCCTAGATGTTACATCTTGTTTATAAGCATTCATCCAAGTTCATGTGCATTCATGCTTATTATCAGAATAACTTTGCAATTCCAATCATGTATGCTAATGTGTAGTTAGTTTAGGATTTGTGACCTTATTTCCCATGGATTGATAAACCTTGGGGAAGTACTTCTAAGGAAAAAGATATGGTCGATCTGTGCGCTTGCATTCACAATTGACGGCTTTAATCGATGTCAACACAAAGTTGAAAAGCGGCGGCCGCCGCCACCGACTCATCTTTGGAACTTATTGCTTCTCTCCCTATTTTCTAAGACTAAGTAGAAATAGGCTTCTCTACAACTCTGTTTTCTCTTGGTAAAAAGAGTAGCATAAATGGGATATTTATAGTCTCTTTATGTCAGTAGAAGAGAATGAAGTATTTATAGGCACGACTAACTTGGAGTGGCTGGAGTGGCAGCCAAAACCAGGTCAACCAACCTCATATCCACCATCTTTTGATCATATACTCTTGATTTAGTTGGACCAAATTTGAGCTAAAATTTGATCACTCATATTCACAACTCAATCAAAACATATGGAACTAGTTGGTTTAAATAATGATCTGATCAATTTCTAGCATCAAACATTTCTTTTATGGACATGTTGGAGGTTGAAATAAAAATGAAATGATGACCAACAACTATATGCTCCCTTATGCAAAGTAGTCCATGAAGCATGACATTATATTATATATAATATTTTAAGTCTTGTCCCACTTAATGTTTCATCTAGAAGAACTATGGCAGAACTATGCCTAGTTTCTCAAATTGAAATTGCTTTACTAGAATAGCAAGTATATGTTTATTGTCAGAATATTTTTATACTTTAATGAGCCACAATAAAAACCAGCCAAACACTTCTCGCGCCGTTACCGGGAACACGAATCCTGATAGCAACAGTAAGAAGTGCTAATACTAGACATGAATCCTATATTTGTGCCCTTGGAACCTTTCGCGCAAAATGGTTGGATCGTGACATGATTTGGTGCCTAGTAGTCGCTCAGTACTCAAGAGTCAGACCGAAGGTCGTGATTTAAAGAAGCTCCGGATGAAAATCGTGACTTGTTTTTCATATCGATCCTTGAACTGCAATATACGCATTGTGTAGGCTTGCCCTAGATGAGTTACATCTTGTTTATATGTCCGTCTGTTCATAATGTTCATAACATTCATCCAAGTTCATGTGTGTCCATGCTTATTATCATAATAACTTTACAATTCGAATCATGTATGCTAATGTGTAGTTAGTTTAGGATTTATGACCTTGTGATAAGGACAT